>CM052541.1:77104562-77171142 GCA_028533065.1 Trachops cirrhosus
TGAATGATCTGGTCCAGGGCTTTTCTGTGGCAGTAGTTTTTTGATTACTGCTTTTATTTCACCTGCTGTTATTGGTCTGTTCAGATGCTCTGCTTCTTCTTCATTGAGTTTTTGAAGACTATATTTTTCTATAAATCTGTCTATTTCACCTAGGTTTTCAAATTTATTGGCATACAGTTCTTCATAGTAATTTCTTATAATCTTTTGTATTTCTCTGATGTCAGTTGTAATCTCTCCTCTTTCATTTCTGATTGTGTTTTTTGGGGTCGACTCTCTTTTTTTCTTGATGAGCCTGCTTAAAGGCTTATTGATTTTATTTATCTTTTCAGAGAACCAGCTCCTGGATTCATTGATCCTTAGAATTGTGCTTTCCGTCTCTATGTCATATAATTCTGCTCTGATCTTGATTTTTTCCTCCCTTCTTTGTGCTCTGTGCTCTCTTGGTTGTTGTTCCTAAAATGCATGTAGACATAGGGTTAGATTGTTTGTTTGAAATGTTTCTATCATTTTTAGGTAGGCCTTTATTGCCATGAACTTCCCTCTGAACACTGCCTGCACTGTGTCCCATGAGTTTTGGGTTGTTGTGAGAGAATTTTCACTTGTTCCAAGAAACTTTTTTATTTTTCCCTAATGTTTTTCTTGATCCATTCATTGTTTAATAGCATGGTATTCAATCTACATGAGTTTGAGTGTTTTGGGTTTTTTTTCTTGAGGTTGATGCCTAGTTTTAGTCTCTTGTGGTCAGAGAAAATGCTTGATATGATTTCAGTTTTCTTGAATTTGTTGAGGCTTGTTCTGTGTCCTATCATGTGGTCTATCTTTGAAAATGTTCCATGTGCATTTGAAAAGAATGTGTATTTAGCCTCTGTGGGATGAAAGGATCTCTCTCTATATATTAGTTAAGTCCATTTCCTTTAGGATATTGTTCAATGCCACAATATCTTTGTTGATGTTTTGTTTGAAAGATCTGTCCATTTTTGACAGTGGGATGTTAAAATCCCCACCTATAATTGTGTTCCTCTCAATATCTTTCTTGAAGTCCTCCAAGATTTTCTGTATGTATTTGGGTGCTCCTATGTTGGGTGCATATATGTTTACAATGTTTATGTCTTCTTGGTGGATTCTTTTCTTGAGTATTATGAAGTGACCTTCTGGGTCTCTCTTTATGGCCCTTTTTTTGAAGCCTATTTATTTTGATATGAGTATGGTACCCCATCCTTTTTTCCCTATCTGTTTGCTTGGAAAATTTGTATCCAGCCCTTCATTTTCCATCTGTTTAGGTCTTTTGTCCTTGTGGTGGGTCTCTTATAACAGCATATGTGTGGTTCATGAATTTTTATCCATTTAGATATTCAATGCCTTTTGATTGTAGCATTTAATCCATTTACACTTAAGGTTATTATTGATAGCTACTTAGTCATTGCCATTTTTTCGTAGCTATGTTCCTATCTCTCTCTCTTGTTCCTTCCCTCCCTTAAAGGAGTCCCTGTAGCATCTCTTGTAGAACTGGTTTGGTGGAGGTGTACTCTTTTTAGACTTAGTTTGTCAGGGAAACTCCTTATTTGCCCTTCTATCTTGATTGAGAGCCTTTCTGGGTAAAGTAGTATTGGTCGCAGGGCTCTGGTTTCCATTACTTGTAATATTTCTTGCTATTCTCTTCTGGCTTGGAGCTTTTCCATTGAGAAATCAGCTGCTAGTCTTATGGTGGGGGGTCCCTTGTATGTTACTTCCTGTTTCTCCTTTGCTGCCTTTAAAATTCTGTCTTTGTCTTGGAATTTTGTCATTTTAATTATGATGTGTCTTGAAGTGGGCCTCTTTGGGTTCTTCTTGATTGGGACTCACTGTGTTTTCTGGATTTGTGTGACTTTTCTCTCATCAAATTAGGGAAATTTTCCATTATTCCCTTTTCAAACAGGTTTTCTATCCCTTGCTCTTCTTCTCCTTCTGGTATCCCTATTGTATGGATATTATTACGTTTCATGTTTTCCTGCATTTCCCTTAACCCCGCTTCATTCTTTCTGAGCCTCTTTTCCTTTTCCTGCTCTTTCTGGGGTTTTTTTTTGTACCTCATCCCCCCACTTGCTTATCTCATCCTCTGCTTCATCAAGCCTGCTTTTGATTCCTTCTGCTGTGTTCTTTAGTTCAGAAATTGTATTCTTCATTTCCTCATGGCCCTTGTTGATAGTTTCTCTTTCCTTTTTTATGTTGATATAGTTTTCAGTGAGTTCATTGTAGTTTCCCTGTAGTGTCTGGGAATTCTCTGTGAGCTCATTGAGCTTCCTCATAACCATTGCTTTTAACTCAGTATCTGATAGTTTACTTGTCTCTATTTCATTTAGCATTCTTTCTGAGGCTTCCTCCTTCCTTTCATTTGGGGAGTGTTTTTTCATCTTCCCATTTTTTGTGAGACTCTTCTTGTTAGCCTCAGCTTCTTAAATTGATCTGTTCTGACTCCCTGGGTTTATGGTGTAAACTTCTATGTTAGAATACCTGTGAGATTCAGTGGTGCAGTCTCCTTAATATCCTGAGCTTGCTGGTCTTGGGCTGTCGTTTTTGTTGACTTTCTATATGTCTTTGTTTTTTTTTTAATCTTTGTTGGGTCTTTCTTTGTTGGGTCCTTCCCTCCAGCTTGTTAACTGAGAATCACTCCATCCACCATGTCTTGTATTCTGTCATGCAGGTGTGGACAGGTTGTGTTGAATCTGATTCTTCTGTGTGTGCAAGTTTTGAGGCTTCTTTCTCACTCTTGTTCAGTTGTTTGTTTTGGGTAATTTCTCCACATTTTAGTTGTATTTCCAGATCGTTCTTGTATTGAGGTTAGTTTGGCATCCACTTCCTCCTTCTTCTTCTTCTGTTGTTATCTGTTGGTTTTTCCTCTGTTGGTGGGTATCCTCTTCTAGCAGGTGTACTGGTGTTCACTGCTTCCTCCTTGCAACTTCTCTGGAGTGGCAAAGTGAAATTTATCTCACTGTCTTTGTTGTTGGTTTGACCCCTGTTTGGGTCTAACTCTTGTATTTTCCCTGCTCTAGGTATTGTCTCACCTGTGGGAAAAGAAGGAGAAAAAGGGGGAAGGAAGGGAGAAAGAATAAAAATGGAAAGGAAGGAAAGAAAAAGGAGAAAAAAAAGAAAAGAGAGAAGGGAAGGAAGAAAGAATTAAAAGAAAAGAAGGAAGTGAGAAGAAATAAAAAAGGAAAGGAAAGAAGGAAGACAGAAGCAATAAAAAAGATAGAAGGAAAGAGAGAAAGAAGGCATTAAACAACAAATAAAAAATAAAAATAATTAAGGAAGAAGGAATAAACAAGAAAAGGAAGGAAGAGGGATAAAAAAAGAAAGGAGGACAGAAAGGTAGAAGGAATGAAAAATAAAGAAATTCTTCCTGTTGTCTTTAAAGTGGTAGGGTGAGTTCTGCTGGTCTTCTGTCTGCATGGGGCTGAGGGATTGGTTTCACTTTTCTCCCTTCTTTAGCTGCACCTTTTGCTGTTGTCCCATCGCAGCCCAGTTCATCTCTGCCCTTATGTGTCCAGACTAAGTCTTTAGTCCATCAGTTGTGCTGTCCTTGAGGTGCAACAATTAGGGACAAATTACACTCCACCTTTTGCTGTTTGCTGTCCTAGATGCTAGGGACTCTCAACACCCCTTCAGGGTAGTTTAGCCCCCCAGTGAGTCAAGACTTTCTGGGACTGTAGCTCCCCTCTGTGGGGCTTTTCTGCCTTCCTCAGCCTTCCCCCAGTTGGCCCTGCAGGCCTCTGGGTGCAGGAGCCAGGTTGGAGGTGGTCGGTCCCTGGTGCTTCAGGTGTGAGCATGGACAGGCAGCTGCCGGACCATGGACCGGGTGCACAGGGTCCCTGGTTCTTTGGGAATGGGCTCAGCCAGGCCACCACCTGGCCACGAACCAGGTGTGCACTGTCCCCATTGCTTCTGCAGTGGGTGCGGGCAGGCCACCCTCCACCTTTGTTTGAGTCCGTACCAACCCAGGATTGTGTGGGTAGGGGCTCAGGAGGCTGGAGGCTGCTGTGGAGAATTCCCTAAACAGCTAAGGAGTGCCTCTTTTTATTTTTCTCTTTGAAAAATTTCTCCTATTCAAGCCTACCCCCCGCTGCCCTGCCATCCAAACAAGCACCTGGTCTCTCACACAGCCCAGCCTGGCTCTCTCCCAAGAATCTTGCAGCAGAGCCTGTGTGCACCAGGCCTGGGGCTGCAGCCGACCTGGTCCCTGTGCTGGTCCCAGGGACCTTACTGTCCATAAGCACTCTCCTTACCATCTGATTTTTCAATGTCTTCTATAATTTTTGGTCTCCAATCTTCATATATTCTGGAGTATTGTTAGCTGTTCGCTCTGTTCCTCAGAAGATCGGCTAGGTGTATCCCCCATGCACTGGATGTACTCTGCTTCCACCTACCTCACCACCATCTTCTCTCCCTTCCCCAAGAAATGAATTTAACCAAGTACTTAAAATTCCTGTACTCAGAAAATTATAAAACACTGAAAAAAGAAATTAAAGATGATACAAATAAATGGAAACATATATGGTGTTAGTGGAGAGGAAGAATTAACATCATTAAAGAAATTTATAGATTCAATACAATTCCTCTCAAGATACCAATGGCATAGTTAACAGAACTAGAACAAATATCACCAAAATTTATATAGAACAACAAAAGACCCTGAATAGCCACAGCAATCTAGAGGGAACATTGGAGGAATCATGCTATAAGGAATTATATCAGAAGGTCATAGTAATCAAAACAGCATGGTACGGGCATAAAACAGATAGTTAAATAGGAAGTAATAAAAAAAGAAGAAACAAACCCACAATTTTGTAGTCAATTAATATTTGACAAAGAAGACAAAAACATACAATGGGTTAAAAATATTCTATTCAATAAATGGTGTTGTGATAATTGGACAGCTATATACAAAAAAAATACATCCCCTCCTCACACCATATATAAGAAGAAACTCAAAATGAATTAAAGATTTAAATGTTGGATTCAAAACCATAAAATTTCTAGAAGAAATCATAGGCAGTAAAATTTCAGACATTTCTCAGAGCAATATTTTTTTAATAATATATCTCCTGGGGCAAGGGAAAGTAAAGGAAAAATGAATAAAAGAGACTACTTCAATTTAAAAAAGTTTTTGCACAGCAAAGAAAACCATCAACCAAACGAAAAGACAGTCTACTGAATGGAAGAACATATTTTCTGATGATACATCTGATAATGGGTTAACATGCAGAATTTATAAAGAATTTATATATGACTCAACACCAAGAAAGCAATCCAACAAAAAGAAACAACAAAAAAACAAAAGACCTGAATAGACACTTCTCCCAAGAGGTTGGCCTATAGGTGTATGAAAAAAATGCTCAATGTCACCAATCATCAGAGAAATACAAATTAAAATCACAATGAAGTATCTCCTCACACCTGCCAGAATGACTGTCATCAATAAATCAATAAGCAATAACTACTGGTGAGGATGTGGAAAAACGCAAAATGTTGGTGGGAATGCAGATTGGTACAGCCACTGTGGAGAGCAGTATGGAATTAACTTAAAAAATTAAAAATGGAACTGCCTTATGACCTAGTGATTCTCCTTCTGGGAATATATCTAATGAAACCCAAAAACACTAATTTTAAAGAATATATGCACCCCATGCTCATTTACAATAGCCAGGATTTGGAAGCAGCAAAGTACCTATCAATAGATGAGTGGATAAAACAGTTATGGTACTTTTACACAAGGGAATATTACTTGGCCATAAAAAAGAAGGAATTCTTAACTTTTGTGACAGCATTGATGGACCTGGGGAGCATTATGCTAAGTGAAATAAGGCAGTCAGGGAAAGAAAAATACCACATAATCTCATTTACATGTATAATCTAATGAATAAAATAAACAAACAAACAAAATAGAAACAGACTCTGAGGTATAGTGAACAGACTGACAGCTATTAGAGAGGAGGTGGTTTGGGGAGGCTGGGGGAGAAAAGTAGAAAAATTAAGCAACAACAACAACACTCATAGACAGAGATAATTGTATGGTGATTACCAGAAGAAAAGGGGTATGGGGTTGCTAGAATTGGCAAAGGGTGATAAATGATGATGGAAGGAGCCTTGACTTGGGGTGATGAACACACATTACAATATACAGATGATGTATTATAGAAGTGTACACCTGAAACCTATACAATTATATTAACCAATATTGCCCCAATATATTCAATTAAAAATAAAAAAGAATAGCCCTGGCCAATAAGGCTTAATTGGTTGGAATACTGCCCTGTACAACAAGAGGCTGTGGGTTTGATTCCCATCAGGGCACACACCTAGGTTGTGGGTTCAATCCCCATTTGTGGTACAAAAGGGGGCAACCTCTTGTTGTTTCTCTCACATCCATGTTTCTCTCTCTGTTCCTTCCTTGATCTCTAAAATCAATAAACATATTTTTAAAAATAAAAATAAAAAAATAGATCCCAAAATTTTGTTTAAGCTTATTTAATTTAATAATTCACTCACTGAAGTCCTAATAAGTCCATGGACTGTTGATGTTTGGACTAAAAAGAGCACATCAATGTTACCAATGTGGAGTAATTAAAGGACCACTCATCTTGATCACTTACTTCAGGTCTTTTTCCAAAGAGAATTAGGCAGATTTTATTAGACATGTCCTCTTTTTAAAACTGATTGGTATTTATAGTTCCATCTCAAACCAACCATAGCTTTCTTATAACTGCCTTTCTCACAGGTTCAAGTCCCTAACATTGTATCACTGCCGGGCCACTATTAGGTTCCAAAATACTTGCTTACGAGTCTTCTAAGACCTACTGCAGATGCTAAAAACAGTATGACCTCCCCAGAAACTGAGCTAAACAGTGAGGCTTCCCTCACCTCCAGTACCACCAAAACTAGAATTAAGTATCAAGGAAGCAAAATAGTTGTATTTAAAAAAAATCGATCTTTGAGATTTTTTGTACAGATATAAAAAGCAATACCAGAGGCAAAGAAACATCCACATCCCTTGGGCCACTTTTAAATAAATAAATCTTTGCATGAAACAAATGAAGAAGCTGCAAGAGAAAATTGCTAAATAATAAAATCAAATATTTGAAATCATCCCCAGGAAATAATTATATCCTGGGCTCTGGCTGATTTTGCACATGAAAGGGACAGAGGCAAGTATTGAAGTGATCAGGGTCTTCTGCCCACTTGTTGGCTTTGTGACCACACCTCAGGCAGACCACTCCATCTGTTTGGTGTTCAGTTACTCTTTTGCTACAGAGAAATGGTCCCATCAATATAAGTCACAGAAGTGAATATGAAAGCAATGAGAAAACTAGCCATCCTGTCTTTCTCTCTGGTCTCATTACATTAATTCAATAGGAACCAAGCTCCTCTCTCTATTTCAAGAAAGGAGTCTTCTGGTGGAAGTTGACCTCTGAGTCTGTGCTCTGGAATTTGCCTCCTAGCCCCTCTGGAAACCTAACCTGAGAAAATCACTTACCTTCTCCAAGGTTCAGACTAATTATCTGAATTTGGATGAAAAATATTGCCTACTTTCTAAAACTGCTATAATGATAAATGAGATAAATCAAGTAAAGCACTCAAGACAGTGCCATATGCATACACAATAAATACACAATACACAATTCAAAATACACAATAAATGTTAGTTCTTATTAATGTGGCTTTTAGTTCCCTACATGTAAGAATTTCCAAGTCTCTGTCATCTTAAATATCTACATATAATATAAACATAGTATATCATATGCAATTTAACTACTATATAATATTAATATTAGCATACATTAATATATTTTTGAAGATTCCACACATAAGTGAGGTCATACAGTGTTTGTCTTTCTCTGACTTATTTTACTTAGCATAACTTTATTGTGGCAATCAATTCATAATAGTATGTCAAGTAAATCTGTTCACTGTAAATTTATACAATTGTGTATGTCAATTACATTTCAATCAAACTAAATAAAACTATAGTTAATCATAACACTAAATGTAACCACTTCAGACCCTTATTACAACTACCTTATTTCTCAAGGTTGCTATACTTTCAGATTTTTGAACCAGGTGGTTACATTTATAATCTTCATTTATGTTTCTTTTTTTTAAAGAAAAAATAAAAATATAATGAATCCCATGTAATTGTCACTCAGCTTCATCTATTACCAATTTATGTTTTACCTACTACACCAACATTTCATCTTCAACATTATTTTGGAGCAAATTATTGGCATAATATAATTAGTTCATAAATGTCAGTATGTGTCATTGAGAGGATTTTTGACTATTTTGAATTTCCATTCATTCCTCAATGAGGAATCATTTGTTCATCCTAGTCATAGATGTTATAAACAGATCGGTGGTTCTTTCTTAAATCTCTGAGTAGTACTACGTGGCCTCCTTTTCTCACAAGTGTGACTTAACCATTCTGTTCCAATAACTCCCATTTTATTAAAAATTTTAGTTTACTTGTTTTCTTTGGTTTGGTCAGATTAACTAATGATTTAATGATTACTACATTGTCAAATTCAATGGGCTTTTTTCAGTCCTAATTGTACTTGAATTTCTGAGGCCTTTCATACTTTACAGTGAAATAAATTAAAACTAATATTAACCTCTGAATAAGTTACATAATGTTGTTAACCTTTATTTAAACTCTATAAAATAAAAACAGAGTTCTATTTTAAGGCATGTAACATAATTCTTGGCATAAGTAGTTATAATATGAATGAGAATTGATATTATTAATATTACCTAATTCCCCACGGGGTTCCATAATACTTAACTCTTTTTGTTTACCTTCTACAGATCATAATTTTAAGTCACTTTTGGCAATCACAAGTTTTGATAAAAATTGATAAATTCAGGCATTTGGACCTGGGCTCACATCTTGGAATTCTATGTAATTGCCATGGGGGAGGCTCATCATGGTCATTGTTTCTACTTCATGTCCATGTGGATGACTTGATCTTCTTTCATACAATGCCCATAAATATTTTCATTTGGGTATTCTCACAAGCTCCTAAATTGAACATGTCTGAATAAAATTTCTTCTATTAACTATCTTAATTATCCCAGTAACCTCCATAAATGACATCGCTGAGACATGCTTATGGCATTATATTTTGTTCACTACACTTGGGGAATGGGGATTAAAAAATACTACCTTGATTTTCTTGCTAATGAATCTCTCATAGAAGAACATGAAGTATTGGGTTGGCGAGAAAGTCTGTCTGTTTTCTTCCATAAAATAAAAGACACATTTTTCACTTTTACCAATGACTTTATTAATTTGGATATTTTCAGTAGGTTGGCTGTCTCCCTCATGGTATAACATTGATTTTTCTCAATTTACATCTTGGCTTGATTGCTGTAAACTTCAACTGGTCTACCTGACTGTAGAGCATTGTCCAGGGAGAAATCTCCAGCAGGAAACTTTGCAAACCACTTTTGACATGTTCCATCAGTAACAGCACCCTCTCCATATGCTGCACAAGTCTTTTTGGAGGTTTCAGTTGCATTTTTTTAAATAATAAAGTATAATATGCCCTAAAATTGCATATTTTCTTCCATCTTCAGTATTAAAATGGCTACACAAAAGTTCACCAATCTTGATACCTTTTTTTTAATGCATGCTGATATGATACCTGCCACAATACAATTCAACAAAATTGTTTCAAATGAAGTTAAAGATAACTGAGGACTACTAGAGCCATCTTACAGAAAAAAAACCCAAACAGACTTTTTGGCCAACCCAATATTTCTACACTGTGTTTAATCACTGTCACTTTGTAACTGTCCGGCCCTACACATAGACTCCAGGCTTCATCCCCAGGGAATAAGTCTTTACTTTTTTTTTCAATAACCAGTGTCCAGCACAGTGCCTGGTGCAAATTAATGCCCAATAAGATTTTTTAAATATTATTGTCTTATGTTGAGATAATGGGGACACAATGGCAAAGTTTTGTTTTCATTTATTGTATAGGTAAATAAAGATATAGATACAGGTAATATAGATGTTTTACAAGTATATAAGCATATGTAGATATTTTCTCCCATTTTAATATGTACATATTGCCTCGATTAATTATACTTTCAAGTTAAAAGTAAAAAAAAATAAGCATATATGTATTTCATTATATTTAAAAATAGAATAACTGTAACTAACCATCATCATCAACCTTAAATGAAAAAGAAAGAAGTATACATATACCCATTTACTTTTTTATTAGCTCAAAATTTATTAAATTGCATAGACTCATCAAATTGTACACATTAAATACATACAAGTCTTTGTATATAAACTATACCTCAATAAACCTATTTAAAAATAAATAAGTAAAAGAACAGCTGAGAGGAAAAAGAACTCCACTTTGTATTGGAAAATCTATTAATTACTATGTAAAATGTTAATGAAATTTTGTCCTCCACCTGCAGAGATTTATAAACTAGAAAGAAAAATGACATATGCTTATAAATAAGACAATGTCTGAAAATTGTTCTAACTTGAGACTGACAGGTGTTTTCAGGGAATAGGTGAGTTATCAGATATAGAAATCTGGGAAGCATATATGGTAAGAGGAATAGGAACAGGCAGAACTAGGCAAGGTCAGATAAATGCAAAACTACACATATGGGCAATAGAATGGGAAATTTATGGGTTCAAGGAAGCAATGTTTGCTTGCTAATGAATAGGTATTTCAGTACAGTTAGAGTAAAGGATTTATATGGAATGTAGTTAATCCTGAGTCTAGATGCAGAGGTTGCCTAGGCTGCACCTGGTCTGATGTACCACAGGAGGTACATTAAATAGCAACATCATGATCAGGTAGAAGAGGGACTAATGCATTGTAAGAATATTGTGTACATATTTCTATGTGTATAGAAGTATGAAATTAATTAATAATGGCTTATAACTTCAGGAAAGGATATGTGTGTGTGTGTATATATTTGCAAAGAATATTCAAATATATACACATGTGCATGTGTGTGTATGTAATCTTTCCCACCCAACCCCACCACAGGTAGAATGCACTCTCTGGGTGAGTTCTGATAGTTGGTATAAGAGAGGCTATAGAGGTTATACACAATCTCCCTGGTATTAATTCTTGTCCATTACTTTCTTTAAAAAAGCACAGTTGCTTGTCATATTGATTGCTTTGAATTTTTTTTTTGGGGGGGAATAAGGTTACTATTATCTTTACATTTATTCATTTTTAAAAAATTAATACAATCACACTGTACACAGTTAGAAATGTACATAAAGATATGCAGATAATAGTTTCTTGATATACCTATCCTTTAGAAAACCAGGTGTCCTTCCTTGGAACAACTGACTTCTAATCTACTGTGTATCATCAGAAATATTCTACAAGTATACAAAATATATAGACATCTTCCTCCATTTTTAATATACATATGTTGGCAAATACATGTATATTATGCATCTTGAACTATTCTGCATCTTGCTTTTTTCATTTTAACAACATATTCTAATACCTTCAAATCAACGCATAAGAAACTTACTTGTTCTTTGTTAAGATGCACATTATTTGTCCAGATTTTATCACCATGTGAAAATAATATTAGTATGATATAATTGTTTGTGTCAAGACAAAGAGCTGTTTCTAAGCAAATTTAGTAGGTTATCCAAAGAGCTATCTTATATAGGACTTTTATGTGACCTTTTTCTACACAATTATATGTTATTGAAACTCACAGATGTAGACGGCAGTATGATGGTTACCAGAAGGAAAGGGATGAGGGCTAGTAAATGGTAAAGGGGTCCAAATATATGACAACAGAATATGATTTTAATTTGGGTGGTGAGCACACAGTGCAATATATGATCATGTATCATTGAAATGTACACTTGTAGACTATATGCTATTATTAACCAATGTCACCCCAATAAATTTAATTAAAGATGTACATTACTATTTAGTATAAGTGCATCATAATTTCTTTAATCCATTTCCACTCTTGAACATTTAGATTTTAGCTAAGTAACCACTGCCATTATAAACAATGTTGCTGTAAATAACTTTGCACACTGGACAGTCTTCATGTTTGAGTACATGTATAAGAAATTTCTATAAGTGGTGTCACTGAGTCAAAAGCTATAAATACTTGTTAATTTTAGAGATAGTGACAAATTGTCCAATAGACAAGTTCTTTGAATATACAATCCAGTCAGCAGTGAGTGGCTTCTAAAAAGTCTCATGAAAATTGTTTTATTAATTTTTCTGATCTGTTCAAGTTTAATTAATTAAAAATGCTATCTTGTTCTAATTAACATTTTCTATCAGCTTTGCTTTATCTGGATCCTGTAAATTTTAATATTTTTCTGCCCATCATTGCCATTTTCTGGATTTTTAAAAATTCATCAATTACACTTTCATGCTATTTTCATGTTATTTTAACATATTATTGTTGACTTTTGTTGTTGTTCTTGTTACTTAATTTTCCAGTAGTAGAGTCAATTGATTTTCTCACTTTTATATTGATTCTAGTTTTGCCCCATTTTGATCAGATAATATTGTCTGCATTACTTTTATATTTTAGAACTTATTTATATTTTCTTATTGGTCACTTATTTAGAATATTTTATGGATCATCTGGAAAATATTTGCTCAGTTACCAGGCTACAAAGATTAATATAGATCTATTACAATTACTTTTAAAGTTACATTACTTAGGTTATCTATACACATTTTTTGGTCCACTTTATTTCTCATGGAATGTTTCTGTGTATTTTTCCATTGCTTTTTTTCCCTTTATACATCTTATTGTGGTAGAAATTACACTTAGGCCACATGTGTGAGGAGCCAGGGAAGTAAGTGTCTAGAAGTGGGAGTAGGACTGTTAGGAGAAGGTGTCCTCACTTATCAGCTCCCCTGAAACACCAGTGAATGAGACAATGGGAATGGTCATACTTCCAAGAAACCAGCACGTTCAGTCCCTAAAGTGGACCTGTGAGATGGGAGCTCATGGAAATGGAAGCAGATGCTCTAGTATAGTGAGTGCCTCTGTGGGTTCATAGCCAGCCTATGGTGGTGGGCTTAGGACAACTGAGAGTTAGCAGGGCGAGTGGTGAAGAACAAGAGCTAGATCTGGAGCAGAGGACAGTGAGGGCAACTGGAACCCATACCACCTGTTTTCTAATCTGACTATGAGGACCTACTAGAAGAGTATAGTTTGCCTACCTCCCAAATCTGGCTCAAATGACCCTTTTTGTACTCAGGGCCATACAGAAAAGGGAAATCTGAAAAATACATTTCCTGCATAACAAAGTTCACTCAATTCAATCCAGATCACCTTTGCTCATAATCCATTTTCAACTCTGAATTATTTGTTATAGGTAAGTGTGCCTCTCATATACAATAAAGCTGGGGTCTAATCTTGGAATGCTTTCTTCCTTTTAATAGGTGAGTTTAGCTATATATATTTGATTCCATGGTAGAATTTTTTCATAGTTCTTCAAATATTTTCTACTAAATTTTGTTTCTTGTTGCTTCATAAAACTATTTCTCCAGATAGTATTTTCTTGGCTTTTTCAAATAATTTAGAAGGCTAAGATTTTTATTCTAGTGGTTAACATTAGAGCTATAACTATGTATAATATTTTAATTCTCTCTTTAATTAAAGAAAGACTTCTGATTGTAACCTCTGGTTATGAGTGGTAATTAAGTTAATCTTTCCTCTAACTTGTACTTACCTGTCACCATCCATTCTCAGGGTATTATGTCCTCTTTCCCACCATTTACACTTGTGATATTAAATGTACTTATTTTTCTATTACTTTATTTATTATTTTTATTAAAATTATTTTATTGCTGTTAAAGTACAGTTGTTGGCCCTATTACTTTAAATGTTAGTGCTCAACAACCATCTATGAACGATGAGAAGCCTAGAAAATAACTTCTTCCACCTTATAATCTCTTTGCTCTCCCAACTTTTCTCTTATACACCATCTCTGAATTGTTTGCATGTAGTTTGCATTTCTTATATTGCTGTCCTTTAGGCTTTTGTGTCATTTCTCAGAAGAAGTGAAAATGCCCATTTACTCTGTCATATGCACATGAGAAGCACATGAATGTTTTTTTTTATGTTCAAAATCAATGATTCCCAAATTTAATTCTTTAGATAATATTCAGAGCAGTTTATTTACCACATAGCGTGCTGCTTATAGTCACATATCAGTTTGTGGAAACCTTGCAGTAGTGAACCATTTTTTCTGTGCAGATATAATAATGCTTTCATTAATATATTTCAGGAACTAACAAATAATCAGAAATTTTCCAAGATGAGGTCATAAAGTTTATTAATGTTCTTTCTAGAGTTCCTTAGCCTCTCACTTAGGCCTGTATCCACTTTATATAATCACAGTTCTAGCACACCAGAGTATTACCGAGACACCATCACATTAAAAGCACAAAATCAGATTTTTCTAGAGAAGTATTATGTAATAGCTTACATCCTGGCAGTAAGCAAAGAGATTCCAGGAAACAGAGCAATATGAGGTAATCATGATCAGCTTCATGAGTAGATGACCAGTGCATCACACAAGGTCCCCTGCTCAGGAGAGTTCCTATCTGGATACTCTTAAAATTTTTAGTTTATCATTGAAGGTGTGCTTTGTAAGTGATGCTCAGTGGGAAAAAGAAACACATGCATGGGGCTTAGATCTTCAGCTAACAATGAAGTTTGGGCTGCCGGTTTCCCAACATACTGATTCTCCAGTTTTCCCTCTGGCACAAGGAGAGCTGCCAGCCTCCACTCACAGAAAAGACTTGGGAACACACGTCACAACAGTTGGGGATACACTCATGGCATCTCCAGGCCTTCAGGCAGACAACACAGAGCTGTCCCCCCTCCAGCTGTGCAACATGAGGGCACAATAAGAAGGTGACACAGTAAGAAGGGCTAGTGTCTTGCCCACTCCCAATATAGACTCCAAACATATCATGGAACAGAGTTTTGTTCCTTTAAGGGTCACCCACTCTCCATGTGTTGGGGTACAGGCCTGTGGGAGGAGGAGACTCACTTCCCATTGAAGCCTGGATCTGGTGTATCTGCAGGGCAATTGGCAAGAGGGCTGAGCCAGAAGGCTCTCTTGCCGAGTCACAGGAAGGGTGGATGGGCAACCTTGAGAATCTGCACTCACTTGGCAAGTATTTCCTTGCCTGACAAAATGTAACATTAAATTTTTTTTAAAAAGCTCAGCAGCTCAAAGACACTAAGAAAAAAAGACACATGCATTTGAACAATTTTAATGACCCTTTTTCTGCTTTTAAAACCCAAATGTTATTTTTCACTCGGCTCCTAAAATCATGTCAGCCCTGCAGGTAATTTAGGTGCAAGACAAGCTTAGCAATGGCTCTTTCAGTGTAATTTGCATGAAATCATAATCAGTGCTCAAAGGGTTACTGCAGGTTGTACTCAGTAAACTAAACATGTGGGAAACACAGGATTCACCATTTTTTGGCCATTTGCTTGCTTCACTAGGTCCTATTGTTGGAGGAATTTCATTCCAGGTTTTGACTGTTTTGATGTCACCTCAGTGGCAGCATATGTGTTCTTACCTAAGCCACCTTCCCATTGAATCTATGCATATGCTCAAACTGGCTCCTTTGAATGAACACCGGGACTCCTGTTTAGGAGTTGGGGCATGTATGCAAAGGCCAGTAATATACCAAATAGATGGCCCACCTTTAAAGCTACATATAAATATATGCATGTATTCAGCTCTATTTGGCCCTGGGAGGAAAGGAAGTCAGGACAATAAATAACTTAATTGTCTTTCAAGAACTTAGAATCAAATTGGCAGCCAAGCACATATGCAAAATAAAGAAAAAACAAACGATGTTAATGATAATCATGATGCTGTCAAATGCCGTCAGAGAGCCATAGGAAAAGAGAAGTCTCTATTTACTGAACACATGCTATAGGCAAGACATAGTGCTAGCATTTTACATATATGATTTCTTTTCCTTCTTCCTCCCACCCTGAGGGATGATAGCTTTTGATATCTTCATTTTTCGGCAATGAAACTGAGTCTCAGATAGCTAAGGTTTTCCCTCAGGGTCATACAACTGGTTGGCATTCAAACACAAATCTATGTGACCGCAAAGCGTCCTACTTTAAAAGTGTACCTCCCAAGGGCAACATCTCTATTTATTCAGTACATTTACCATTCAAAAACTTTCACATCTCTTACCTTATTTGATCTTTACAAAGGCACTTGATGGAGAGCTCACCACCAGAAAGGGGAGCTGAGGACACAGAGCAGGTGATGAGCCCAAGTGCATTATCCATTTGCAAGTGTGGCTCTTCTGATCTCCCATGATCTCTGTCTGTTAAATGAATGGACTGAAAAATGACTGTATAATCAAAGTGCAATTTGTTCTGGGTGGTACTCTATGAATAATTTATGTAGCATAAATACTGGTACGATGAAGCACTTAACTAAATCCTTGATCTGATGTTTGCTATTTATCTGGCTGGCAGACAGTCAAAAAATAAAATGAAATTTGGGCAAATTCCATACGCACTTATTTGGGAAAGGCCACAGAGAGCAAAGGAAGAAAACATAAAAAGGGGAATTATTGAGAGTTTGAAGTGTATTTGGATTTCTGAGACTGCTGGATGTCCATTATGAAAACAGGTTAAAGCATAACTCCAAATCTTAGAACAATATTATTCTATGTACTGACTATGATTACAGATAAACTGGAGTCTCTTTTCTGTCTGAGATGTGGGGGTTGGGTGTTTTGTACAGTTATAGCCTGTTGTGACTAAATCTTATATTGTTAGTGACTTCAGAGTCAAGCGTACACTGATAAATATGAGTCTATTACAGTGTATATTTATCACTGCATGAGACATAAGATTATTGACATCACCTAAAAAGTCAAACGTTGTTCCTTCACCTCCCACTCAGTCAGTAATGTGGATAACTCAAAGCAGCCCTTATGAAAAAACTATAAAATGGCTGAAGCAAAGCCAGAAGGTCACCTATGGTGAGAGATACTGAGCATTCAGAACTTGAGGTCTTAGGCAAACAATGCATTGGCATGTCATAAAAATTTCTATAACACCTAGTAATTTCTTCCAGCCTTCTCCATATTAATAATAGAGTGGGGCCCCCTTCCAAATAACAGCTTTCATTTCTGACTTCACAATTTCTTCAAACCCCAAACCCTGAGTCAACAGACTGATTGTTCAGGGTGTTCATCACTCCATAGTTCAACTCACCCACTGCTGATGTTCTACTCAGGTCCTTCCCATCTCTGTCCTGTCCCCAAAGATATATCCCTGATGGGCAGGAACACATGCAGTGGTTTATCCCTCACTGGACATCATGGTCCAACCTATAGGAGTGTTGCTGGAAAGTTGTGATACTCTGAATACAATGATGGTCATTAATGTCCCTTCCCAAGGAAAATTTAAACTTCTTGAAGACTAAAAGGATATTATCTTCCATTCAGGTTTTTTCACGTAAACCTGGCTTGTCCACTTGTCAAGCTAAAGAAACAAATCTATCCCACCACTGACTGGTTTATTTAATACTCACAGGATTGCCTTCCTGACTTCTCATTTTGGTCTGTCATTCCTTCACATTATTTTCTTTACTTCTCAAAGACATGGATTTCCCATTTGAGCTCCTAATACCTGCCTCAAGTTTTCCTTGAGTTGACTGTCTGGACATGGATATCACAAACATAAAACATTATTCTCCCTCTGGTCAGAAGCTGCAAAACTTTATTTAAGAGGTGTTCTGACCACCTGTCTTGCTCAAAGGACCCATGTCAGCTGAGTCAGCTTGTCACAACACCCCTTGAGAGGAAAGCAGTTAACAGCTCTTCTCTTTACTTTCCAGTTCACCCAGGGCTATTAGACCTTGTTCTTCTTCCACATATCAATTTAGTTCATTCGTTCAGGCTTTTTTTCCTTTATAACTAAATTTGTGCTCCTAAAGATAAAGTTACAAAAGAAAACTGCTTAGCTTAATGACATATTACAAAGTGGTTACCTGTGCAGGCACCATTCATGTAAAGAGAATAAATAAATAAACATTGCCAGCACACAGAAGCTGCTGACTAGGCCCCTGTAAGCACTTTTTCCTCCTCCTTAAAGATAACCACCTTCTCTACTGTTGCAGTAGACATTTTAATGCTTTTTAAATAGTTTATTTGTACAACAGGCTTCTGTAACCACCATATATTTTTAACTGCATAAATGGAATTAGTATCTTGTGTTTGGCTTCTCTTCTCAGTATTATGTTCCACTGAGAATTTTTCAAGTTGTTATTTGTAACTATAGTTATTAATTTCCATTAGTAATTTTGGAAGTACCAACTAAAAAACAAGATTTCACACAGAACTTACAAAATACTTAAAATAAAAAGAAAACATTGACAATATCAAGACCAATAATATCAAGTGTTAGCAAAGACCCAGTATGCTTCTGATGGGAATGTAAAGACATACAGACACTTTGGAAACAAGTTTTTGCTACTATTGACTAAATTTCAAGATGAGCATACTTATATTTGTGTGACTTAACAATTCCACTCTTGGATATATATCCCACCAAAATGAATGCACAAGTTGTAATAAGAATCATATACAAGAATGATGTTAGCATCATTATCTACAGTATCTGTAGTATCTAAAAACTACAACTGCTCTAAATAAGTATCAACAATTAAAGGATAAATTATTACATCCATGCAATGAATTATGTGTGAAAAATCTTTGATTTTGAAGCTTTTTATGCATTTTTTACATCTGTTGTATTTCCCACTCAGAATAAAAAGGTTAATAATAAACTTTATTTAACAAATTTAAATAGAATGAGTACTCTGTACCTGAATGCTGGGTAAATGAAACATTAGGTCACTTAATATATTTTGCCCATTTCCCATTGGGTTATGTAATATATTATTTGTAGGGATTATTTTTTATATTCTAGATGGGAGCCCTTGGTTTATTATGCATTGCAAGTATCTTCCCCCATGCTATTTTTTGTTCACTATCTTAATAAGTTCAAATAAAAGTTCTTAATTTAACTTATCTAATTGTGCAATGTTTTTATTTATAGCATATGTATATTGTTTAAGAAATTTTGATAGTATACCAAATTGAAACATTATTATTTTACCTTTCACATTTATATCTATAATCCTTTGGAATTTAGTTTTGTGGATGGTATGAAATAAGGTCAAATTTTATTTTATTTTTTCAATTTTCCCAACACTGCTGCTTTACAGTGTCACCTTTTCTATAAATCAAGTTTCTATACATATATGGATCTGTTTCTAAGTTTTCTATTCTTTTCCATTGGTCAACATCACATGGTCCTCATTACTGTAGTTATAATAATTCTTGATAGATAAGAGAACAAACTTTCCCACCTTATTCAATAATATCATTAGCATTTTTGTGTTTTAATTTTCCACATATATTTTAAAATCAGCTTGTCAAATTCCAAAATAAAATACATTGGGATATTAATCAGGATTGTATTGAATCAAGAGAGCAGTTTAGAAAATAACTGACATCTTTACAATGTTAATTAGGTCATGAGTCCGTAAACCTGATCTCTCTCTCTTTCTTAATTTGTCTTATTTCATATTTTTTCTCAATAATATTTAAATTTTTCTGCATAGAAGACTATTTCTTTTATTATATTTTATTTTAGGTATCCTCTATTTTTGAAGTTATGATGGATTTGAAGTTATAATTTTCTTCTAATCTTCTAAATATAATCTTCTAATTGTTGCCAGTATACAGAAGTGAATTTAACTTAGAAACTTGACCTCGATTGTATTTGCCACCCTGGTTAAACTCATTATTTCTAGTAATTTATCTATGAATTATTTCATATTTTCTATGTATGTAATTATATTATTCATGAGCAATGACAGTTATGTATTTTCCTTTCTAATCCTAATATTTAAATTATTCTTTTTCATGACAATGGATAAGTCTTTTAGTACACTGTTGTAGAAGTGAGGATAATAGACAACCTTGTTCATTCTTGATCTCAAAATATTTCAAAATTTGATAAAAAAGTAGTATATATGTTTAGATAATTTTGTAGATCCCCTTTATTAGATAAAGAATATATTTTAATATATGCAATACTGTGTGTGCATGTAACTGTCAAAAAGTTTTACTTCATTTAAGACAATATTATTTTTATTTTCTTAATAAAAGTAAGTTTACTGGTTAATTTTAAATGTAAAAATCAACCTAATTATTTTAAAAAATAATTATTCATATATATTAATATAATGGAATAGAAATATATTTTGATTATAATATATGATTACCATAGTATTATTATGTCATGATATGTAAAATCAGAGTCTATGCATTTTTATATATTGATAGATTCAGTTTATTAGTATGTATAATACAGTCATGGTATATATTGTTAAATTAATTTTAATATACTTCAATGTCTTATTGAAGTATATTGAAATATAAAGGAAATGAAAAAAATCTAGATATAAAGCTCAGTAAATCCTTACTGAATAGACACTCCCATTTAACTAATTTTGCTTATAATGTGTTTCAGATTTTACTAAGTCCATGGACGTAGTACAATGTGTTAAATCATAGACCTATTAAGACATGTAATTTCCAGAATTATACCACACTTAGGAATCTGTGACTTAAATCCAATGGGTTGGGTGAAAAAATGTCTTTGACATAAAGATTATTTATATTCCAACTAAGAGCTAGAAAACAAAACAGAATGAGATACTAGCATAGTCACCAACAATCCTCAAAGTAGAAAAAGATCACGGACCCTCAAGTGGGACTGGCTGGTCTTACCATGACCCTGCTATTATTTACTAATTTTTACCTTGGACATTCTATTTACCTTCTCTAAAGCTCAATTTCCTCATCTGTAAAACCAAAATTTACTACCTTCATTAGAAAAGTCTGAAGAGACTAAAATGTGCTAGTTCATAAAACACAAAGCTTGGCATTCAGTAGATGCTCAATAATGTTTTTCTATCCATCTACTCTTAATTAGCATAAACCCAAAACAATAAAGAAAAAGGATTTGATGATTTAAAGGATGAGTTTGTTTGTTTGTTTTAGGTGTAAAGAAAGAACTAATGATTACTGCTTTGATTTTATCAGCTGTTATTGAAGCAGTAATTGTGCACTGATGGAGCTGCAGAGCATTATGCTAAGTTAAATAAACCAGGCAGTGGAAGACAAATACCATATGATCTCACCTATAAGTGAAAACTAATCAACAAAACAAACAAGCAAACAAAATGTAAGCAGAGACATCGAAATTAAGAACAAAGTGACAGTAACCAGAGGGGAGAGGGGAGGGGATAATGGGAGGAGAAGAGGGAAGGATTGTCAAGGAACACCTATGAAGGACATATGGACAAAGCCAAAAGAGGATAGGATCCAGGATGGGAGGTGTGGATGGCTGGGGTTGGGTGGGGGGATGGTGGAAGGGGAATGAGACAACTGTACTTGAACAACAATAAAAAATTCAAGAAAGAAAGAGAGAGAGAGACAGAGAGAGAGAGAGAGAGAGAAAGAAAGAAAGAAAGAAAGAAAGAAAGAAAGAAAGAAAGAAAAAGAAAGAAGGAAAAGAAAGAAAGAAAGAAAAAGAAAAGAGGCTAATGAGAAGTAAAATGTGGCAGCAGTTACTTCAGAAGAAAAGTCCAGCTCAGATCTTAGCTCAGACTGTAGGTTCTCTCTCTGCATTTAATAAAGGGATGCAGTATATACAAGGTGTTCAAACTAGAAATGTGGGACAGGAGGCTCTGCCTGATAGGGTGTGAGTCCTACTGCCTTATTTGGTACAGCAGGAGCAGGCAACAATAATTCTGCTGGCATCTGGATTCTCATAGTTTATTTAGTTGTATGTATGTAGTCAGTCCTCTGAGGTTGAGCTCTGTTGTTTCAGTTCATGTTGGTGGTTTCACACTGGCTCACTGTCTGTGCAAGGACCACCAGATATTCTGAATTATCTCAAGACTGAGCTCTTCCTAGATGAATGACTCCTTTCTAACATGAATTAAAATGTAACCCAGAACTCCTAGACATTTTGGAATGTTTCTATTAAGAATTTTGCATTTGGAGAGAGAATCGACTTCTGGTCAAGATGGAGGCATAGGTAGAAACACTGTGCCTCCTTGCACAATGAAGATAGGGACAACAAAAATTTAGAAACAGAACAACAACCAGAACTGACGGAAGATTGAACTGTATGGAAGTTGGACAACCAAGAGGTTAAAACAGACCCATTCATCCAGACTGGTAGGAGGGGCGGAGTCTGGCAGCTGGACCCGGGTTCTGGCATGGAGAGCAGAGAGCATTGAGACCCACTGTGTAAGGCATCGGGGGCACGCAAGACCAGGGCAGGCGGACCCTGAGCTCGCAAGTGGCAGCTGGCAGACCATGGCCGAGGGGTGGCAATCTGCAGACCCTGCGAGGCAGCGATTGTGAAACAAGGCACTGCACGCAACCCAGGACCCCAGTGCTGGGAAATACAGCTTTGGGACACTGATTGAAAACACCTGTGGGGGTTGAGGTACAGGGAGAGACTCCCAGACTCACAGGAGAGGTCCTTGGAAAGTCACACACGGTGCACAAGCCCACCTACACAGGAACTGGCACCAGAGGGGCCCGGTTGGCTTGGGGTAAGCGGTGGAAGGGACTGAGGTCCCACAGAGAGAGGAGCAAGTGCCATTGATCCCTCTCTGGCCCCACATACAGTGTCACAACCCAGCCACTGGGTTGCCCCACCCTGGTGAACATCTAAGGCTTTGCCCCTCATACATAACAGGCATGACCAGACCAAAGGGGTGGGGGAGATGGCTGAAAAAGAATTGAAAGCCTCACAACCAGTACTTTTAAGTGACTGAGAGATAACCAACCTGTCAGATGCGCAGTTCAAAGCACTGGTGATCAGAATGCTCACAGAATTGGTTGATTTTGGTTGCAAATTAGTTGAAAAAATGAAGGCTACAATAAGTGAAATGAAGAAAAATGCACATGGAACCAATAGTGATGGAATGAAAGCTGCGTCTCACATCAGTGGAGTGGACCAGAAGGAAGAAAAAAACATACAACCAGAAAAAGAATGAAGAAATAAAAATTTAAAAAAAATAAGGAGAGGCTTAGGAACCTCTGGGACATCTTTAAATGTTCAACATCCTAATTATAGGGGTACCAGAAGGAGAAGAGGAAAAACAACAAGTGGAAAAGATATTTGAACAAATAATAAAGGATAACTTCCCCGATCTGGCAAAGGAGATAGACTTCCAGGAAGTCCAGAAAGCTCAGAGAGTCCCAAAGAAGTTGGACCCAAAGAGGAACACACCATGGCACATCATAATTACATTAGCCAAGATAAAAATGAAGGAGAGAATCCTAGAAGAAGCCAGAGATAAGGAGATAGTCACCTACAAAGGAATTCCCATCAGACTGTCAGCTGATTTCTCAAAAGTGACCTTGCAGGCAAGAAGGGGCAGGAAAGAAGTACTCCAAGTCATGAAAGGCAAGCACCTACATCCAAGATTGCTCTATCCAGCAAAACTTTCATTTAGAATGGAAGGGCAGATAAAGTGCCCTTCCATTAAAGTGCCCTTCTCAGATAAGGTCAAGTTAAATGAGTTCATCATCACCAAGCCCTTGTTTTATGAAATGTTAAAGGGACTTATTTAAGAAAAAAAGATAAAAAACATGTATAGTAAAATGACTGCAAACTCACAATTATTAACAACCACACCTGAAATAAAAACAAAAAGAAACTAAGCAACAACTAGAACAGGAACAGACCACAGAAATGGAGATCACATGGAGGGTTAGCAACAGGGGAGTGGGAGGAGAAGAGAGGGGGAAAAAGTACAGAGAATAAGTAGCATAGATGGTAGATAGAAAATAGACGGGGAGGACAAGAATAGTATGGGAAATGCAGAAGCTAAAGAACTTATGACACATGGACATGAACTAAAGGTGGGGAATGTGGGTGGGAGAGGGTGTGCATGGTGGAGGGGAATGAAGGGAGGATAATGGGACAAATGTAATAGCATACTCAATAAAATGTATTTTAAAAAGAATTTTATATTTGACAATAACTTCCATATATATCAGAGTATCTGTTACATAGTGCTTAGTCATGTATTTCAGAGGTACATATGTTTCATAATCAAATTTGGTTCTTACCTCCAATTCAGCTACCATGATTGAACTAAAATCTAGGGTTAAATAAGGCAAGCTAGTGCTGAAAACTACACAACACTGAAGAAAGAAACTAAGGAAGACACAAACAAATGAAAACATATACTGTGTTCATGTTTAAGAAGAATTAACATCATCAAAGTGTCCATACTACCCAAAGCAATTTATAGATTCAAGGCAATACCTATTAAAATACCATTGACATATTTCACAGATATAGAAGAAACACTTCAAAAATTTATATGGAACCATAAACGACCGTGAATAGCTGTTGCAATTTTGAGAAAGAAGAGTAAAATAGAAGGAACCACAATACATAATATCAAACTGTATTACAAGGCCACTGTAATCAAAACAGCCTGGTACTGGCATAAAAACAGGCATATGGACCAATGGAACAGAACACAGAGCCCAGAAATAAATCCAAGTGTCTATGTTAAATTAATATTCGACAAAGTGGGCAGCAACATAAAATGGAGTAAAAATAGCCTCTTCAACAAATGGTGTTGGGAGAACTGGACAGCTACACGCAAAAAAAAAGAAACTCGAGCACCAACTTACACCATACACAAAAATAAATTCAAGGTGAATAAAAGTTTTAAATATAAGTCATGACACCATTAAAGTCTTAGAGGAGAACATAGGCAGGGAGATCTCAGATATTATACACAGCAACATTTTCACTGATATGTCCCCTAGAGTAAGGGACATAAAGGAAAAAATAAACAAACGGGATCTCATCAAAATAAAAAGCTTCTGCATGGCTAAAGAAAACAGTATTAAAATAAAAAGAGAACCAATCATATGGGGAAACATATTTGCCAATGATACGTCAGATAAGGGATTGATCTCCAAAATATATAAAGAACTCACACAACTCCACTCCAGGAAGACAAACAACTCAATTAAAAACTGGGCAAAAGACTTCAACAGACACTTCTCCAAGGATGACATACAGGGGTCCAGAGACACGTGAAAAGATGCTCAGTATCACTAGGTATCAGAGAGATGCAAATTAAAACCACAATGAGATACCACTTCACACCAGTCAAAATGGCCATCATAAACAGAACAACAAACAACAAGTGCTAGAGAGGTTGTGGAGAAAAGGGAACCCTAGTGCACTGTTGGTGGGATTGCAGACTGGTATAACCACTGTCAAAAACAGTATGGAATTTTCTCAGAAAACTAAAAATGGATCTGCCTTTTGACCCAGAAATTGCACTGCTAGGATTATATCCTAAGAACCCTGAAACAACAATCCAAAAGAACCTATGTACCCCAATGTTCATAGCAGCACAATTTACAATAGCCAAGTGCTGGAAGCAACCCAAGTGTCCATCAGTAAATGAATGGATCAGAAAACCATGGTACATCTACACAATGGAATTCTACGCAGCAGAAAGAAAGAAGGAGCTTATACCCTTTGCAACAGCATGGATGGTACTGAAAAGCATTATGCTAAGCAAAATAAGCCAGGTGGTGAAAGACAAATACCATATGATCTCACTTTTAACAGAAACCTAATCAACAAAATGAACAAGTAAGCAAAATATAACCAAAGACACGGAAATAGAGCACAGGCTGACAATGACCAGAGGGGAGGGAATTTCAGGGGAAAAGGTAAAGGGTTTACAGGAACAAGTATAAAGGATACGTGGACAAAAACAAGGAGGTGTGGAAATGGGAGGGAAGTGGGGAAGTCTGGAGGGGTGGGCTGGGATGAGAGTAAAAGGCAGAAAACTGTACTTGAACAACAGTTAAAATAAAAAAAATTAAAAAGAAAAGAAAATTTGATTACTATTTAAATACAGGCTTTTGGCATGTTTTTCTAATATTTCCATTTTATTGCCCTTAAAATATGAAGAAAATACTTGAATTAGTCTCTCTGCTTCCTCCTTTCACAAATACAGTGTGACAAGCTAAGAGTTTCAACATAATTCACAAAGTGTTACCTCAACGTAACTTTATTTCCATCGGATTTTGTTTTTTCCTTTTTATTGAATTTATTGGAGCTACACTGCTTAATATAATTATATAGGGTTCAGGTGTTCAATTCTATAATACATCATCTGTATATTGTATCAGGTGTCCACCCTCACAAGTCAAGTCACTTTCCATCATCATTTACCCCCCTATTTCCTCTTATACCTCCTTCAACCCCTATTTGCCTCTGGTAATCACCATAGTGATGCCTTTTTCTATAAGTTTTCTTTTTCTTAATCCCTTCACAATTTTAACTAGCCCTGCCAACCCTTCACTCCTCTGACAGCTGTCAGCCCGTTCTCTATCTATGAGTCTTTGTCTATTTTCTTTGTTAATTTATTTTGTTTATTAGATTCCACTGATGAATGAAAGTGTATGGTACTTGTCTTTCTCTGACAGGCATATTTCACTTAGCATAATACTCTGCAGGTCCAGTCATGCTGTCAAAAAGGCTAAGATTCTTTTTTTTTTTTTTTTTATGGCCAAGCAGTATTCCATTGTATAAATGTTACACTGTTTTTCTATCCAGTCATCTACTGATGGTCATTTGGACTGCTTCCAAATCTTGGCTATTGTAAACAATGGGGCCATGAACATATGGGTGCATATAGGTAGTCTTTCAAGTTAGTGTTTCGGTTTTCTTCTGATAAATTCCCATAAGAGGAATCACTGGGTCATAAGGCAGTTCCATATTTAATTTTCTGAAGTAACTCCATACTGTCTTTCACAGTGGCTATACCAGGCTGCATTCCCACCAAAAGTGCAAAAGTGCAAAATGAGGTATGTAGTGATACCTCATTGTGGTTTCAATTTGTGTTTCTCTGATGATTAGTGACACTGAACATCTTTTCATATGTCTATTGTCCATCTGTACATCCTCTTTGGAGAAGTGTCTATTCAGGTCCTTTGCCCACTTTTAAACAATTGGATTGTCTTCCTGGTGTTAATTTGTATACATTCTTTAAAAATTTTGGATATTAAACCCTTATCAGATGTATCCTTGGTGAATATTTTCTCCCATTCATTGGGTTCCATTTTCATTGTGTTTATGGTTTCCTAGATGTGCAAAAACTTTTTAGTTGGATGTAATCTCATTTGTTTATTGTTTCTTTTGTTTCCTTTGCCAGAGGCAATATGTCAGAAAAAAATACTGCTACAAGAAATGTCCAAAGCTTTATTGTCAATGTGTTCTTTTAGGGATTTTGTGGTTTCCAATCTAGCATTTAAGTTTGTAATCCATTTTGAGTTTATTCTTGTATATGGTATAAGAAGGTGGTCTGGTTTCACTTTTTTCATGCATGTGTTAATTTCAACACCATTTATTGAATAGATTATCTTTACTCATTTTTACATTTTTGACTCCTTTGTCAATTATTAATTGACTATAAAGGTGTGGGTTTATCTCTAGGCTCTCTTATTATGTTCCATTTATCTATATATCTGTTTTTATGCTATTGCCATGCTGGTTTGGTTACTACTGGCTTCTAGTAGAGTTTGATATCAGATAGTGTGATGCCTGAAAAAAAAATTTGTAAGATTGCTGTGGCTATTTGAGGTCTTTTGTGGTTCCATGTAAATTTCTGAAATATTTGTTCTAGTTCCATGAAGTAAGTCATTGGAACCTTGATTAGGATTGCACTGAATCTATAGATTGCTTTGCATAGTATGGACATGTTAATAATGTTAATTCTTCCTATCCATGATCACAGTATATGCACCTTATTTGTATCTTCTTCATTTTCTTTATTCAGTGCTTTATAATTTTCTGAGTACAGATCTTTTACATCTTTTGTTAAATTTATTTCTCCATATGTTTATCCTTTTTGAAGCAATTGTGAGTGAGATTGTTTTGTTAGTTAATTTCCCTTTCTGATAGTTTATTATAGATTCATAAAAATATTTTCTAATATAATTTTTGGAAGATACAAACCAATCAATAATTTTAGTTTTTCTGGGCAGAGATCCACTATGACAGCCTTATCCATAACTTCACCTGTACTCAGAACTTCTTCAGTTCACTTTTCCATTTAATATTTTTGTCAGTATTTAACATGCCACATATTTTATTGAATTAACTTGTCTCTTATCTGGCCCCCTTATCAGAATATAAATTACACAGAGGCAGATATTTGATTATATGTACCTCCAATGCCTATGAAAGTATATGACACATAGCATGCACTCCATAAATTTTTGTCAAAATAACCTCAAGTTACAACAAAATTCATTGAATTCTAAATTATCCAGTATAGTTTGGTGTAAGGAGTTATTCTTAAGTATGATGAAAAGGAATATTTAAACACTCTGTAATAAAGTATACTAATTCAATGAGTACTTAACACATCATGCTTTTTAATCAATAGTACTTTCATAGCAAAATAATGTATTCTGGAGAAGTAAAGTTTCTTCTGTAATACCTATTCCTTTTCAAACCCTTACTGATTGCCTCTCCTGTTCTGCACTAAAGTACAAAGCTTACTAAATCATTAAGAGTAGTTCTCAAATGTAAATTCCAAGGCCCCCCCCAACATCCACTAAATCTGAAACTATGGGAGTGGAACTTAGCAATGTGAATTTTAGCAAGCTGTCCAAGGAATTCTGATACATAGTCAACTTTGAGAACCATTGGTCTATGGCTTCTTAAAATACATAAACCAAAAGTGTCATTATTTTATCTTAAAAATCATTATTTTTCAGCCCTGAGATAAGATGAAAGATGAAGATTATGATTATGCAACAATTAATTTAAAATATCTTTCTTTCATGAAATAATATTGAATGTCAACTATACTGAGAAATACAGTCAGTTAATATTTGCCAAAGGGGACAGGAACATAAAATGGAGTAAGGATAACCTGTCAATAAATGGCATTGGGAGATCTGGACAAGTGCATGCAAAAAATGAAACTAGACCACCTACTTACACCATACATCAAAAAAAACTCAAGATGAATAAGACTGAAATATAAGTCATGATACCATAAAAATCCTTGAGGAAAACATAGGCAGGAAAATTTCAGTTATCCCACACAGCAATATTTTCACCGCTGCATCTCCTAAGGCAAGGGATGTAAAAGACAGGATAAACAAATGAAATTTCATCAAATGTAAAGGCTCTGCATGACTAAAGAAAACATTAGCCAAATTAAAAGGGAACCAAACTTAGGAGAAAACGTATTTGCCAATGATACCTTGGACAGATGTTTAATCTCCAAAACACATAAAAAACACACATGACCCCCACCAGGAAGACAAGCAATCCAATTAGAAAATGGGCAAAGGACGTGAACAGACACTTCTCCAAGGACATATTTAAAGGTCTATAGACACATGAAAAAATGCTCAACATCACTAGCCATTAGAGAGATGCAAATTAAAAGCACGATGAGATACCACTTCACACTAGTAAGAATGGGCATCATTAATAAATGAACAAACGTCAAGCAAGGTTGTGGAGAAAAGGGAACACTAGTACACTGTTAGTGGGGCTGCAGACTGGTGTAACCACTAAAGAAAAGAAGTATGGAATTTCCTAAAAAAACTAAAGATGAAATTGCCTTTTGATCCCACGATCCCTCTGCTGGGACTATACTAAGTATCCTGCATCACCAATTCAAAAGAACCTATACACCCCAGTGTTCATAGCAGTATTATTCATAATAGTCAAATGCTGTAAACAGCCTAAGTGCCCATCAGTAAATCAGTGGATCAAAACACTTTGGTACAGTTCCACAGTAGAGTACTATGCAGAAGAAAGAAAGAAAGAACTCCTACATTTCACAACAGCATGAATAGATGTGGAGAGCACTATGCTAAATGAAATAAGACAGGTGGTGAAAAACAAATACCATATGATGTCGCCATAAGTGGAACTAATCAACAAAACAAACAAAGGAGCAATATAGAACCAGAGACTTGAAAATAAATAATAAACTGACAGTGACCAGAGGAGAGAGAAGAGGAGGATAACAGGAGAAAGAAGGGGAAAGGGCAAGCCAAGGGACACAAATAGAAGACAATGAGCAGAGACAATGGGGAGGATTGACTGTAGGAGTGGAAGGAGGTGACAAGGTAAACTTGAACAATGGGGAAAAGGCAGGACAACTGTAACTGAATAACAATAAAAGAAAAAAATTAAATGAATAAATGCATTTTTAAAAAGAAAACATTTATCTGTGTGTGTGTGCAAAATGTGTGTATATGGTATGCATATGCATATATATCTAATACATATGCATATACTTATGCAAGCATTTAAAAGCCAAATCTAAATTCTTCTATATTTTGAAAGCTGAAGAGTCTTCAAAGTCACTATAATTTCTCCAGATTGTCATTTCTGTAACTTATGTTTTTGCATTCAACTTAGAGAAGATTACAGGTCATCCTCAGACGTATTCCTTCTGGGGGACTTTTTTTTCACTTGGCTGATGGAAGGTATAATAAAGAGGGCTCAAAAACCATGATTCTTGTTTCCTCTGCAAGGAAGTGACATGACAGTAAGCCAGTTCATTTTCTAGACCATCATGACCCAGTTTGCTTCTGCCAATTCTGTGCCTTAGAGAGAAGATGGAGTAAGTGTTTTGAAGAGGAGGAAGGGTGGTGGAAGGTCAAGGGAAAATAGTTCTGATAGCAGGTCATGCATCTTAATCCAAGCTACGTGCTCTGTGACTTGTGGAGACCTAGTATGTGACACATGGGTGAGATAAGGGAGAGGAGGAAATCAGTATTTGTTAAGTGCCCACTAAGGAATGGAAATTTATGTGCAAAACTCATTTACTCTTCATAATAACTCACAAGCTAAAATTATATTTCTCTTTTAGAGAAGGAACCTGAGTTGCATGGAGGCCATGTATTTTGTCCAGGATTGTACACCTAGTAAGTAGGGTCAAACAGGTTGACATAGGTACAACTGGCTTCAAATACTCTTTTGTGCATACAATGCTTCCAGGGAATTGGAAGAATCAAAAGTGTCCGATACACTCCCTTCTCACCAATGGATACCATTTAATCACTCTTTTTTTTTTCTGTTTGTGGAATAGACCAACCTCGTTAAGACCTTTGCACTTACTATCCCCTCTCCTCCCAGATGTTTGTGAAGATGGCCTTTCATGCTCTTTCTATCTCTATTCCCCTGTAATCTATCTAGATTGTTTCCTGACCACCTAGAACAATGCAGCTTTCTCAGGCATGCTCATGATATCACCCTGCTACACTGTTTTCTTGGCACATATTAACTGGATGTCTGCTCCTTACTTATGTTTAGATGACTTGTTTATAGTTTCAGGTTTCCCATTAGAATGGCCATTCTTTGTGAGCAGAAGTTTTCTTTCTTAGTAACGATTGTATGCCTGCTCCTTAGATCAATCCATGGCACATAAGAAGCACCCAGTATGTACTGCATATTTTGAAGGAGTAGAATGTCCCAGTATGTACTACATATTTTGAGGGAGTGGAATGAATTTATCCTATCAACAACAGTAGGTACAAAACACTTGTAATTTTTAAGAATTTTTAGTAATTATGATATCAAATGACTGATAAAACTAAAGATTACCAGGCAAATTCTATAAGGGTGATACCATGTGATAGGTAAAAATAATTTAAGATAGACCATATTATAACATTTTATTTTATAAAATCATAAGTTCAAATTATATGGGTAAAAAATGTCATGAATCAAAAGGAAGAGAAGGAATCACTACTGGAAGTTTTCATCAGAGATTAATTCATTCATTTATTAACTACTACCCCTAAATACTTTAGTGTTAGATGCTGTAAGGCAGTAGTTTTCACATTTCAAAATGCCTAAAGGGCTCTTAAATACTCATAATTGAGATTCACCTCTTAATGTCAGATTTAATTCTCTGGTGAAGTGACCTAGTTGTTGGTGTGTTTGAAGGCTCCCCAGATCAGTCTGCTATGCATAATAGGTTGAGAACCACCACTCTGGGGACAGAGGATTAGCTTATGTGGGTGTCAGAATCTGATAAAAGTGGCTGATACAGCAATCATGGTAGAGAGAAACAAGTGATGTCTAACAGTGATGGTGTCTGGGAGTTCTGTGGGGACACAGAACAGGTGCTGCTTATTACCTTCCAGAGCCTAAGCAGACCCACATAGAATAGAGAAATCACAAGGAAGAAAAGACATTGGAGGAGGAAGAAACAGAGTTAACATCATATGGGAAGTAACAAGGTCAACTGGAGAAAACTGATTTGGCATCCTCGGAGTAGGAGGAAGTAGTGGGTGAGGAAAAGGAAAAAATCTAGGTCTGCACAAATATCTTTGAGGGACATGATACATCAGCTTTTTTTAAAAGATCATAAGATATGAATGGATTTAATATAAAACAGTTAGCCTTAGAGTAATAAAGTTACAAGAGAAATAGAGTTATATAGAGTCTAGGAATTATCTGATCTAACCTGATAATTTTATAGGTGAGGAAACTATGGTGTAGAAGCATTACTCAACTTGCCCCTAACCAACAGCCAAATCATAGGGGAGAGCCTGGATAATAATATAAGCCTGGCACATCCAGGCAAGTTTTACCCACTGCAGTGCTCTCAGGAGAAATGATATTAAGGACACACAAATGAGTACTGTGTGTTTGAAAGAGTGAGAATGCAGATTTGGCATACAAGAAGAACAGATACTAACTAAATGGAGACAAATGTGCTGGTTATATTGTTATATGGCCCCAAAGAAGACCTGAACATGTAATCACTTACACTCTACTCTTGTTTCCAAAGAGGCTGTGTGTTGAGTCTACTCAGTGTGGGTTAAGAAGGTAGATTTTGAGTTAGACAGATATGAGAATTAATCTTAGTGTTCCATTGCTTTGGGTCATCCAGGTCACCCTGTGTGTCCCTAGTCTTGGCCATCTTCACCTCACTGGACGCACTTCTTTATCTGGAAAGGATGGAAGCTTTTGGTATTAGTGCCATGCATGTGCACACAAACAGAAGTCATGCATACTCATCTATGAGCTTTGCTTGACTTAATACAGTTGAAGCAATTCACAAGCCTCCTGTGATTGTATTAGCCTGTATTTTGCACAGCCTGGCCATTTAAAGCATGTTTCATTAATGCAAACCATGGATGAAAAGGCACAACATTCCTGTCCAGCTGGTCTCCTAGCACATGTGTTTACATTTCAGTTCCCTGCTTTCCATACTATCTTCATTCTAAAATATTTTAGAGGCTTACTTTTTCCTCTGTATTTCAGTTTCACAGAGTCTTAACAGTCAACATAATCACTGCTTACATCTGGCTTCCAGGATTTTATCATAACTGGGGTGAGATACAAACTGTAAAACACATGCCTTTGTGGTCAAGTGCTGAACTAGGCTTTAAAAGAGGCTACAATTGGAAAATGTTTGATGTATTTTGAATTGTAAGAGACCAAGGAACTCAAGGCCATACACCCTGCCATCCTGAATTATCCAATGCCTCCAACGTTTATAACCCACATCCAGACCTGAGGCTCTCCCACCTCTGTGACCCAAGTTGACCTTTCCCTTACAGCAGCAGTTCTCAACTGGTGTGCCACAAGATTTTAAAAACACACAATACTGGACTATTTAGTCAGGAGCACTGACTTATTTTTCCTTAGATTGCCAAATACAATAAAATGATAACAACTAACACAACAATAGCCATCTGGTAGAATGAATCAAAATTATATCTATTTTTTGTCAGGTTGGAAAAAATATATAGTATATTTTTTCATGTGACACAGAACTCTAGTAATTAGTTTATGGGTGTCATGAGATGAAAAGGGTTGAAAATTGCTGCCTTACAAGAGCATCTGCTGAGTTTTTAGTGTGTACCAAACAATTCAGCACTTAGCGCTAATTAAATGAGGTAACGTAAAACCACATTTGTAGAAGTGCCTGCTGTGAACTGCATGAAGCAGATGTATGGTATTATCACCACCATTAATTAGATTAATTGCTTTTGTATGTTCATTTTTCCACCTCAATTCTTTTGTAAGCTTTCTACTGGGGGTTCCATGTCAGCTGATACATGATGGGAAGAGAGGAGATGCTAAATAGATGTGGATTTATCAAAGGTGAAATTACTTAGTGGCATGATCTGTGCCTCATTATACGCAGCAGACTCATTTTTTCCTGATGTCATTTTATCCTCGAAAATTCCCACTTATCCCTGCAAAGGGAACAATGCCAGAACACTAGCTATATTTAGACAGCCAGAACTGAAATAACTGTAACATGAGTGATAACCTTAAGTTCAGGGAAATGATATTACTAATTAAATCATGAAACATTAGACAGGATGCATATTGAATGATTCTGGTAAAATTGTTTCTATTTCCTAGACCAAGTTTAAAGTGCTCATTTCCATGGTTTCTGCAAACATAGCAGGCAATCTCGGGTAAATCCAGGCCCAAGAGAGCAATTTCTCTTTCATGTCACATTCTCCCTTGCTCTATAGTCTTTTGCTCAGTTTTAACATTAAAAAACTTAAAATTTTACAATTTCTAGAAACTAAATTATGTGGTGATGTAAGGTACCACGAAAAGCTAGAAGTGAAAAAGCTATAATTTATCAAATACCTAATGTGTGCCCAGTTCATGCATGGTTTACTAACCTTTCCAGTCCCATTTTATAGATGAAAGTAAACACAGAGATGTGGAAAGGAAAAAAAAAAAAAAAAAACAAGGGGAAAGAATTCTCCCTAGCATGGCCAGGCCAACAAGGGCAGTCCTGTTGTGAATGAAGGGCCTCATTGATGCCAATGTCAGTGATCCTTCTATGAGGCCAGTTTCACTTCCTCTGAGGTATTCGCCTTAACTCATGTTCTCTACATATATTAAAGTCTTAAGTTTAATGATAAGAAAGGTTATGAAAAAACTCTCTCACATTAAGGAGCAGATGAAGGTCAAATTATTCTCCAGAGATGGTTGCATTCATGAGTTAAATTCCTTGAAGGGATTAAAACTTTTAAGCCAATGAAGACTGAAGACAACCCTGTGGGCTTTGGGATCAACCAGATCTTTTGTCTCATTGGCAGGTCAGACAGAACTGCCTGACCACGAACACATTACTCCTCAATTCTAGGTATCCTCAACTCCTTTTCTAAAAGGAGGCCATGACATCCACTTTGACAGTGTTCAAGAAGATTAGAGATAATTTTAAGATATCAACAAGAAGACAAAGGAAGACAAGGGAGAGGTGAGAGTAGGAGTTTACAAAATTGTGTTCATGTGTTTGCTTATTTTCTGTTTAAAGATGGCCTTAAATATTGCATTATTATATAAATTTGGCCAAACATAATAGGTATGAGATTGAGCGTAATAAAATTGTGGTTTAAGATGAAAGGGCTGAAATCAAGTTAAATAGGATAAAAAAGACTTAAATGAAGCTCCAAAATGATTGCTTTAAAATCTATTTATGTGGGTTTGTTATTTTCCTGTCTAATAGTGGAGGAAAGGATGCTCTCAGGCGATCTATCTTACATTCTGTCACTGTTGCAAATGAATAAACTGATACTGTCCCTAATCCTGAGGGTGCTGCATAATCACAGTAAATAAATTACATACACAGAGGTAGAGAAGTCTTTTGGCATTAAATCCCTATCTGGGACCTCATCTTCATTCCATATGGATTGTCAGCTTGCCAAATTCAAGGCTACAGTCTATTGTTGTAATTAGACTTTGGGAACCTTTTTCTGATTTCTTTTTTTCTGTGACTAAGGTTTGCTACTAAAATTATACATTGCAAGTACATTTCAGTATGTATATTGGATCATATATTTTATTTCCTCCTGATCTCCAAGAAATTGGCTTTGCTTTCAGTGTTGGATTTGTGTGGCTTTAAAGTGCTATTTCTGAAATGACTTACCAGGTGAGGAAACAAGAAGGAAGTGCAGACTCTGTCCTTTGGCAGCAGTGTTGTGCCCAAGCTTAGTACTACATTGTCAAATCTGTGGGCCTGACTGACTCAGCCTCAACTCCCACTGCTCTCTGCTCTTCCACCTTCTACTCAGCTACCTGCCCCCTCCTTTAATCCAAGCTGAATCTTTCCCATGAAATATCTGCCCTTTGATATTCATAGAGTGACCACAAAATTTTGAGAGTGAATGAAATATCATTCATCATGCCTGAAAAAACATGCATAAACTGATACTCTTCTGGGCCAGCCAGGACATCTGGTCACCTCATATATGTAAATCTACACTTCAGCAGCCTCTCAGCTCCTCTATCATTAACTGTGAGCCTGAAAATCTTTTTGATATTGAGTGTTTCTATTTTTTGTGTGTTATTTTGTTTTCACATACTTTGAATACATGCTTTATGTCATGAAATAGGTTTCTAACCTCAACATAAAAAGTCTCTTGGACATATGGGCAAAGCCAAAATAGGGTAGGATTGAGGGTGGGAGGTGGGGATGGTTGTGGTGTGGGGAGTGGGTGGGGGGATGGAGACATCTATACCTGAACAACAACAACAAAAATAAAAAAAGAACATTTGGTTTTAAGCTTTTAATTATTGATCAAAATAGGGGAATTCAAGTCAAAACTCTTTATATCACATGTAATTCAACATTTAGCTTATTGTTATTGAAATTACCTATTTATAAAATTTTCTGTCATTGAATATTATGCTTGCTTTAACATGTTCAAAAACTAGATCATTCCAACAATGCTAAAGCAGAATTTTTATAGCTTTGCATAAAAGGGCATTTGCAATTAGAGTGATGGAGAAATTAAGGAAACATGTAATACCACAAAGAAATGGTCAAGAAGTATTATTTTCAAGAGTACAGAATAATTCAGAATTTATAAATAACTGTATAATTAGATTAAAATCCATCTTATTGTAAGACATATATTTTGGCATAACCAATACATGGGTGCTGTTAATCTAATGTTGTCTTGGAGGCAGCTTATCAATGAATGTTTATTTGAAATAATAAAGGATAATATACAATAATGAAACTGACTTGAAATCAGTTGAAAATTTAAAAAAATAAAAATAAAAACTCCCTTCATTTAGTGTAGAGTGATGTGCTAAGGTATATACGGTCAGAGTAAGAATTCAAATGCAGAATGAATACAGACTATGTATTAATTCACACAATTTGGACAGTTTCCTCTTTTTTGTAAATTGAAAAGAAGAAAGGTGATATGTTATAATAATAGCAATTCCCAGAAGTATAAAATTCAAAGAATATGTCCATAAACATTAGTAACAACAGTCTCTTTTGAGGTTTCATTTCTTTAAAAAATTCTGTAAAGTAAGGTACCATAGTAAACTTGCCTTCCATTAAAATGAGTGGCTGTGTTTTCATGAGAGGAGCATTGGCCTAAGAACATTAGTTGTTTTGGGCTATAGTTTTGACCCTTACAGAATAGCTGTGTAATTTTAAATGCATTATTCCAAGATAACAGGGTCCTCCCTTTCTGATCTGTATGTTGGCTTAATAAAACACTTTTTTATCTAACTCACTATCCTATTCTGATCATGCATTTGATACCACAGCTTCATGAAGATCATTCTTTGTGAAAAATGCTTTATTGTTTATCACACACATGAATGTCCTGAAGCTCAAACCAGACAGAAAAGTTAAGTTTTCTTAACAATCTTGTGTTGTGAGTATACTTATTCTACTTGCACTGAGGACATGGAGGTGAAGAAGGGTTGGATAAATTGACCAAGTTAGTAAGTGTAGAGCCGTGATTCAATATCAGGTTTATTCGACTCTGTAATCAGGAGTTGAATTGTGTCATTGCTCTAGTAAATCCAACCCTTTGCTGATGGGTAAGTGATTTGGAGGTGATAGGCTGGGAACTGAGCTAGGGATTCATTTCACTTCGGTGGTTCCATGCAGATTCAAATCGAATCTATTTTGGTAGTGAAACTGCAAAACATTGATTTTATTTCTCCATTAAGGTAGGTTTTTTTTTTTGGGGGGGTGAGCTAAATGAAAGACTGTAGAGAAAAAAACTCCACAGTTATAAGCATTCCTTTGTTCACATAGTTTTCTTTCCAACAAACAAGTTGTGGAGAGAAATAGACTCCTTCCTTTATGAATCTCCCTCTTTAGACTGGTGAAGACAAGGGCAACATTTAATTTAGCTTTCTGTCTTGGCACTACACCTCTTCTGTAAGCACGCCATGGCTGTGTGCAAAGAATGGATGAAAACAAGGACCTTGTCATTCCAGGTAGTCCTTAAAAGAGGGATGAGCTGAAGTGTATTAATCAATATCTGCTTAGTCTATTGAATGTGAGAGAAAAGATATGTCTCGTTCCTCTTTGGTAGGGCAAAGGAAAAGGTGTGAACATGCTGCACACACAGTGCCATCAGGGTTATAGAAAGCCAATCTTTATATCATCCCTGATCAGAAAAGATGTTTGCACAGCAAAGAGGCATTCAAACACTTCCCATGGTTATACTCAGAAGAGAGGCAGCCACAGAGGTGGAACCTCAGAGAACATAACAACCACAGGGTGAAAGTAGGAAGACACAGAGTAGTGGCAGCTCTTTCCAGGGTCAGCCAGGAGAATCTATCAGTCCTGGCCAGGTATTAGAGCATCAGTTGATCAGAGCATTTTTCCAATACACCACAGTTGCAGGTTCAATCATTGGTCAGAGCACATACAAGAATCAACCAATGAAGGCATGAATAAGTGGAGCAATAAATCTCAATCTCGCTCTCAAAATAAAAAAAAGAAAAAGAAAAAAGAAAAAAATATTAGTGATAAATAATAAAGATCTGAAGAAAGTGGCAGGCATTTATTTAACTTGATGGAGGCTGCAGACTGAACCTCCAGTGTGCCCTTGACTAAACTGTGTAATGGTTATGTTGTTTCTTTGTGGAAAAGACTGGCCATCTGAGCACAGTGTTGCTTTTTCTTTACAGTTTGCTAACTCTAAGAACACATGCCATTACAAGCAGTGCTCACAGTATTCTCAACACATCCTTCTGTTGGCTTCATGAAGTGAGACTTTATGGCTTGTATTCATATCGTTAGATATTTTATTCTAGTGAACTGTGCTCAACTCTTAGAGTTAACATTTTCTTGCACAGATAATGAAATATTCCCTATGAAATAAGATCTTACTAGGACTTTCATTTAGCTGACCATATTATGTAATATACTTCCACATGGGTCATTTGACTGTACCATTAGAATAATTTTGTGATGTAAATAGAATCAACCTTATTAACCTGATTTTATAGATCAGCAATTCAGTTAATTATTATTGCTCCTGAGACTTTCCAAATATTCAAGTTCTATGAACATTGTATAACTGTGATAAAATAGTAATAATGCCAATGTAATAATACTACTAATACTTAATAGCTGATGAGCACTCACTGTGTGTAGAACACTCAGTTAACAATTATTTCAATTTTTAACCTGTAAATTAGAAATATAATTATTATCCTATAAACTTCATGGGCATTGTTGAAGAGTTAGATGCAGTAATGTATAGTAAAATGCTTTAACATGTTAAATACTGTTCAAAATGACTGTTCATTTATCATTTTATCGACTACATATAAATAATTTTATCTCTCCAGCTCACTGAACCACACACATTTGGCATCTCTGTCTGTTCTACTTTTCTCAGACACCCTACTCATATTTCTTCAATTCTTTTATTATAATATAAATAACAGCAAAATAATAGGAACCATGATAATACAGTAATTAATTTGTTCCATTGTAGAAGCCTGTCTGGTTTACAAAGCATTTTATATGTTTGATCTACAAATACCCTGTGAAGAGGATATATCAGATATCATAATTTCCATTCCTCCTAAGAAGTAGTAAAGACAGACTAATTTTTCTAACTCACCCAAACAGCAAAGTGAAACTTCACACCCACAGTTTTATCATTTCCTCTGTAGCTACCTCTGCTTAATGTGAGTGTACATCTCTTTTACAAGCTTTTTTCTTGCAAGAAACAAATGCCTAGAAGAGTCCCTATGACTTCCTCAAAGCTTCTTACATTAAGGGTTTTTGCCATGCTACTGGCTGCACCTGGTGGTCTGTGCTCTCATGTACAGCCTAAGGAGTTTGTCCTACAAAGATTATCTCTATTTTCATTCTCTATGGAGGTCCTGGTCACATAGATGAGGGTTGAGGAGTAATGCTGCTTTCTCTACAGGAAATGCTCTTCTGCTAATATCAGTGGAGTATTAGAAGATTAGGTTCCTATGTCTCCTCTCTTGTTAAGTGTTTGCCAACACCCTATCAATGAGCATTGCTGTGTGTCTCCTGTACCCAGTAGTGACTGTTACTGAAGCACAGGCAGTGCTTTCTTTCTTTCATTGAGTCACAGATCTGCCCCACCCAGAAAACCGGTTATTGAAATAAAACACAGAAATACAAATAATTGGCTGTAGTCAATATTCCTAATGATTTCTCCCACCTAGCTTTTTGGATATACCTGCATTTATCAGCAATTTTTCCCAGGCTGAGCTGCTATTACTCCTCAATACTCCTCCTGACCTTTGGAGCCTTTGAGAGCCAGAACCATACCTGGGAGATATCTGAGTCCAGATCATAACACAGTAGATAGGAAAACTCTAGTAAATGTTTGAATGAATAGATAAATTGATAGATATAGATAGATCCTGTCTATTGATGCCATAAAGCAGCTATGCTCTGATGGAAGATGAAGTGACTAAAGCAACTGCCTCTTTTTATGAGGTTCCTTAATTGCTATTTTTCCCTACAACATTACCAATTTAATGTGCTAGTTCCTTGTCCATGTCACCAAAGTGCATTATCGAGTGCATGTGAAGCCTAATTCTGGTTTTATTCATGTGTAAAGGCCAGTGTTGAAGTATTGTAAAAGTCTTACCTCTGAGAGTCAGTGAGTTTCTTTGGGGTTAGTTCCATGGGCCATTAGTTATCTAATCTAATTCTCATTTTCTTCCCAGAATAAAAGGAAAAAGAGTCTGAAAGGAAAATGTGACTATAATTATTAAAGGAAAGAAGGGTAAAACAATTAGAAATACTCCTAGACTAATTAGCCCATGGAAAACTAATGAAATTGTGCTTCAAACAGAAATTATGGAGCCTAATAATAAAAAATGAGTTTGGGTACAACATTACACTGGGTTCTTTTATATGGCAGTTTCTTCTTCAGAAAGTTTGCTGTTAGTAAAATATTCCCATCAAGGGGCTGACACAAAGCTATTTCTATCTCATAAAATTCATATTGTCCACTTCTAATCAATAAAACACACTATTAAATAAAATTTAATCGTGCATGGTCCGAGGGCCCAGAAATCATATGGGTTATTGAAATAAAACACAGAAATACAAATAATTTGCTGTAGTCAATATCCCTAATGATTTCTCCCACCTAGCTTTTTGGATATACCTGCATTTATCAGCATTTTTTCCCAGGCTGAGCTGCTATTACTCCTCAATACTCCTTCTGAGCTAACTCCACCTCAGAACTTCATCTTCCCATCAGAAATGTTATACTATGGAAAGGGTCATTGATCTTATAATCAGATAAGCTAGGTTTCAGATTGTGATTCTGCATCTTCCTTGTTGTGTGACCTGAGATTTCATGCTAGCATGTCAGTTTCCTCATTTGTATAGTTAAAATAAAAATAACAAATATACAGATTGTTGGGAGAATTAGAGTGAATTGAAAAGGATAGGGTATGCCAATGACTACTAGAGCTCCATGCTACCTCTCATTCATCCTTCTAAGAAACACAGAAAGCCTCAACAAAAAAGCAAGGTGGACAAGTAAGAGAGGCTAAAAAACTCAAAAACTCTACAGTCATTTTTCTGTATAACCTGATGAATGGCCTAGTTTTTTACCTCTTATGAGACCTGGTAACTGAAACATTTCTGAGAATCCCTATCTGCTGGAGGTCAGGGCATTTCCCCCACCAGCTCTTGTTGAGGGCCAGGTGTGCATCCAGAAGACAACATGAGCTTTGATGGCTGATAACTCAGCTTTGCCCCCACCCCACACAGGCTTACCTCAGCAAAGTGGAGGAACCCCAGGCAGACTGACATCTTTGGGGCCTCCATCCTCTACAAGGAGGATTTAAACTCAATTGCCTCATTTCTGTTTTTATTGCACATGTCTGCACTAGATTACTAAGGATGGACTTGAAGAGAAACATGAGAATAATGAATGCACAACTCAAATGATGGTTAAGAAGAACCTACATTTATCAAGGGAGTATCTCTTTCCATCTAAAGCTGCAAATAAGCCTTTCCCCTTGTGGAGACTTAAAGCACATCTCACTGTCTGGTTATTTCTACTCCCATTCTTTGTTCTACACTTACTATACACCAACATTTACATCTACATCTACATCTCTGCCTACATCCACATTTATGTCACCATCTTTCTTTCCACCAAAACCTAGGTGTGGAAATGTAGGTTTTGTTTATTTGTTTCACTCTGTTTTATTTCTAAAGTGTTTATGTAGACCATAACTCTTGTCTGTGTCTTGTAATTCATGCTGCTCTTTGCCATATAAACCTTGTTTATTTCTATTTTATCCTCTAAAGCTGCAACAAGTATGAACTTCTTCATGAGTAATGGCCTTGATCTTTATTCATCAGGCTATACTCTGAACTCCTGTATAATATACTATTGTGGTAATGATGAATCCTAAATCTATATGAACTGCCTAACATTAGATGAGGAATGTTAAAATCACACCATCTAGATAATCTTGGGCATGTAGTTTCTATACTTGAAAACTGTGATGCCAAATTTTTGACTAAATAAAGTTCCATATTTTTTAAGAGTATAATGTGGTCTTATAATCACTGGAGGTTCTCAAAGGTAGGACCATTACTGTTTCATCATATGTAGCTCCATAGATGTAGCTGAATCAGAAAAGCCTGGAAAATGGCTCTAAGCCTTCATGTTTTGAACTTCCCCATTACTGTAGTCATAGGGTGACTAGAATGAGAACAGGAACTAACAATAGGTGAGAAAAGTGAGACAACTGGTGTTAACCATAAGATGTGTGTGTGTGACACATAAAATCAAATTTACACTGGAACTGGCTGCTGGCTGGGAGCAGTGAACCTCTTCTATACACATTGTTTGATTAACTGTCACATCCTCTAATAAATGTCTTTTCATCAGGAAAGTTCTGGTTGTTGTAAACAGTGTGACTTTTTTTTGAATGTGCTCTATGTTTTTTTTCTTTTTTATATGCCTTTTTTGTCCTTTAGGGATATTCACTTTCAATTTTTTTACAGACTTATACATAACATTCTCTAAGGGGGAGATCCCTACTATAGGCTAGATAAGATGTACCTCACTGTGTTATCCTATTTCTCATTTTTTTGATATTAGCATGGCCTTTATTGTATTGTGTTCTGTGCATGTGCCCATCTTCTTTGCCAAGACACAAATTCTTGAAGGGCCCAATGGTCTTTTCCATCTCCACACACCACTGCCTAGAATAGGCTCTGACTCAGCATTGGTGTTCTATTGGTGTTTTTGGAATGTGTCAATGAATGAATACATATATGAATAAATAAAGCTGCATATTACACTTATGATGTCTCTTATTATTTTATTTTAAAATGATCTCTCCATGTTAATTTTAATCAGGTTGTGTTTGTATATAAATTAAAAAGGAGAGGAATGAGAAAAATGCTCAATTTCAGTTGCTTCCTCACAGGGTCTGATGTAGAGAAAATTCCAGTGAATTCTTTTGACCTCAAGTGGTTAGCTAACAAACTATGAAACCATTCACTAATTGTATAGATTTAATTGTGTAGAACTAAGTTACATGAGTGAAGACCAATTCTAGAGAAATTTTTCATTCATCAGTCTTTGTGTATTGAATACAAACAAGATATTGTTCTTTTGGATGCTTTAAGATAATAAAGTATAGGATTAAAACCAGTCTCTAACTTCAAAGAACTTACATTCTAGTAAGGAGACTGAGACATATATGTCTATAAATCCTGTTGCCAACTATCAAAACAGTGTAAGAAGCATAGCAATTAGAATTAATTTGTATTGCCATCAGAGAGATGATAGCCAGACTTGAATATATGGAGAAGTTGGTAAACATTCTGTGTGAAAGAAATAGCAGGGGGTTCTTAGTCTGAGGAGTAACATCAGTTTGCGGAAGTAAACACTATGGAAGAGGCTTAGGGTTCTAAACCTGAAGGTAGGCCAAGGGAATACCCTGCTAACACCTCCTCTACCCCATTTGATCCATATTTGAGGGCAATTATATTCTGCTGGATTTTATTTTTAAAAAATCAGCAATCACATATTTTCTTAATTAAAATTATTTGAAAAATATTAAATCACCATACTTTTTAAAACATGTTTTATTTTTGTTCAAGTATAGTTTGTAGGGTTTGTAGGAACAAATATAAAGGACACATGGACAGTAACAAGGGTGCGGGTGGCAACAGGGGCGGGAGGTAGGGAGGACAGGGGTTGTGGGGAAAGGTGGGGTGGCAACAGGAGAGGGAAGTGGGGAGGACAGGGGTTGTGGGGAGAGGTGGGGGGAAAAGGCAGAAAACTGTGCTTGAACAACAATAAAAAATGTTTAAAATGTATTATAATTATGCACATTTTTAGTCAACTATTTTGGTGGTAATAGTTTAAAATCATTTGTACATAATATTACTCAAACTTAAAGAAGAAAAAAAGAAAAATATTAAATCAAAGAGGAAAATTAGAGATTATCCATTATAGATGAGGAAGCTGAAGGCAAATAGTTGGTGGAGTAGCAGCCAAAGCCCCCTTCCTGCTTCTCTATGTCAGTGTCTCACAGGATTCTGATCATTTGGAAGAAACCCAAATACTGATTAGACACTAAGCATCTCTGCCACATGTCCTGTCCTATAAAACAACCACAATCAACAAGAGAGGAGCGAGTGTATGCCAAGGTTTACTGATTCTTAAAAAGAGTTGTGTCGTGATTTTATAGAGAGCGATTTTCAATACCTTGGTTTCATTCAGGGGATGTAAAATAACTTGTCATCACTGTCCTAGCAGATCTGGTATTCTTAATCAAGCAGTACTGAAAAAAAGTTTTGCTATGAAGCCTCATTCCCAAAAGTAAAGAGACTGTGACTTTTAGGAATAAGCATGCATGCCTTTCCATGAAGATCTTAAACTTTTGTTTCCTTGCTGTAGGGTCTCTCTAAGATGCACCATTTTGTCCCACACATGCCATACCCTGAGGCTTCCACTGCTGTGCCATTGTCAGAGGATGGTGGGGAACTGTGCTCTGCTGTCAAACAAATAGAAGTATCAGTCCCTAAGTTTGAAAGAAAACCTATTTAATTCTATTATTGAGAGAAGAATAAGAGGCTCTGTTATCGATACTTTCTACTTAGTCTCCTTAATATGGCATGTAAGAACTCATGTAATTTCAATCTCTTCAGTGGCTTCCCATACCCACTCTCTCTCTTGCCTTCCTTCTCTTGCTCTTGTTCACTACACACACACACAGAGTTCCAAAGCTGAAAAAAAGCCTCCAAATGCTATCTGATTATTTCCATGCCTTTGAACAGAGAATTATTCCCACTTGAAAGATGCTAAGGTTAATGAAAGTTTAGGAAACCTGTTTAAAGTAGGTCCATCCCATGAAAAAGTGGTGGGGCAGTTTGCACTGTGAAATTGCCAACTACCCTTTGCCTCTGCAGATAAAAAAGTGTAACCTAAAGATTAACACTCAGAGATGGTACACTGGTTACACTAGGAAGGCTTCAGTGTTCTCCAGAGAGTGGCAAAGACGACTCTGGTCTATAAGTACTTATGTCGTTTGGTTTCTCATTAGTACATCCTGTTGCTGTAGTAATAGAGATAAGTCTGTTTTTGAGAATTCTGTGCCCCAAATGTTATTAACTGTAGGGAGGATTTGATGTTTTAAAGTATATGTAATGGAGATTGGAGCTTTGCATTTCACAGGGAGAAGTGAAATTTCATGCATTTTGATAGTGACTCTAAATAATACAAAGCTGACAAATATTTCTGTTGCCATTGTGTTGAAGTAATAGCATCTTGCCATTGTACAGTGATTTTTACTTTTGAAAGATCTCCACAAGAAATATTTTGTTTCATATTCAGAATAACCCATTTAAAGCAGATAAGGCAGGGAAAGGGAAATCAAAGTGCAGAGAGAAGCAGACAGGTATTTGAAGCCAGGAAGCTAGTGCTACCTCTCTTGACACTTGGACAGGTATGCTTTCAACTAGAAACTGCCATTTGAGTTTGGCTACTAGTTGTAAGGTTTTCTTAGGCTCTGCCGAGGAAGAAATGCCAATCAGCCGCAAAATCAGGCAGTATAGAGCTTTATTAGGGTTTGTGCACCCGGGCGAGGTTCTCCAGTCCGCAGAGTGGGGCTGAGGAAGTCGCCCCAAACAAAGAGCAGGGTGGGGTTTTATACACCAAAGCTGGGGATCTTCTTTATGGGACCTGGGGATTGGTCCCTTTGAGCCAAGTGGCAGCATATCATTGGTGGTCCTCTTCAGGCTCTGGTTGACATGGCAAAGCCCACCATTTCAGCTCTCTGGCCTGACATCATTGTCTTTTCCAGGTTGTAGTTCGGCCGCCATTTTGTCCTACCATGCCCACCCTGACACTAGTCACTAAATGTCTACATGCCAAATGTGCCAAAATCACTCATGCTGCTAAGCTGTGCTCCAACATGCACACACACACAGCTCGCCTCCCCTGATGTTCACTGAGAGAGAGGCAGGACACAGGAATATTAGAATATTTTCACGTCAAATTTGATTTCCCCCAATGCTAAGGATCTTAACACCCCTACCTTTCACCTAGCAGTTCCCCTTTTAAAGATTTGCATAGACAAATGTGCACGTAGAGAAATGTGCACAAAATTTTATGTTCATCTAAGAACAATGAAAACAAATACTTGAAAATGAACTTCAATATTGAAAAATACTTAATTATATTTTTCCATATACTAGAATCTTATGAAGCTGTTAAAAGTCATACTTACAAAACACATTTCACTTGTGACTTAACCTTAAATAAATCAAGAATAAATAAGAATAAAAGTATATAAAATTGCTGTTAGCATGTATCTTGTATTACAGTCTTATAATTTTATTTTCTCCTTTTTTATTTTAGTTGTAAAAAATTAAAATACTCAAGATTTTGGTAAAAATAGTAAATTAAATTAATGTATTCTTTCATGCAATGTGGTTAAGTGAGCTCCTCTTAATGTCCACTCTTTCCTAGTGATTGGTATGTTTCCTAGGGATTGGATAGTCCCTGTCCTTTTGGAGTTCATATTTTAGGGGTTTGGGAGTTGGGGGGGTGCACATGAGAGACAATAAACATATCAAGTAAATAATATAGCATTTTATTTTCTAACAAACACTTTATAATTCTTCCTGTGTGGCAGATGCCGCTTTAAGTGTTCAGGTGATATACGAAAGAGAAAAAATGTTGTATAGGGTCCAGAGCCTGGCAGATGAATGAGAGTTGCAATTTTAAATAAGGTGGTCAAAATAGGGTTCATCATGAAGAAGGTAGAGTTTGAAAAAAAGTCATGAAGGAAATGAGAGCCCTGGACAAAACATAATCTGTTATTCAGAATCTTGTGGCCAGGTTAGCTTTCAGAATTTTTAAAAAATGTAGAAATGTAATTCAATGAATGTACTGTACATTAACTAACACCCAGTAAGGTCAGAGGCAGTGTTCTTAGTCAAATACTTTCATATCTCTGCAGCAAAATATATGAATATTCCCACAAAGTGTAACCAATAAAGGTATATCAGCCCACATTAGTTCAAGTTAGGTTTCTTCATCAAATGAGTTATGGGAAACACTTGTTTAACCTCAGATCTTTTTTGATTTTTAAAATGCAGATAAAGGATTGTGAACTGTAATACATTTTTAATACTGTATTTTTTCTTTTTTATTGTTTTTCAAGTATAGTTGTCTCCATTTTCACCCCTCTAATTTCACCCACCCCCAGCCCATCCCTGCCTCCCACCCTTAATCCTACCCCCTTTGGCTTTGTCTATGGGTCCTTTATATATGTTCTTGATGACCCTTCCCCTATTCCCCCATTATCCCTCCCCCGTCCCCTATGGTTACCATCAGTCTGTTCCCTATTTCAACATCTCTAGTTATATTTTGCTTGTTTGTTGGTTTTGTTGGATAGGTTCCACTTATAAGTGAAATTATATGGTATTTGTCTTTCACTGCCTGACTTATTTCACTTAGCATTATGCTTTCCAGTTCCATCCACACTTTTGCAAAGGGTAGGAACTCCTTAATTTCTTTCTGCTGCTTAGTATTCCATTTTGTAAATGTACCATAGTTTTTTGATCCATTCATTTACAGATGTGCTTTTAGGTTGCTTCCAACACTTGGCTATTATAAATTGTGCTGCTATGACCACTGGGGTGCATAGGTTCTTTTGAATCAGTGTTTCAGGGTTATTAAGGTATAATCCCAACAGTGGAATTGCCAGGTCAAAAGGCAGTTCCATTTTTAGTTTTCTGAGGAAATTTCATATTGTTTCCACAGTGGCTGCACCAAGTCTTAGTGATGCTCTGCAATCTGAAATATTCTTTGTATTGCAATATAGTGTACCCATTGTGCCCTAGATGTCTCTCTAATGGGCCTCCATCCCTGAGGGTCCCTGAAAGAGTTTGGATGACCACAGATGGATTATGCTGCTTACTGCTGTGCTGCTAGACTTCCTTTCATCAGAAGGCCCTGGCTTAGGTTTTGTACTACAGGGAATTCCTGCTCTGCAATGAAACTTGGAGTAGCTTACCCTTAATAAAGTTTCCACTATTAAGTAGCTTCCACTCTAAGAAAATATAAGTCCATAAAGCCATAAATATACTGCATAATCTCCCAATAGAGCTGAGAATTGCTGAGTAAAAGCATCCCCTTACATTTGTAAACAGAATGGTACCTCAATAAATTTGACAAATATGAGTTGAAGCAATGTATGAATGAAGGAAGACACCTGGCTAAGTCACTCCCAGCTGACTCATGTCTTGCCTACACCAGGGTCTTCCAAGTTAACTGTTTCATGGTTTCAAGGGTTGTAAGCTACTTTATTATATTATTTATTTTAATTAAATTATGTTGATAAACATATATTCCACAATTTTCATGGCATTGCATGCTTTTAAATATCCTCACTTAATTTGGTTTATATATCCCTAAAACTAATTCAGAAAATATTTTACAATGGAAATACCAGATCACCATGAGGCAGGGACTTGTGTTGGTTTTGTTCCCTACTATTATGTATATACACATATACGCACAATGCAGGTACATATACATGGAATAAATATTATCAACAGTTTTCCTTGAACATATTGAGTTTTTACAAGATTGAGGACAAATATGCCTTTTTAATTGTTTGTATCCCAGGTTAGTTACATCTAGTAAATGTTTCCTTGGACTCTTCAAGTGTTCCGTTAAATTCATTTTTACTTCCAACCAGACCACACAAACTCCCTCCAGTCAGTCTCTGTCCATTCCCACCATTCTTCCAGTCATTACATCATTAATAGGGAGGAAATTTGAGTTTACTACCACGTGATTCAAGGTAGTGTCTATCATGAAGGAAATGAGCCCAGAAAAAGATCAACTTTATTATGATAGTGAAGATAGAGGTTAATATCACAAAGAGCCTGGCTTTTCAGTGGCATTATCTGGATTCAGAATTCTGTTTAAGATGGGTAACTAGGGCAAATAACATGGTTTTAAGCATTACTAATCCATGGATAAGAGATTTTCTTCAAACAGGATGAAAAATGAAACAAACAAAAAACCTCAACTCTTTTTAAGGGCTATCATAAGTTCTTATAGCAGACTTGAAATGAGCAGTAAGAATCCAAGAGAGAAATAATAATGCCATTCTGACTGCCAGCACTTCCTCTCTGCTTATGGCCCTGACTTTAAACATAAAATTTTCCTAAAGCTTGAAAGGAACCAACAACATTGGACAACTCACCTGTGTGTCCTTTGCCACTGCTGGAACAATGCCACTGGCCTCTGTAAACAGTGGCAGGAACAACTTCTTGACACTTCCCGTCCCATCCTGACAGAAATGAGGGGCCTGACTTTTAAATTTTGGGCAGGTTCTTCCAATCCAAGCAGTTGAAAATCTGAGCTTCCAAAACTTGTGATATCTCTCTATTACTACATAAGTATTAGAAACAGTGGAGTGGGGAAGAAAGTCCTTAATTCTGTCTACTTTTTTCAAAAGTATTGTGGAAATAAAGAACTTAACCCCTGATCAGAATATCTATTCTTTTTTTCTGCAATGGCCTGTAAAATTTATTTTTGATTAAAAAAACTAGAAATTTTATATCTGCTGTTTTATCAAAACATTTACGTTTTGGGGCATTTACTGTATTTAAGTCACTGTGTTACGAAAGGGAGACTTGAAATGCAGTGACACATAGTTCTCAATATGCCCAAGATGTGAGTATCTCAGCTTCTATTAATTAACTTTATGCACTCATTAATTCGTTTACTCAATTAAAGTTGTAGCTACTAGTCAGAGTCTCTGCTAGTAGTTCATCAGTTGGCTATAGATATAGATAATGGGAGCAAATAATCTAGAGATTTGGGGTAATGGATATTGGGTACTTTTTACTCAGAACCCCTTTCTCACCTTCTGAAGAGCTCTCTGTTCTTTTTCTGCCATACCAAAATTTATTCAGGCATTTTTAATGCCTATTTAACACATACTACATGACCAGGTAATAAAATCTGTGTTAGAGATACAAATATGAGGGTAACACTTAGGGAGTTCTATGTAGAGGACTAACATGGTCTAGGATGTGATATCCAGACTAAGACTGCTCACTGGGGCAGAGAAAGGATGTTTCTAGTGAATAGGAAGAGCACACATCAAGACTCCGTGGGAGAAAGCCCTTCCATTGAAAGCAATCTGGGATAATGGATCATTGTATATAAGGGTAAGCAGTCCATAATATAGGGTGAATTGGCCTGATGATCACAAGGGAAGGCCTGTGGTTGGTGTCAGAAATTTGGACTGTAACATAAGAATAATGCTAAGGCATGGAAAGTTTCTAAACAAAGGAGTGTCAGAAACATATTCACTTTCCCGTGTCTTCCAGGCACACCTTCCTCTGCCTGCTCACATGGTGATTGCTTTTTCTGGACTGATCAGTGCTTCCAACCTGGCCCAGAGTTGGAAGTATGATGAACCAGGTTTAAAAATCATTTCTGTCACTTCCTAGCTGTGTGATTTCAGACATGACAGTGCTAAGATATCCTTCCTTAAATGGACTTATGAGCTCCTAAATAAGTCTATGTTTTAATAATTTAAATATGTTATCCTCTGTTGTCATACAAATTTAATTAAATATCTTAACTCACTAAAATTTGGACCAAGATGGATTGCTGAGATGTATTCATTTATATACATATATAATCTGTCTGAAAAATATCCAGCCACTGTTAATATAATAAGAACACTCTATGTAACATCAGTGTAACCTGGCAGCCAAGGAGAGTGGCCTAGAATGCAGGTTCATGAACAATGATGACATCACTGTACTAATCAGTAGGGGAAGTAGACAGCATTGAGTGAACATGTGCACTGTGTGGCTGAGGCATTCAAAATGACTGAGTGAGTACAGCAACAAATCTGCATCAAATTTTGTGTTGAGTTTAAACATTCATACTTAGAAACTATTCAGATGATTCAGAAGGCTGTGGCAATAGGCAACCGGTGCCTGGCAACTACATCAGGACAATGTGGAATAAGTGGAATGAGGGAAATATATTTATTGACCATCTACTAAAAGCATAGTGATAAGTGATTTTCATGTGATGACTCATTAAATTAAACTTGAGCAAAACTCTTTGAAGTAGAATGTGGACAATGAATTTTATAGATAAGGAAGTAGAGCCAGAAAGAGGCAAGGAGACCTGTTGACTGTGCACTAGATTATCTGTCCCAAACCATATACAGGAAAGTGGTGAAATAGGGCTTGTCTGACTGTCTCATCCTTGCTTCTGGTGTGATGTTCTCCCACAAAGAGACAAAAAACGAGGAATGATTTAGCTGTTATTTACTGAATATATACTATGTGCTAGCACCTTGATAAGTACATTGTATCCATTATCCCATCAAATCCATTCTATAAATTTGTGTGGTAAGCTTTACTATTATTCAGTTTTTACAAATGAAGAATCTGAGCCTCTGGAAAGTGAAGCAAACAGCCAAGGACTCAGAGTTAATACACAGTGGAGCTGGACTCACAAATCTGCCTTTTGTCAAAACTTAGGTTGTTACCCCTTCCACTTCTTACAATAATATAACCATTATATACATCTTATGAAATTAAAGTTGATATATTATCACTATTTGAGATTGATTAATGAGGATTTCAGGTTTCATGGAGGGAGGGCTGCAGACAGTAAATGTGGGCCTCATAGCTGGAGGGAGTCCAGAAATGTGAGAAGGCACATGGAAAGCATTCCAAATAAGGTGACATCACCAGTAAGTCAGCACTTTCAAAAGGAACATGACAGATCTGAGAAACCATGAAAAGGACAAACAAGCTGGAATCTAAACTTACATTTTGAAGAAAATATCTGGCAATCTTATCTTATTAAAACATACACACCTCCGCTTGGTAATCATATTCCTCCTCTAGTTTCCTATTAAAAGAGAATTGTAACTCAGAGACCAACAAATGAAAATCATCCCCATTCATCATCTTGGGTCGCTATGGAAACAGTTGATGAAGTTCCATACAGCATCCTGAAACTAAGGTCATGTAGACCATCCCTGAGGTTAATTTTGCTTAAAATAATCCAGGAGGAGTCAGTCAATCTAAAATAGCCCTTAGGCTATGGCTGAAGTTGAGGTCAGGATTTCTGACAGAAGATTTATAAGAAATTTAACCCTTCAAAACATAATGACATAATTTAAATAATTCATATCACCCATTTTCTGTAAAAGGAGAAGAGATAAAGACATTGATCCAAAAATAAGAAAAAAGAGAAAACAGATAAAATGTGAATAGATCATGTACAATAAATTCTGTTTAATGAATATTTAAAAGTATCAACTTTATGATTTCAAGAGGGCAGAGAAAGCTGGTGTAGCATATAACTCCTGGCAAGAAACTATGCTGGATTCAGATCCTGATTTAACTGCTTGATAACAGAGTGCAAAGGGGCAGAAAAATGACTCTAATCTTCAATCTCATCAGAGTATTTGGGATATGATCCCCTTATTTACAAGTTTTGCTCACTTGTTGGCTTTCCTTGTTATAGAGTGAACTCCCGTAAGCCTGAATGTGCTTAATTATTTTCTCCCTGCTTAGTTTGGATTTCCCCAGGATAGACCATGAGCCTAGTATTCAGCTGCTAGGAGTTTAGGAGATAAACAGAACAACAGTAGGAGGCCAGGAAGTGATACAGGGAAGAGAAAGAGGGTATTACAAAGTGAATGATATCAGCTAATGAAGGAGAAGAGAGGTGGAATTGGAGTTAAGTTCAACTGGAGAACCTCTGAGGGATAGTGTAGAACACATAGCTAATATTTATGCCTCTGGGGTGAGTGGGTTTCCATCAATCCTGGGTTGGAGGTTACTTCCAAGGACAAATAATTCTCTGGTACTTCTCTTTTGTTATGTGATCTGCAAAGAGGTCTACCATGGGAAAAATCAATCTTTAGATAAAGGAAAACAGGTGCTTCAGTGGGAAGTCTTATGTGTTGATGTGTTTGGATGAAGTGTTAAGGATAAAGGGATGAAGGGGTGGATACCACTAGCTTCTGCTAGTCTCCCTAGCTAAGAAAAGATATGGAGCCTCCAGTATTTGCACCATAAATATCTGTCAAATGAATGATGGGATAAATGCATCCTCTAACCCTGTGCTGCTGTTCTTTCTTTTAAATCCTCAACCAAATACATGTTTCCATTGATTTGAGAGAGAAAGGAAAGGAGGGGGGAGAAAGAAAGAGATGTGAGAGAAAAACATTAGTTGGTTGCCTCCCCTACATGCCCCAATCAGAGATTGAACCCACAATCTGAACCCACAATCTAGGCACATGCCCTGACTGGAAATGGAACCAGCCACCTTTACCAAAGGTTGCTCTGACCAACTGAGCCATGTGGCCAGGGTTAGCCCTGTACTTCTTTATCTTGTTGCACATTAGAATCCAATGGGGAGTTAGGATCCAGTCATGAATGGACATCTTGATGTCCAGTTTCCACTGTGGACCAATTAAATCAGAATCTCTGAAGGTGGGGCCTGAGTATCAAAATTTTTAACAGCCAAGAGTGACAACCACTGATCTTGTTCAACTAAAGTGTGAATCCTTTCTACAAAACCCTTGACAGATTGCCATATAAGTCCCTTTTTGAAATGCTTCATGGGGAGGGTAGGACTTTGTTATTCTCAGACGCAAACCATTTCTTTTTATGACAGCACTAATTGTTCCAATTTTTTCCCTTATAGTGAATAAAAACTTGCCCCTGTACCTTCCATCAGTTATTCTAGCTCAGCATTTTGGAACAATGCAAAATGAGTCTATTGCATTTTCTACATGACCACCCTTTAGATATTGAAAGGCAGTGATAATGCCCCAGCTTGACCTTCATTTTTACACTCTAAACACTCTTAGCTCCTTCAAAAGCTGCTACTCAACTTCCTTTAACCATATTTGAGTTTGTCAGTAGCACTTTTATCCTGTGGAATTCTCAACTGAGCCCATGATATGTGCACATGGAAATGGAAGAGGAACTATGTGTTAAATGAAGTGTGTGTGCATATGTAAAATGTTATTAGTGATCGACCCACTTAAAATATATTTATTTTAATGAGCTTATTTGGAAAAAGTAGAATTTTTCACTTCCTCATCTCCCAGAATTTGACTTTTCTAACCATGTTTATTTTTCTTTCCTGGTTAATTTGTTTGAACACCTTAATCCTTGAACTGCTTTTCAAGGCAATATGGATATGTTTTTAATATGCATAATATGGAGTGGACAGAGGAAGGTTTGCATTGAGGTTTGTCTCTAGTCTTTTTAACATGTTTTGAGTCATAGGATTCATAAAGTCAAAGACAAAATAAATTTACCCTTGAGAAGAAAGGATTACACTGTTGTGGTTCTCCAGGGAAACCAATTCTTCACTCAGTGACTAAGTCTTCTGCAAGTTTGGAAGGAGAGCAGCTGGGCCCTTTATGGACAAATGCAACAGTACAAGACTTTTCTACTCTGGAGACAGTGAGCATACCCTAGTGTCTCTACCACACTCAAAGCAGGATTGTAGTGAGCTTTGAAAAGTGCTTTTGAAAGAAGATTTGGGGAAAAGGTAAGTTTATACCAGTTAATGTAACACGATCTCAGAAAGCTTTAACAAATAAAACTGACAGATGCTTGCAATCATTAATCTTAACCTGACTGTAAGATTAAGACTTTAAGACTATCATGGTCAAGTCTAAAAAAACCAAGGGGATTGTTTGTTATTCTGGAAAGGCCAAGGGGCAGGAGGTAGTAGGGTCAGTCAACATGCTTGAAGAATAGGGGAGAGACTTAAAACAGGAAGATGTCACTGTGAACTCCAGACTCACCACTGACCATCAAAATGAACTTATTAGTGATCTTTGCTCTCCGAGCCTCATTTCATGCATCTGTGAAATGAAGAAGCGTCACCATGAGGTCCATGCCAACCACAGCCCAACAACAGTTGTGGGAATGGCCTGAACTAACATCTGTGCCAGGCAAGACTGTGGAACTAGTGATGTGAACACTCTGCTTAATTCTTTGAGTTAGAAGGTCTGGGTCAAACCCTAGCTCCCTATGATCCCAGTAATGTGATCCAGGGAAGTTCCTTACCATCTCTAGGCCTCAGCTACTTCTTTGTAAAATAGAATAATAAGAACACCTATCCTGTGGTTTATTGAGAACTGAATGATCTAATATGTATGCAAAGCTCATGGAACAGAGCCTGGCACATTATAAGCATGTGGAGGAGTTAAATTGTATTTAAGAATCCATCCATAACACTTTGTCATTAGTTACAAGGCCACTGGGGCTCAGGTTTGTGTGTGTGTGAGTGTGCGTGTAAAATAGAGGAGGGTCACTACAGTCATTCAGTGTTCTGGTTCTTATTTTTAGTCAGTCTCTATTGCAGTATTGAATGAGCTGCACTGGGAATCTGGTTGCCTATCTCTCTCACGACATTCCTCTTCCTAAGAGCAGAGCCTGGGGGTTAACTTTATATTACCTAACCCTTAGATTGTATTCAATAAATGTTTCTGAACAAATGAATGAAGTACTGCATATAAAACTTCATTACCACCTATTCCTGTGACATTGGGATTTGGTTCCTTCACAGCTCTGTGGAGAGCCAACTGAGTCAGGCACTTTTACTCAGAAAAACAAGAGGCAAATCTGACTCTTGTTTCCTGATTTTCCCACCTTATTTTTCTTTTCAGCAATTGTATTTTTATATTCCTTTATAGAAATTTCCCAACTCACTTCCTTTTTATCTTGTTATACTGCAGGTAAAATTCTAATATATTACAAGTCCTTTTAGAAGAAATAAGGTGATAAATACCAAAAAGTAGAACTAAAATACAAGTTTTATAATTTAAAGTAAGTTATGTAACTTCTCTGAGCCTCATTATTCATTTGCTAGGTGAGATGTATAAGATGTGATGTTAGTAACCCATTCGGCCCTTGTTCTGCCTGGGTGGCTCAGTTGGTTGACCTACTCCTAGAATGTGTATGTGACACAATTCTAGTAAAACAAAGGATTTCGTTGCCCTAAAAAAGATTTTTGAGAAAAAACAACTCATATTTCTTTTATTAGATGTGTCAGAAATATGCTAGTTTGGCAGTTTTGAAAATAAAAATGACATGCTGAAGTTGGTAAAGGAAAATACAGAAAGAACATGGGTTTTATATACTATTATTGGGCCACTAAATTAAATAATCCTGGAGCCACTGTCCCTTTTCTTCTGTCATAAGACAAATTGTCCTACTGATTTAAAGCAGTTTGGATTTTTCTGTTCCTGACAACCTAAAGCACAGCACTTAGAGCTTTTATTCATACCATTGAGTGATGAAAGGTCTTGTTGAGGTAATAGTTACATGTTTATGCCAAGTCTGTTAACAAGTTCAAAAATGTTGATGTCTTTGTGACAGCATTCCCCCACCCCACTATGAAATGACATTCCAACTATTTCTTGCTTACTTCATAGATCTGTGCCTGTTGAAGACCTAGGTTGATGGTTTTTTCACCATCAGATAGTCAATGCAGTTTATCTTACCACTGCAGCTCAACACAGTAGGCATATGCTGTTTATTTTCTATTGAAGGTGTGAAACTGAATAGTCCATGACAAGTGTAGAGAAGGTGTACTGGGGTGTGTGTGCATGTTGGTGAATGAAACAGGGAGCTGCCTTCAATGTTTACAGGAATCATACAGTTCAACTACCAACAAGTCTCCTTAAGTAAAAACTTCTCAAAGGTCATTGAAAACCTGGGGAGAAAGTTCATATGAAGTGACTTTAAGACACTTCTATTTCATGTGTTTTAGCACTTGTTTTCTAGTCATGTGCTGTAACAGACACAATTGCCTTAAATGTTGAAGTAGCACTTGTGACAATATGTGTCTTTTGGGATATAAAACTCACATAACGGTAAAAAGGTCAAATAGTGTTGGTTGTTTTTTTTTCCCACTCAGATACAAAATGATTTGAGTGGTAACTTACTTCATAAGTTGGAATTTTGTAACTGTTCTTCTTCATCATGGGTCCATAAACTTTATTTAGAGAGCCAGATAGTGACTAAGCATTGCAGGCCAGACCATCCCTGTTGCAACACTCAACTCTGCTGTTGTAGCAGGAAAGCCTTAGACAATATATAAATGAATAGAATGTGGCTACATTCCAATATAGTCCTCTTCATAAAAATATGTGACAAGCCAGATGTGGCCTGTGGGTCATACTTTGGTGAGCCCTCTAATTAATCACTGAGAAGTTAGTTTGAACACTTTTTCTCAGTTTTGTCACTAACAAACTGTAAGACCATCATGAAGTCACTTGATATCTCTTCTCATCTTCCTCATTTGGGAAATAAAGGAACTGGACAAGGTGATTGTCAGGTTTTTCTATAACAAATATATGACATTAGGGAACTAAATGGTAATAGAGAAAATACAATAAAATTTTAAAAAGGATAAAAACATATATGTGACAATCTGTTATTCCAATGTGACAGTACAGAGAAAGAATAAATACCTATCAATAATAACCTTAAATGTAAATGGATTAAATGCTCTAGTCAAAAGACATAGAGTAGCTGAATGGAAAAGAAAACATGATCCACACATATGCTGCCTACAAGAAACCCACCTTAGAACAAAAGGCGTACAAAGACTTAAAGTAAAGGTATGAACAAAATCATTTCAAGCAAACAGAGAGGAAAAGAAAAGCCAGGGTAGCAATACCTATATCCAACAAAATAGGCTTCAAAATAAAGGCTATAAAAAGAGACATAGGATGACAATTCATGATACTCTAGGGAAGAATCAATCAAGAAGACATAAATTTTGTAAATATATATGCACCCAACATAGGAGCACCCAAATATATAAGGAAAATTTTGGAGGACTTCAAGAAAGATATAGATAGCTACACAAGTATAGTAGGGAAATTTAACAACCCACTGTCAAAAATGGACAGATCTTCCAAACAAAATATCAACATGGATATTCTGGCATTGAACAATGCCATAGGGCAAATGGACATAACTGATATATACAACTTTTCATCCCAAAGAAGCAAAATGCACATTTTTTTCAAGTGCACATGGAACATGTTCAAAGATAAACCACATGATAGGACACAAAACAAGCCTCAACAAATTCAAGAACATTGAATTCATATCAAGCATTTTCTCAGACCATAGGGGCTTGAAACTACAAACCAACCTCAAAGAAATTATATGGTATTTGTCTTTCACCAGTTGGCTTATTTAATTTAGCATAATGCTCTCCAGGTCCATCCATGCTGTCACAAAGGCAGAAGCTCCTTCTTTCGCTGCATAGACAAATACCATATGATCTCACCCTTAACAGGAACCTAATCAGCAAAATGAACAAGCAAGCAAAGTATAGCCAAAGACAGTGAAATTGAGAAGAGGCTGACAGTGATCAGAGGGGAGAGGGGAGGGGATAATGGAGGAAAAGAGTGAAGGGTTTACAGGAACATCTATAAAGGACGTATGAACAAAGAGAGGTTGAAACAGGGGAGCGGGGAGGGCTGGGGTAGTTGGGAGGGGTGGAGGGAAAGGCATAAAACTACCTAAACAACAATAAAAAAGAAGCTGAAAAAAGAGAATGAGCTAAACAAAATGAATTTGTCTTAATAAAAAGTCTAACGTATTTGTGTAGGTAGAAAATAGACAGGGGGAGGGCAAGAATAGTATGGGAAATGTAGAAGCTAAAGAAATTATGACACATGGACATGAACTAAAGGGGGGATGTGGGTGGGAGAGGGTGTTCAAGGTGGAAGGGAATGAAGGGGGGATAATAGGACAACTGTAATAGCATAATCAATAAAATATATTTAAAAAAGAAAAAAAGAAAATAAAGTCAAAATTTATTCTTATTTTGTGTTTGGAAACTACAGCAATTTCAATTTTTATGTGTAAACAGAATAAATATTTATTAACTTTGAAAAAAACACAAAACTTTAAAAAAAGGAACCAACCCCAAGGAAAAAAATAAAAAAATATTCAAAGTCATGGAGGCTGAATAGCATGCTATTAAACAATGAATAGGTTAATAATGATATCAAGGAAGGAATCAAAAAGTTTCTGAAAACAAATGAAAATGAACTCACAACAGTCCAAAACCTATGGGACACAGCAAAAGTAGTCTTGAGAGGGAAGTTCATAGCAATACAGGCCTACCTACAAAAAATAGAAACATTTCAAATAAATAACCTAACCCTACATCTGCAAGAACTGGAGGACCAACAACAAACAAAGCTCAAAGCAAGTAAAAGGAAGGAAATAATGAAGATCAGAGCAGAGTTCAATGACCTACAGACTAAAAGAATGATTCAAAATATCAATAAATCCAGGAGCTGGTTCTTTGATAAGATACTGATAATCCATAAATGAAATTCATCAAGAAAAAAAGAGGAACCAAATAAATAAAATCAGAAATAAAAGAAGAGATTCTACAGCTGGTACCACAGAAATACAAAGAATTGTAAGCAATTACTACAAACAACTATATGCCAAAAAATTTGAAAACCTGGGTGAAATGAGCAAATTTATAAAAAAATATAGCCTTCCAAAGCTGAATGAAAAAGAAGCAGAAAACCTAAACAGACTGATACAGCTGGTGAAATTGAAGTAGTAATCAAAAATCTCCCATCACACAAAAGTCCTGCACTGGATGGTTTCACAGGAGAATTTTACAAAACATTTAAGGAAGAGCTAACCCCTATCTTTCACAGACTACTCCAAAAAATCCAAGAAAAGGAAAGACTCGCAAACTGGTTTTATGAGCTCAGCATCATCCTTATTCAAAAAACAGAAAAAGACACAACAAAGAAAGAAAACTACAGGCCAATATCACTAATGAATATAGATGTTAAAATCCTCAACACAGTATTGGCAAACTGCATCCAGCAATATATGAAAGAGATCGTACACCATGATCAAATGGGATTCACTCCAGGGGTGTAAGGATTGTAAAATATTAGCAAATCAATAAACATAGTACATCAGATAAACAAAAGAAAAAACAAAAATCACATGATCATATCAATAGATGTGAAAAAAGCATTTGGTAAGGTACAGCACCAATTTATGATAAAAACACTTAGCAAAGTGGAATTAGAGGGAGCATAGCTCAAGCTAGTAAAGGCCATATATGAAAGATCTACAGCCAACATCATACTCAGCAGGCAATAAATAAAGGTTTCCCACTAAGATCAGGACAAAAGAAGAATGCTCTCATTCACCACTTATTTTCAACATATTACTGGAAGTCCGAGCCATAGCAGTCAGACAAGAAAAAGAAATAAAAGACATCCAAATTGGAAAGGAGGAAATAAAATTGTCACTAGTTGCTGATGATATGATAGTGTACATAGAACACCCTATAGACTCCACCAAAAAACTACTGGGCATAATAAATGAATTTGGTAAAACAGCAGAATTCAAAGTCAATAATCAGATATTAAGGCATTTTTGTACAACAACAGAATATCTGAAACAGACATCAGGGAAAAAAATCCCATTTGGTATAGCAACAAGAAAAATAAACTACCTAGGAATAAACCTAACCAAGGAGGTAAAAGACCTGGTATTCAGAAAACTACACAACATTGAAAAAAGAAATTAAGAAAGACACAAACATGTTCATGGATTGGAAAATTAACATCATCATAATGTCCATCCTACACAAGGTAATTTATAGATTCAGTGCAATCCCTATTAATATACAAATGTCATATTTCACAGACATAGAACAAACATTTCAAAAATTTATATGGAACCATAAATGACCCCAAATAGTTGTAGCAATTTTGAGAAAGAAGAACAAAGTCAGAGGGATCACAATAACTAATACCAAACTGTATTACAAGGCCACTGTAATCAAAACAGCCTGGTACTGGCATAAGAACAGATACATAGATTAATGGAACAGAATAGAGAACTCAGAAATAAACCCATGTCTCTATGATCAATTAATATTTGACAGAATGGGCAAAAGCATAAAATGGAGTCAATATAGCTTCTTCAATAAATGGTGCAGGTAGATCTAGACAGCTATATTGAAAAAAAAATGAAACCAGACCACCAACTTACACTACACACAACAATAAATTTAAGGTGGATAAAATACTTGAATATAAGTTGTGATACGATAAAAATCCTGGAGGACCACATGGGCAGGAAAATCTCAGATATTCCACACAGCAATATTTTCACTGATATCTCCTCTAGAGCAAGGGGCATAAAGGAAAGAATAAACAAATAAGACTATATTAAATTAAAAGTCTTCTGCACAGGGATAGAAATTATCAGGAAAATGAAAAGGGAACCAGCCATATGGGAAACTATATTTGCCAATGATATTGCAGTCAAGGGTTCGATCTCCAAAATATATAAAGAACTCACATGACTCCACTCCCAGAAGGAAAAATAAAAAATAAAAAATGGGCAAAAGACCTGAATAGACACTTCTCCAATGAGGACATACAGAAGGCCCAGAGACATATGAAGGAAGGCTCAGCATCACTAACCATCACAGAGACGCAAATTAAAACCACAATGAGGTACTACTTCCCACCAGTCAGAATGGCCATCATAAACAAATCAACAAATTACAAGTGTTGGAGATATTGTGGAGAAAAGGGAACCTTACTATATTGTGGGTGGGAATGCAAACTGGTGCAGCCACTGTGGAAAATAGTATGGAATTTCCTCAGAAAACTAAAAATGGAACTGCTTTTGACCTGGCAATACCGCTGCTGAGATTATTCCCTAAGAATTCTGAAACACCAATTCAAAAGATCCTATACATCCCAATGTTCATAGCAGCATAGTTTACAACAGCCATGTGCTAGATGCAACCTAGGTGCCCATCAGCAAATGAGTGGATCAAAAAACTATGGTACATTTACACAATGGAATACTACACAGCAGAAAGGAAGAAGGAGCTCCTACCCTTTGCAACAGCATCAATGGATCAGGAGAGCATTATGCTAAGTGAAGTAAGCCAGGTGGTGAAAGGCAACATATGATCTCACTTATAAGTGGAAGCTAACCAACAAATCAAACAAGAAAACAAAATATAACCAGAGACATGGAAATAAAGATCAAACTAACAGTAAGCAGAGGAAAGGAGGGAGGGAAATAACGGGGGAAAGAAGGGAAAGGGTTGCCAAGGAACATATATAAAAGACCCATGGACAAAGTCAAAGTGGGGTGGGATTGGGGGTGGGAGGTGGAGGGGTGTGGAAAGGGGGAAATTGATGGTGGGAAAATGGAGACAACCATATTTGAACAATAAAAAATGATTAAAAATAACTAAGAAAGTAAGATAAGAGGGTTGTAATCTTCTTTTGAAAACAAGTACTCACATCTGATCTTACTATCAAATGACAGACAGCATGTCCACCTATATAAAAGAATCAAGGCTTCTAGGGAAATTACAAGGATAAAAGTAGTTCATCCAGGTTTTGAAAAGCTTGAAGGATATTTATCTTGAGAGATGAATACATTTGAAGGAGGAAGGCAAGATTGACTATTACTTATTTAGAGTTCCCAAAACACTATATAATATTCTTCTTTTTCACAGATGTTGCTTATTTTTAAAAATTATCTATGAAGTAGATATTATAATTCCTATTTGAGGAAACTGAGATTATGAACAGTTAAGAAATTGTCTCAAGATCATGCACTCAGTAAATGATAGAGCTTTTTAATCCACATCTACTAATTCTCACAGACATTCTGTTTTAACCACATTAGATTCTCCTAAGCTAATTAATAAAAATACTTATATTCCCACCATAGCAATGGGAATACACAAAGCTATAGTGGGAAGAACTTGTCAATAGTAGGGTCATCAAATTAACAGTCTAGGTTCCTCTTGTCTTCCAACAATAAACTCTTCATTGATAGATACCACATGTTTCAGTCCTCTTCTTTCACTGTTTCCTGTCTTTGCCAATTTTTTGTTAGGTTGAGAGTAATTGACCATGGTACATAAGCAACACACTGTAAACACCGAGCATGCAGGTGTAGAGAATAGTGGCATAATCAATTAAAACTTACAACAGAGTTAATTTGACACATACCTAATGATATACATAATTGAATTTTGAAGCATAGTAATTAGGTAAAAATGATAAGCTATTGACATAAATGACTGAAATTATTATTGCTTCTGCACAGTAAGGCCATGTGTTAAATTTTACATTTTTCACTTTGTTGGTTCCTTGGGATTGATAAATTGTCATTATTGTTGACACAATTTATAACTGGAGAATGCAAGGCTTTGGAAATTTCTGGCCAAAAAGCTATATTTATCGGTTTTATTTTATTTGTTTTCTATATTGTTTCTTTATATTATACCTTACCAGTTTCACAAAGACTGTGGAATCATCTGAAATATCTACATACAGTGCAATAGGAACACATACATACAGTATATTTTTTAAATCAGCAAGATAAAGGAAATATGTGATCAATGATAAAATGATTAGACCATAAGAGAGGCTAAAAATTGACTGTGTCTCTTAGAGCAATGCTGAGATAATAACTTTTGTGAACTGAGTGCCTAGTACATCAATGCATTTATTTGTAATTATATTTTATTGTTGTTCAGTTACAGTTGCCCCCATTTTCCCCCTGTTGCTCTCCCCTGCCCAATCCAACCCTCACTCCCAAAGACAATCCCTTCCACACTGTCTTTGTCTGTGAATCCTTTGTACATGTTTCCCTTCTTTCCCCCATTATCTCCCCTCCCCTCTCGTCCCTGTCAGTTCTTTATTTCCATGTCTCTGGCTCTTTATTTCTCATTTGTTTGACCTTCAAAGTACATAGTATAACTTCCATTTTATACAAAGGTCAGAGAGACAAAACTATGTTTACTATGTTGATTGAGCTAGTAAATGAATAGAGTTGAGATTAAAACTCAATCTGCATGATTTCAAATCATGCTCAGTAGGAGAGGACTTGAGTTGAGATAAATGAAGGTCATGATGGGGCTGGGATTTTGAAAAACTAAATTGTAAATGTCAGTATCTAGAATAGTTAGGTGACAGAGAGGACAGAAGTGGGAAACCTTGCATGGCCCAGCACAAGCATACACACTAAGAGGAGCCACAGGAAACCCATCCTGGAGACCACTGGAACTTAGCAAGCAGTCAGTATTGCTTTAATGATTTAGTGACAAGAATAGATTTTGAATGAATTCAAAAAGGTATTAGTTATGTGAGTGTCAACACAGTGGCATTATTATATGTTCATTTTGCTTTGGACATTTCCCTTGCTTGAAAGAAACTTCTTTACTTAAAAGAAAAAAAATATTGAAAGATGTGCTCTGTGGAAGTGCAGACAAGAACAAAAACAAAAACAAAAACAACTGGCAACTGCCTAGATCAAAAGATCTAATGATATATTGGACTATGGCCACCCTCAAATTAAATATAAAAATAAACAGTAATAATTAAATTTTGGAAGTCTTTTCAAAATTTATCTATAAATTCAGCATAAGATTGTGGGTGAATAGAAAGTACCTCACGGTAAGATGACATTTGGAATACATCTTTAATTCTGTGTTAAGATTTCAAGAATTAAAGATACAAAGTGAACAAACACAAATAATTTAAAAATATAGCAGTACACATGACACACTTAGATACTGGCCAGAAAGCCACTTCTCTGCGCAGGCTGAGCTCCTGTGTCATTGATCTAAATATCCTGGGGCAGGTTTTCTACTTTGTTCTCCACACATATTCTATCTGTTAAACTCCCACAAGGTAAGGATTTCATAATGCAGTGCACTTAAAGTACATGGCACTAAGCCAGGCACATAATAGATGCTAAATAAATGTTGGATATTTTTATTATAATTATGAATGAAGTGAAGATATCTTTATATACATAGTAGGACCTGAGGCATGGAAATATGTTATTTAAAAAAGCACTTTTTTTGATAAAATGCTTAAACCTACATTGAGTAGTCAGTCCATATTGCATATTTCATTTGTGCCAGGTATTATATTAAGTACTTGACTGACACTATTTCATTGAATGTTTATCATAGACCTATGAAGTAGGTCTCTTACTTATCATTTGCATTTCAGAGTCAGTAAATCATGACACAAAGAGGTGAAGGGACTTACCAGTTGCTGCCCAGTTGAAGGTGGCCAATGGGCTTTACACTCACACAGACCAGTATAACTGGTTAGAATGTTGAATGGTTATACTCAAGTGGTCCACACTGGGAAAATAAAACCCTCATCATTGATTTGGGAATACTGGGACTCTTATTAAAATTGAAGAAATATGATTCTTTGTCTTTTTGACCCCCCTGCCCTGATCCATAGTTTGAAATAAAGAGAGAAATGTAGAATCAAGTAAGAAAAAGATAATTGTTTACCAGAATTTCATCTAGAATTATGAAAAATGAAAAATGTTAACTGTCCTCATTTTGGAGACTGAGGGGTTATTTAATTACTATATGTTTACACGAATAAGTAACTATAATATCATAATGACAATAAATATATCATAGAATATATCTCAGAGGGTATTTCTTTTTTTTTTTTTTTTTTAATTTTTATTTTAGTT
>CM052541.1:77171642-77222973 GCA_028533065.1 Trachops cirrhosus
CCATGTGTCCCCTATATTTGTTCCTGTAAACCCTTCCCTTCTCCCCTGAAATTCCCTCCCCTCTCCCCTCTGGTCACTGACAACTCTATTTCAGTGTCTTTTGTTATATTTCACTTGCTTCTTTGTTTTGTTGTTTAGGTTCCTGTTAAAGGTGAGATCATATGGTATTTGTCTTTCACTGCCTGGCTTATTTCGCTTAACATAATGCTTTCCAACTCCATCCATGATGTTGCAAAGGGTATGAGTTCCTTCTTTCTTTCAGCTGCATAGAATTCCATTGTGTAAATGTACCATAGTTTTTTGATCCATTCATTTACTGATGGGCATCTAGGTTGTTTCCAGCACTTAGCTATTGTAAATTGTGCTGCTATGAACATTGGGGTGCATAGGTTCTGTTGGATTGGTGTTTCAGTTTCTCTTCTCTTTAAGCAAGGTCAGATAAAGGAACTGAAGTTTAATTTATGTTATATATTGAACACACAAATCACATTACCTCATTATGCCAGATTCAAAATACCTTTCCATAGCTTTTGATCATTGGGAGAGTAACACAACAAGATCACCACAAACCTTAAGCAAATTTAAACTTTCTCCAGATATGGAAATGGTGAAAAACTTTTGATGATACCTTCTGGATGTGCACCTAGAGTCACTGGCAAGAAAAATTGGTGGGATAGGCATTTGACCTTAATCAGGGTTCACCAGAGATTTTTGGATTATTAGGCTAGCTGAAGATGTCCTTGAAGGCCACAGGATGCATGTGGTTTCTATGTTTATCTCAGACTCTTGACCTTCTCATATCTCTAGTGTTGAGAATTAACTGTTTCCATAGAATCGAAGCCCAACTACCAGAGCAAAAGACAAGGTGTCCTCACTGTATGGGCATTCAGCAGAGCAAAGGTCAAGCTTCTGACAAATATGGTAAGGCTGAAACAGGACTTTCTGAAGAAAATGGTCCAAAAGGTTTTGTGTCAGCCAAACTTGGTTGTGGCTCATGCTCTTTACCAGAAAAGAGCAACACAGTGACCTCTCTTCCTGTGTGTGCAGCCACAGTCTAACTTACTAGCCTAGCACACGTGCTCACATGCTCGATGCCTGGCCACAGAATCCACCATAAAAGATTAATGATTGAATAATTATGATGAACAGTTTTATTTACTTTTCTCTATTAGAATTGTATTACATACCGTTTACTTTTTTTCCCACCTCTCAATGTTTCTATATACTAAGTGCTTGTATAAAAACAAATTATGTAGAGGAACACTGAATTTCCCTTTTAGAACAGCAGCAAAATGGTAGGAATTCTTCAGAGAGTGAGAAATATATGCATATTGGGATGAATGTTATCATTATTATTAATTTGGGATAAGTCATTGCTAAATACTACTAAAAGGTTTGTATGTTCTTGGTTATAAAGTTTATACATTAAAACATAGAAACTATAAAACACTAGTAATTGAAGTGCTAATAATATTTTGATATCATGGTCTTTGTTTTACTAATTTTAAATGTTCTTTCTCTCTTTCTCCTATACATACTAATTGTGAACATATAAATATATATATATATCACAAAAAAGGGCACAAAATATACATATATGTACATTGTATGTGTATTAAAGCTTACTTAAAACTTAATATCCTGAATTTTGTAGACTTTACCTTATACTGTAGTCATTTCATTAAATGATCCTAAAAATATTATCTAAAATATTGTATTTACTTTTTATTAAATTATCATTGATATACAATATTATTAGTTTTAGGCTACAACATTGTGATTTGACATTTATAGGTGTTATGATATGATCACCAGTGTAAGTCTAGTAACCATCTCTCACTGTACAAAGTTACTACAATATTATTGAGTATATTCCCTGTGCTATATACATTACATCTCCATAACTTATTATTTTATAACTGGAAGTTTGTATTTTGAAAATATTTTTAATTAATATTGAAAACTCACCCACTAATGTGACAGTCTGTAGGGCTAAAAACACTGTGTGGATTGGTGAGCTTTCTGTGTCCTTCCTTTTCAATTCCCAGAATTTCTCTTCTCTTTTCTGATCTTTCAGTATTCTCCACGTGCCTGGTATAAAAGAATTATTGCACCTGCTAGCAAATAATTCTCTAGGTTTCAATTTCCTAAAACACAGCAAAAGTTCTTTGAATAAGAGACAATATCATTGTTTCACACCTCATTATTGAGAGACATGAATTAATTTTATTTAGCTGAATTAAGGGGAAGGAAGCACCACTTACTGAGCTTAATGATGAAATAACTCAAAGTAGAAAGCACAGAGCTCTGAAAATGCCTTCCTCTTAGAGTTTTTGTGGCTTCTAAACCAGGCAACATTCATGTTGCCCACATGAGTTGGCATGAGGCAACACTCATGAGGCAACAGTCAAGACAGACATGAGAAAATAGAGGTTCTGAAGTCAGAGAGCTCTGAACCCAAACTTGCCTCTTCCACCTGAAACATATGCATTTATATACGTTATTTCTTCCTTTTTTTATATACATTTTTTCTGTTACGTAAAAGAGTTGGAAAACTAATTTATTTTGGGGTTTGAGAGGAATAGATATGTGAATGTGTGAACACTGCCTGACACACATGAGATATGTACTTCTGTGTGCCTGCAAGTGTATGCACAAGAATATAGACTCAGAACCTCCCAGCAAGGAGATAACTCTGGTGAGCACTGTCATGCCATATATATATATATATATGGTAGAGTTTTTAATTATATATCATTAGTGTGTGTGTGTGCATAATTTTTCTTTTATTGATTCTAGAGAGAGGAGAAAGGAGGGAGAAAGACAGAGACAGAAACATTGATGTGAGAGAGAAACACCAGTTGGTTGCCTCTTGCACATGCCCTGCGTAGGGACTAAACTCGCAACCAAGGCATGTTCCCTTACTGGGAATCAAGCCAGCGACATTTCAGTTTTCAGGATGATGTCCAACCAGCTGAACTACATGGGCCAGGGAATCCCTACTACTTTTTATATCAACTTTTTATTTTAATGATTTATTTTTTCCTTCTCATTCCTCTTCTCCAGTATTCATTCCTGTCTCACCTGGGTCATTGTGTATACTGAGCAAATATCCTTCCTTAAGTATTGTTTTCCTTCTAATTGAATGCATTATATGTATAAAAAATCAATACCTTCACACAACCCAGGCATTTCTTTGGCTGAAAAATAAATTCCTTTATTATTTCTTCGTTTCAAATTTTTTATTTATTTTTTAAATATAAGTTTTGCTCTCCATTAAACCTTATCCATGTTCCTGACATTATCATTTAATTTCTGAGACAACAAACTGAACTAGTACTCTAATTTTAGTCTGACTAATCTGACAACAAAATGGATATTAATTGGTATTTCCCACATACTGACATATTCTATAATTATTCTAACATGCTATTTAATGTTACTGTTTTAGCATGTCTTTGTATACTACTATTTAGCTTGTGTTCCACTAAGACTACCGAGTCCAATTTGGTCTCAGTTCCTCAGAGGCAGTACTCATTCTTCCTTTTAGGTTTGAAGTATTTTTATTGTTATGATAGTGATGATGGTGGTTGTTGTTTGCTTTCGTGTATGTATGCTTTTTTAACTCACGAGATTAAGGCAGACTTATAAGGTTTCCACATTTTGTTTCTTTTTAGACTTTCAATAGTTTTCTCATTATCATAAGATTAATAAAACTTGTCAATAGAGAGGCATTAATTTGAATAAGAAGTATGTATGAAAAAGATCTCTGAATTTCAGAGCTCTTTCAAGAAATACTGTGTTAAAGTTAGTTCCTTATTCACCCACACACCACAGTCCCCTCACCTACTCCTGCCCCTAGCCTTGCACAAACATGCACTTCTACTCACTCTCTAACAATTCATATGTTGGTACTGTAGACTCCACAAGATCAATTTTACCTGGAAGAATGTGTGCCCATTTTTACTTACTTACTTACTTACTTACTTATTTATTTATTTATTTTTAAATCACAGTGTATGACAGAAAAGTATTTGTAGAGTGATTATATTATCATCAGATGAATGATGCATTCTACAAAACCAGAAGTGATCAGTATTCAAACTAAAGATGCTTTTTTTAAAAATTATACGCAAAATGCAAGTCACATAGAATGAAAGCAAGGTGTTATCCCACTTCACTCAAAGACAGGCGTACTTCCAACTTCCAGTTTTTTAAATCCAAACTTGTGGCTTCACCATAATCTACAGGACTTCAATGCATTCCTGATAATTTTGACTTTTAGATTTCAGTAGTTGGCAGTATGCCTGTGCTTGATTCTGCCATTCATCTGTTTGTTTCTGCTCCCCAAGGACAAGGCTATTGTAGAATACACATTTATTTCCATCAGAAAATAAATAAACCTCTGGTGCTTTTCTACCCTATAAATGTAATCTGGATGATTCTACAATAAATGAAAGAGAAGAAAATACATTATTTAAGAAATATTAGGGCTGTAAATACAGACAAAAATATTTTGCTTCTCTCTTATTCAATAATTTATTTCATGAAAGAGTATTCTGAAAGTTTAAAAACAATTTCATAAAATGCACAATGGTCTTTTATGGAACTCCAAAGAACCTGCAGAACTGGGATGATTTCCATCACAGAAAATCAATTTCCTACAAATAGTGAAAAAGCAAAGATTTTAGGCCAACATCAGATATGATTATCAAAATTCTATTTTCTGCTTGTTTTCTGGGAGAGCTCATTGACAATTTGAAATAGATATTTTGTACAATCATTTAATTCTTCTTCTCATTAGCATTGGTGATATTAGGTTAAATATTCTATGTTTACTTTAAGACACAATTTTCTTCCACAAATTATGGTACAATTAGAAAAATAAATATTGGGTGTTCCCTGTTTGCAATGTGACCCTTAATGCTAATAATAGATGAAGAGAAGATGAGTGTTCAGTAATAAGTCCCAGATACTGACCTCCAAACCTATGGCTGGTAGAATGCCAAAGCCTAACTTTATACAAATTAAAAATAAAATGAAAGGTTTAGAAATATTTTGATATAAATTTTCTATAAATTCAAAATGAGTTTTATTATTATTCATTATAACTTGTTCCAACAATTGAAAAAATCATTTAAGAATTATGATATTTGGCCCTGACTGGTATGGCTTAGTGGATTGAGCACCATCCTCTGAACTGAAAGGTCATTGGTTTAATTCCCAGTCAGGGCACATCAAACCAATTTATGGGCCAGGTACCCCGGTGGAGTTGTGCAAGAGGCAACTAACTGACTGATGTTTTTCTCCCTCTCTTTCTCACTTTCTTCCCCTTCTCTAAAAATAAATAAATATTTAAAGAAAAGAATTATGATATTTGTTAAACAAAAACTTCCATTAAAAAGTGTTTCTGGAAGAAAAGAAGTATTGAGCAAAATGCTAGTCAAAAGAAAAAATGGGAATGCTTATGTATGTTATGTTTTAGGGAAGAAAAATGTAAGTTGTTTTCAAAGAATTTTCAGTGGCTACACATAAGGGAGGGTGGGATATGGTGAAAAGGGAGTCCTGTGAGAGGAACACTGTCTCTAAGGAAGAAATATTTACTACTTCTGATTGGCATATCAGCAGTCTTCAACCTTCAGGCACATGCAGGATGCAGAGGGGTCTAGTTGTTGGCTAGCAGATGTCTGGATGCTGATTTGAAGCTTCAGGCCACATCAGGCATGTGAACAGTCTTTCCTCAGCTGGCCCCAGTTATGAACAGGCTCACTGCTCTGTCTTACTCTCTCACTCTCTGTCCTATTGTCGTTTAATTTAGAACACCTCAGAAATTTTTTATTGTTATACTGTTTAGTAATATGTTACTATGAGAAAACTTATAGTTAGAAAATATTTCTATTTCTTCATCTCTGGACTTCAGAAAGTGAAAGCCCAGACTTACTAATTAATATTTTGTTATGTAACAGAAAACACCCTCTTCTGTGGCTCATTTCCTCTTATTATTACTCTCTGTAAATGGTCCCTTCAGTTTCATATTTGTATATCCCTCCACATTCAGATAAGTGGAACCTGGAAAAGAGCTGGGTCAGAGACCCAAGAGCACTATGAATTCTCTTTTGAAAGAGAAAATGCAAAGAAGTTTCAGAGAAATCAACCATTTTCATCTAGCAAGACCTATTTGTTTAGACTGATACATTGACAGAAAATAAAAAGAGATTATTTTGAAATAATGTAATTGTATATTTATTTACACACTAATTTCACATTCATGTTATATTTTACATATAATATTATTTATTTTAGAAAATCCTTGATGTTTCTTTGAGTAGCCATAGCTGTTAGCACAGTACCTTGTTTTCAGTTTATTAAATATAGAGTAAATAAAAGTAAAATGTATAAGAATTTATGCATTCCAGAATAATTTATTGCTTCTAAGTCAAACTTATATTATGTAGGAATTTCTTATCTTATGCATAATCAAGCTTTGGCAATAAATATAGGATTCAGTTTAGCACATTAAGCCTCATGAAGATATACTTGGAATATGTGTTATCTATATGCCTATAGCCAAGTTTATAAGTTTTTTTCATTCTTTTGTCCTTTGTTTCTAGCAAGCTAATACCTATCTCCCAATATACTTGTATTCTAGAAATAATGCACCTCCTTAATCTTGAAAATAGGTCAGATAAGGAAAGAAGCCCAGTGAATCAATGAAAAGCATCCTAGAGAAAGTAGGAGGGGTCTTAATTCCAGTCCTGGCTCTGATCTTCACTGTCTGAATCTATTTAGACAAGTTACTTCCCCCTATGTTATCTAGTGAAAGTTGTTTATCTCTTGCCTGTTTCACAAATTTGTGGTAAATATCAAACAAGATAATTAGTGTGCTCTAAATATATATATATATTTATATACATATATTTTAATTATAAACTCATAAATGGTATTACTTATACAGTGGTGACAATAGTAGTAGTTATTAGCTAATTATATGTTAAATGATAGTGTTAATTAATAATGGTAAACCTATACTTTAAAGAGAATAAGATTCTCTCTTCTGTCCTTTCAATCTTGATTCAATCAGTAGCTATTCTTAGCTTTAAGATGCTTTGAGATTCAAAGTTGGTTATGGGACAGAAGGTATATAATGATTATAAAATGTGTTAAAAAGAGTCATTTGAAAAGATAAGTATAGTTTTAACCTGATATATAGATGACATTATATATAAATAAGGTCTGACAGAAGTAATGCCTGCTTGAGTGTGGTTGGTAGGGTAATAATATGGGAGTAATAATTTATAGTTTTAATTTGAACATTTTACTTAATATGTCATATGGTGTGCTTGAGTGTGATATTATTATGTTACAGAATTACATGCTAATGATTTTGTAATAAAAGATTTTGTAATTAAAATAAAGGGGTGTTATTTGTGCCAGATCCTGTGTTTTAGAGAAAGTAGATCTAAGATTAAGCCTTAATAAATAAGATTTCTTCCCCAAAGAATCAGACTTGGGAATATAATTTTAGTCATTACATTAATCTATTCCTTCTATTGTTATAGAAAAATAGTTATGTATTTGTTCATTATTTAAAGGAATATTAATTATCACCATTGGAAATCACCCTATGTTCTCTTCAAATGAAATATGGAAAGGCCCACAGTTATGTATTCCTCCTTAAATGTAATGGTAGGTGAAATTATAGACAGTAGCTCATTTAATTATTTAAAAATGTTTTAAAATTCATTTTCAATTATAATTCACATGCAGTATTATATTAGTTTCAGATATGGAACATAATGATTAGACTTTTATATACCTTACATTGTGATCATTCCAATAAGTCTAGTACCCATCTGACAACATATATAGTTATCAAATTTTATTGTCTAGATCCCTATGCTATACTTTATATTCCCATGATTATTTTTACAACTGACAATTTTTACTTCTTGATTGCTTTAACTTTTTTACACATCCCCCAATCTACCTATCAAATTGTTCTTTGTATCTATGAGTTTCTTTCTGGTATGTTTGCTCATTTATTTTGTTGTTTAGATTCTACAGGTAAAGAAAATCATATGGTATCTGCCTTTCTCTGTCTGACTATGTCACTTAGCATATTATCCTTTAGACCCATCGATATTGTTGCAAATGACAAGATTTTATTCTTTTTTATGTCTGAGTAATAATATTCCATTATATATATGTACCACATCTTCTTTATCCATTTACTTAGTGGTGAACACGTAGGCTGCTTCCATATCTTGCTTATTATAAATAACATTGCAATGAAATAAGAATGCACATACCTTTTCAAATTAGTGTTTTATATGTCTTTTAATAAATATCCAGATGTGGAGTTGCTGGATGATATGGCAGTTTTATTTTTAAGTTTTTAAGAACCTCCATAGTGTTTTACATAGTGCCTGTACCAATCTGTATTCCTATCAAAAGTGCACTAGGGTTTCCTTTTCTCTATACCCTCCCCAACACTTGTCGTTTGTTTATTAATTGATAATAACCATTCTTACAGCTATGAATTGATATCTTATTGTGGTTTTTATTTACATGTTCCTAATGACTGGTGATATCAAGCATCTTTTTATATGTCTATTGGACATTTGTATATCCTCTTTAGTTAAATGTCTCCACATTCTTTACCCATTTTTGTATCTCATTTAATTCTCACAATATTTCTAATGAGGACTGATTACAAGTTTAACCTGATGATGAAAAACTGAGACTCACAAAGATGAGATAACTTGCTAAAACTTACAAAGCTGTCAGGGAACTCAAGTTTCTCCCCAGATTTCCTTGACTACAGAATCCATTCATCTCTACTTCTATTGTCTCTAGAAAACATAAATCTTGTATCAATGAAGCGAAGAACACTGACATCGGCACAACAAAGTTCTGACGATTACATCACCCCTGACAAATCCAGGAATTAATACTTTAGTCTCATCAATCCTGTTCTTTAACCATGTGTTTTTAGTTAAGTATTTATCACTTTCTTAAAAGTGTGTCCACCCAAATTCTCTAATGTTTTCACAAGTACCAGCATCCTCCAGGTAGCATTACCTTCATGTTCTTGCCTTTATTTATTTATTTTTGTTTCTATGGCATTTCATTATTTATCCACTTATTTCTGTCTGTGTCTTTGGCACCTATGAAACAACCCTTGTTGTGCTGTCTTTTCTCCTTTCAATCAGAAGCTTTCACCAGTTTACACCATACCAGTCAAGTTAGTTCACTTTACATTTCCAAATCTTTTATGCTTAAATTCTGCCTTCCTTATTATGAAACATTTGAATATTTGATATAAGATTTTTGTTATTCATTCTCATAACTAACAAAGAAACAGTAAATAATACTCTTAGTATGGAAGAGTGTCCACATTTTGCTTATTTGTTTTGTCCTTTAATATTTGGCTTAGTCATCACTGTTACAATATAGTCTGTCTGATGCATTAGTATGATTTAGATTCTTCTTCTCTATGGCCACTTATTTCTGTATATCTAGCACTGGGTGCAGTGGCTAGCATTTAGCCAGCACCCATTTATGAAAGAATAAGTAAAAATTTTAATAAATGAATAAAATATATGTTTATAAATAAGAGATTGCTGTCAAACTCCTAATTTCTCTGATCTAATTTATAATGTCAGATTCTAAATACAAATTCTGCTAATTATTTTTGGTATCCTTGAAAACCATCTTTTAACTATTCGATAAATAATAAAATGTCTAATTCTTTTCATTTTTTATTTTTTATTTACTGATTTGAGAGAGGAAAAGAGGAAGGGAGAGAGAGAAATAGTGGGGGATAGAGAGAGAGCCACACATCAATTTGTTGTTCTACCTATTTGTGGATTCACTGGTTCAAGCCCTAACCAAGGATCAAACCCACAACCATGGCATATAGAGACGATGCTTTTATCAACTTAGCTATCCGGCCTAAGTCCTAAAAATGTCTGTTTTCCTTTGAAGTACATTCAAGTCTTATGAACAATTGAAAATAAAATGCACATTCAATGTGTTGTAATCCTGTAGAATCAATTGATATTGAATTTATGTCAGTGTCCTCTGCTGGATTGAATGGCTTCCTTTCAGAAATTATCATCTATTGAATTAATCAATCTAATCAAATAGTGTTCATACTCATTCCTTTCTCTATTGGAAAATGTGTAAAACACAGTTAATATATTTTATTGCAACTCCAATATGGTCTCTTTCTAACTTTTTTTAATGGAAGATTAAAATTCGGTTGGCTTAATTCATTCATACATTCATTCAAAACCCATTATTTTAGTGTAATTTATAGAGAACTTCTCAAAAACTAAGTGGAAATAGATAAGAGATAACATTGTTCTTCAGATATTCACTTTCAAGGTATGAAGGTAGATATGTAGATAATTATAACAGATTATGTTATCAAATCTAAGATACATAGATTCTAGTATTTTTTGATAAAGAGCAAAAGAGAAAACCCATGAGATCAGGGATTTGGATGATTCTAAAGGAAGTTATACATTTTCTGAAGGAAAAGGAGAAGCCAGTAGGGCACTGTGGGAGGAGGCAGAAAGTTTTGAGGGAGAGAGTAGCAGAAGCAAAGACAAAGAGACAAGAATGACAGAGATGTGTTTGGGATTGAAATATGTTGACTGGATTATAGCAATATTGGATTTGCACATCTGTGAGAAGAGAAAGAGATAAAGCTGAAAATATACTCAAGGACTACTTCTAAAAGGACCATATATTATGCCGTCACCAGCTTTTATTTGGGGGTGGATAGAGTTAAAACAGAAGAGCTGTGTGATCAGATTAACACTTGAAAAAACACTCTGGTATAGAGTTATTAGCTAAAGTATAGTTAAATTAATATAAATAATGAATATAACTTTAGTATAAGTGCATAAGTGCTATGTAAGAAATCCACTAAAGAGTTGTTCATTGCAGACATAAAATTCAACTGGAACTCAGCAGTTGTATCTTAATGTATTAAATCTGACAACCTTTCTCTGGTGGCAGTGAAGAGAATGAATGGGTGATAAAAATATAAGGCAGAAAGACCAATTTGGGAGGCAAGTAAATAAATCTACATCCAGTTTTTGAACCATAGTGGCAGTGGGATGCACTGTTAGATTTCAGAATGTTGGACCACCTTGTTATAGGTACTGAAAGAGGCACAGTTTGAGGAGAAAGACTGTCTTTATTTTTCTTATTTTAAAAAAATATTTGACTTATTTATTTTTAGAGAGATGGTGGTGGGAGAGAGAAAGAGAGGGAAAGAACACCAATCCAATCAGTTGCCTCTTGTCTGCCTCAGATGAGACATCTGACCTGTAACCCAGGCATATGTCCTGATTAGGAATCAAGCTGGGGACCTTTCAGTTTACAGGACAATGCCCAATCAACTGAACCACGAAAGTCAGGGCAAGACTATTTTTAGACCTGCAGATCTTATTAGAAGTCAATGGATATTTTTGAACAAATAGATAATTTTACCAAACAAGTCCTGTATGTGTGAAATTGAGGAGAGTGTGGCATAAATGAATGTGTGCCCTGAAGAATGTGGGGTGAAACAGGTGCTGTAGTGATAAAATCTAGAGATACAAAGACCCAGTGTAGTTATCTTAGTTTCATGGGGATGTTCGCAGATATGCACTATATTGTTTACATTATGCTTTGAGCTTTTCAAATTCCTTTTCTACTCATTTTCTCATATATACACCCAATGGTCTTACAGTCAGTTATTATTAATCCAAGTTGACATGTAAAGAAATCTGCATGTATGTATAGAAGTACTTTACTTTAGCGCCCCTATTAAACTACTTTTTGCTCTTTCAATTCCAGTTGAAACCTTACATGTCACACCAAAATTTTTACTGCTCACAGTTTACTTCTCTGCCTCCTACAAGGCCAATATTATTTAATCCAGCACAAGCCTTCTCTCTGAGACCTTATAAGATTTCATTTTTTGCATGCAAATTGGTAGAGTTGTAAGCTGCCAAAAGGCAGTGGTAAGTTCTTTCATCTTTCTGTAAACTTCTGCAGTATCTTAGTGAGTGTTGACATGTAAAAGGCTCTTCATAAATATTTTATTATCAAAGCCTTGTATTATGTATCATTGGCAAATACAGTATTTTGCTGTATATAATGCACACTTTTTTGGACCAAATTCTTGGAGGAAAAATAGCAACTCACATTATATTCAGGTAGTACCTGAAATACCTTATATCTGTTTTTGTGTTTTATAATTATTTATTACATAAAATTTCTTGTACCATAATACGTTCAAAAATATTAAAATTCCTTTATAATACAAAAAACAAGTATCTAAATATAAATACATAATTGAACTTAAAAAATGAAATGAAAGATTCTTTTCCTGAAAGTTTGGACCAAAAACATGGGTAAGCATTATACACAAGAGTGTATTTGTTTTTCTTTTAATTTTGATATGGTTTCTTTAGCTATGTAGATTCTCTTTAGTTTGATGTAGTTCCATTTATTTATTTCTTCCTTTATCTCCCTTGCCCTAAGAAATATATCAGCAAAAATATTGCTATCATGAGATATCTAAAATTTTTCTGCCTCTGTTTGCCTCTAGGATTTTTATGGTGTCACAATTTATACTTAAGTATTTTATCAATTTTGAGTTTATTGTTATATTCTGTAAGTTGGTGATCTAGTTTCATTTTTTTGCATGTACCAACCAGTTCTCCCAACAGTGTTTGTTGCAGAGGCTATTTTTTACTCCACTGTATGCTCATGCTCCCTTTGTCAAATATTAATTGACTGTAGAGACTTGGGTTTATTTCTGTGTTCTCTATTCTGTTCCATTCATCTATGTGAACTACAAAACATATTAAAAAACTCATATGATTCAACAGCGGGAAGACAAACAATACAATTTAAAAATGCACAAAAGATCTGAATAAACACTACTCCAAGGAGGACATGCAGATGGCCAATAGACATAAGAAAAAATGCTCAATATCACTAGCCATCATAGAGATGCAAATTAAAACCACATTGAACATCGCCTCACACTTGTCAAAATAGCCAGCATTAACAAATCAACAAACAAGTACTGGCAAGGATGCAGACAAAAAGGGACCCTAGTGCATTGTTGGTGGGAATGTACACTGGTGCAGATACTGTGGAAAACAGTATGCAATTCCCTTTAAAAAATTAAAAATGGAACTGCCTTTTGACCCAGCAATTCTGATGCTGTGAAAATAACGTAAGAATCCCAAGTCACCAATTCAAAAGAATTTATCCACCCTGATGTTCATAGTGGTGCTATTTACAATAGCCAGTTAGTGGAAACAACCTAAGTGCCCATCAGTAAATGAGTGGATCAAAAGACTATGGTACATTTACACAATGGAATACTATAAAACAGAAAGAAAGAAGGAACTCCAATCTTTTGCCACAGCATGGATGGAACTGGAGAGTATTTTGGTAAGTGAAATAAGCCAGCAAAATCTCTTGGTAAAAGATGAATACCGTATAATCTCACAAATAAGTGGAATCTAATGAATAAAATTAACTAACAAGCAAAACAGAACCACAGGGATGGAAACATGGAGGAGACTGAGTGGAGGAGTACTTGTGAAAAGACAATTTGTACAAGGGAGGGGGAGGAGGACAATTGTGGAAAGAAGGAGAGGGATCTAGATAAAGAACATGTATGGATGACCACAGGCATGGACTGCAGTGTAGGAATTAACTGTGGGAGCAGGGATGTGATGGGCAGAGGATGGCAAAAGGGAAAAAAATGATACAACTGTGGTAGAATAACAACAACAATGATTTAAAAAGAAATGCAGGCTTATTTTATTATCAACCTATCATTGGCAGAGTTACAAGTAAATAAAATTTTCTTGCTATATGAAGCCCTATTCTGCTCTTTTGAGTTATCTTCAGACCTTGTGTTTATTCTGTCTCTTATTTAACCATGTAGAGGAATGTTTGGGAGGAGAACAAACACAAAAAAATTTATAGACCTACATACTACTCAGAAGATGCTTTGTTCACCCCCCAGGCTTAGTGTAGGATTGCCCCTAAGCTACATTGAAAAGACCGTGTCTGTATAAACTGCATTGTGGAACAATTTAATATTGTGATATCATGAAAGTTCTATACCTGACATACACTTTCCCTCCTAAGAAGCCATGCTCCAATTTTTTGCTTCTTTCCACCCATCCTGAGGATGTAAGTTGAGTCCTCTTCAGTCTCCTAGGGTCTGGAAGTGCTAAGGGAGTATAAGCAGAGTCCCTTCTGCATGCCCCTAACTAATGGCAGTTGCTTTATATTTATGAATATATTATTTATTTATTTGTTAGTATAAGGCCATATGTTCCTTTAAAAACATTTAAAGTACACTTACTATATATTTTATAAAACATCATTGTCACTCTGAAGTGTAACACAGAATCCCTTGGGTACTCGTGAAAAGACAATTTGCTGGCACTCAAGGTTTCTGATTCATTTAGTCAGGGTGGTCCTGAGATTGTGTGCAATTTTAACACATTTTCAGGCAATACTAATATTATTAATGCAGTACCACACTTTGAGTTCCATTGATACAGAATGTATTGCCTGAGCATATGCCATACAGACATTGGTTTATGGTTGCATGCATCTGTTCTATAATGTGTATTATATTTAGAGACATATTACTGTGCATATGCTTTTCTGTATATTTAATATACACATACATAGAAGCTGTTTATATATAACTGTAAGTATATATAAATGCATATGAAAAGTTATAAACCTAAATATATAATTGCATGATACACATATATGTGTGCTTGTATATAGAGATATAAGTATGGGCTTGGCTGGTGTGGCTCAATGGACTGAGTGCCATCCTGTGAACCAGTCGCTGGTTCAGTTTCCAGTCAGGGCACATGCTTGTGTTGCATGTCAGGTCCTCAGTGGGTGGCACATGAGAGGCAACCACACATTGATGTTTCCTGTTCTCTTTCCCTTCCCCTCTCTCTAAAAGTAAATAAATAAAATATTTAAAATGCATAAGCATGTTTGTAGGTGACGCTTATGCTGTATATGTGCATGTGCATGTTATTAATATTTCTTCCAATTTCCAAAATTACCTTTATTAAGTAAAACATCAAACTCCATATTTTATGTTAAATGCATTATGACAAGCAGTAGTTAAGTTTCCAACCTGAGGGCAGAGATATCTTTGCGCTGGTCTTCTTAAACTGTGATTATCATTCAGTTTCTCTGGAGTCTCTCATATTTGCCATATTTCACATATGGAAATTCAAGTTAAATAAGCTCTTTGTTCTTTCAGAACCATTCAGGTCCTCTTGTGAAGTCATATTTCAGTCATTTCACTCCTTTTCCTTCCTCACACCAGATAGTACAATCTTTCTGTCATTAAACTGGCAAAATTAATGAAAAAGAAGTACAAACTCAATGCGTTGTGTGCTTCTGGGTCACACCCCCTCCATCTGCTGAATGTGTGTTTTCATTAAAGGCAAACATTATCTTTGGAGGAGGACAAAATGAGAACTGTGAGATTAGGGCTTTACACTTACCAAAGCAGAAGTAGTGGCAAAAAAATTAAAGCACCAGGGTTACCAGATTTTATGGGACACTCAACATACAATAGCTTCTCTCTTTCTTCTAACCACCCTCCCTCATTCAAAGTTCTTCAGACACAATGGAGTATTATGGAAGAAGAACAAAAAGGTGGAAGAGATTGTCAACTGTTGCTAGCTACTGTGTTTCACAGGTGTGATCATCATTTTGGTTTCTTTACATTTCTTCACAACACATTACAATGAATACTAATGTTAATGCATAACTTTATTAAATATATAAATTGTTTTAGTAGGATGCTCTAAGATTCTTAACTAAAAGTGGAAGAGCCAGGATTTAAATAAAGATATTTCTGCTTCCAAATGTTAGATGCATGAATTGAGATCAGTGTTTCCTTAAAATGACCTGCAGAAGACAGTTGAATGGATAGATGATAGATAGATAGATAGATAGATAGATAGATAGATTAGATAGATATAGATTTATAGATATCTAGATCTAGATCTAATATATATATATCCCTTTGTAATTTATCTGAGTACACATGTCTCATTATAGATGAAAGGATCAGTAGTAGAGGACTTAGTGGAACTCTGCATTTTGAAGCAATAAAATAAATTTGATAGGAGGAATGAGAAGGGAAGTATATGTGGTATACTGTTAAGATCAAAATTTATCAAATACAAGATGGTGAGTTGCCCAACGAGAAACTTTCATCGTGTAAAGTCTGAGGTTTACGTATTTTTTATGTCCATAGCTTTTATCAGGGTGTTTCACCTGTGGCAAGTTCACAACAAAAAATCACTGAATTAATTGCCTGATTTGAGTTGGCCTTACTTAAAGTTAGTCTGCCCCTGCCAGTTCTCTAATGCTTATAATTCTTTAACAAGGTACAAGGTTTTATTTTATACAATGAGATAAGGTTAATTGCTAATAATGCAGAGAGAGAGACAAAACATTGACTCAGCAACTACAAGTATACATAATCAGTGGTGAACCATCTTCTAAGATTATGGTACATTAGAAAGGTGAAGTTCACTGAATATCTGATTAGGGAGTAGGGAGAGATATAGAAATAAGAGAACTGCATGGTATTAGGTAAAATGTTATGATCTCATTACTTTCATGGTGTCTGATTTGAGCCTGCTTTTAGCAGAGGAAAGGTAACGGGTAGCTTTGGGAGTTGAGAGACCCTATACACAGAAGTTTTCCTGGCAGCTTCTTTTCCCAGGGGCATTGTTTTTAGACCCTTAGCTTGAGCAGAGAAAATATTACTAATCCAGCATAGAAAACAGCAGATCCTGAAGGTAAAAAAAAAATTGTAAAGAGGTCAATGAGTCAGCTTAATCAATGTTTTTAAAGATCCTTGGGGGAGTTTGGAAGTCAGATACTCTTAAAACTAAAGAAAGTAATTAAAATGTCTATTTACAAAATAAAAAGAATGAGAGAAAGGGAGAGAATGTAATTTCAACACTAGCCAGAATTAAAGTGTCACCTGTGATGCTTTGGACACTCTGCTATCATAAAGAATGAAATTACTCATGACCAATGGCATAAGGGATTTTACATTTGGATGTCTCAAGTCTACCTTAGATGATTGAGCTCAAAACCTTCATAATGGGGTTTCAGTATTTTGAAGGTTAATTCTTTCCCGAGTTCTTTAATGTTTCCTTCCATCAAGCAGTCAATCTGAAATTAAGCAAAATATTTAGGAAATGCATATTCTAATGACATTCATCCTCTAGATATTTAGAAATTGTCACTTTAATTTTTTCTTGTTGTTTATACAGAAAATATTTGTTGAGCAGTTATGCAGGTAACAGTAAACCACACAGAAATCCCTAACCTTGTAGAACTTAAATGCTAGTGGAGGTAAATGAGCAAAATAAATTAGTAAAGTATGTAATACACTGAACAGTTTACATTGCCGCACACCTTCATAAAGTCTTCACCTGGGTCTAGTTAGTTAGGGCGACTCCAGGACCCATTGCTGACCCCGTAAGGAAAGGAGGCCGAGCAGCTTGGAGGGGTCCTCACATATTTGCTTGACAAATTCCTAGTTGCTCGATCATGTGCGGTTCACTGAGTTACACTGAGCCTCAATTACTTCAGCTGCAGTAGTGTGGTTTTCACAGTTGCCTTGAAAGTTTTTGAGTTCATAGGAGATCATATATTCGAAAGAGCATGAATGTGACTAGTGAGGAGGAGAGCACTGAGTAACTTCATACTTTAACTTACTTTAATTAACATAACTTGATTAACCAAGGGGAAAATCCTTTTTTTTGGAAAACAAAAGACTTCTGATTTGTTTTGTATTTAATAGGCTGGACAGAGTTTGACATCTTAAGAGTTGGCAGGTCATTTGTCATTAGATTGTTAATAAATTCCAAAACACCGTGTAGGTCAAAGGATTGCTATTCTAAGTATATGTGATAATGAACTCATGTAAAGGACATAAGAGATGAAAGTATAGGAGACAGAGCTGACCCTCAGCAAAGGCCCAATGAAAGTTAGCTCTACAGAGAACAGGTACCACTCCCCTACCAGGCTTTCATCTGCCTCCACTGTAGGCTTTGAACATCTTTTAACATCACTGATTTTTTTTTTTTTTGCATCTGAAAAATTAGAAAATACATCAAATTGGCCAACTATTTGTTGGGGCTTACAGTAGAGGCCTTGCTCCCCCTCCAAAAAAAAAAGAAGATACAAAAACCTTCATGCTTTAATTAAAACTTACAACGTTCATATGTTTTGCTAAACACTTTTCTTAAATACTCTTAAGGATGAGATTTCTCTCTCTTTGTTCAATAATGTGTATGTTATTTAAATAATTTATTGCTTTGGTGGTCTGAACATGGATGTGATATGAGCCAATATTAAGCTAGCCATTGGTAGCAATGGTAGATGTAGTCTAAAAATAACAGTTTCACAAGTTAAAAACAATGGTGGTGGTAACCAACAAGAAAAGGTCTATTAGGGAGGAGGGGATGAGTGTAGTTTCAAACAATGTGTCCTCTCCACGAGTGAGCTGAAAACTCCACAGGAACATTTTTACCACACTGGCCCCATGAAGCACTTATTGGGTCAATTACCTTAATCTTAAAATCAGAAATATTCTGGCCTTTTGAATAACTGCTTCCTAGTATATCAATTAATTAAAACTGTGTGTAGTATGGATGGACCTAGAGGGTATTATGCTAAGTGAAATAAGTCAAAAGAAAGAAAGACAAATGCCCCATGTTTTCACTTATATGTTGACTCAAAAAAACAAAAACAAACAAAAAAGAACAAACAAAACAAGATGGAAGGGTCAAGTCAAGGAACATGTATAAAGGACCCATAGACAAAGACAACAGGGGGAGGATTGAATGTGGGAGGTGGAGGTGTGAGTAGGGCAGGGGAGAGTAATGCGGGATAAATGGGGAAAACAGTAACTGAACAGCAATACCAATAAAAAGATCAGACTGATAAAAACAGAGATTAAAGTGATGGTTACCAGATAGGGATGGGTTGTGGTGGTGAAAAAGGTGAAGGGGAATATAGTCAATAATATTATGATAAGTTTGCATGGTTACAGATGATCACTAGAATTGGCAGGGTGATAATATTGTCAGGTATACAAATTTTGAATCACAATACTTTAAAACTAAAAGTAATATAACTAATATAATATTGTACACCAAGTGTATTTAAATTAAAAAAAAAAACATATGTGGCAAGAGAAAAACACTCAATCAAGGTATTTGGAGTCCTAAAAAGAAACATGAAAATAGAAATTTTTTAGTCAATATTCACTTCTCTGAATCTGCCGCTACCTCATTAAAAAAAGAATAAGGCTGTGATAACAGATGCCTCTCCATTAACAATACCATATGATGTCTAATAATATAGTTGGCAATAGCATTATACATAAATATTATATATTATATATAATACATATTATATATAATATATATATATGCTCCATGTCTGCCAGTGCTTTGTTTTAAGTATTTTCTCCAACTTCTCTCATTACAGAAATGATTGACTTGTGTTATTTTTCTTGGCATCAATCTTTCAACTCTTCTCATGCTCTGGGAGGATACCACTCAAGATGTCTATTTTTCATTTTGAAAACTCAGATTGATTTCTTATCAGCTATTGAATGATAATAATACAGGCTTCACTTTTTGTGATATATTTTATTGGAACTCAAAAGGTTAAATACATAATTGTTGAACTGTATTATTTTGTTGGTGGTGGTGATGGTGGTAGTGATGGTGGTGGTGGTGATGTCATTGAAGAAATAGTGTGTTAAGAGAAAACACCAAAATGCATTTGGGTTTTCTGACTAAAAGCCTAAAAAAGACTGCATGTGACCACCCCTTTTCTCAGGTTAACAAATATGTATGATACAGATCTGTATAACATATACAAATATACATATATATAACTAGATCTATATAATACATCATATATGTATATACACAATATGTGCATATGTATAGGCATATATACATTCATATATACTTGTAATGCATATATGTACATATGTATATATGTTTATATATGTATACTGTATCATTTAGTGTGTGGAGAAGACTTCAGAAGATGGGGACTCATTGAACTGCCTTTGCTGTGCATATCAGAGTGTGCTCACCCCTCTGGGTCTTTTAATATCCATGTTTCCCTATATGCTTCTTTCATTTAAGAAACTTTACTTGTTTTGCCAAATAAAGTTTCTTAAAAATGCTTCCAGACCTTGAAATTTTTAAATCATCTAATTTATAATCAGTTACAGATACATGGCATTAGCATAAATCAATATATTAAGAAACATTGAGGTCCTGACTGGTGTGGTCCAGTGAGGTCCAGTGGACTGAGTGCCAGCCTGTGAAGCAAGGGGTCAATGGTTTGATTCCCAGTCAGGGCACATGCCTGGGTTTTGGACCAGGTCCTCAGTAGGGGATGCATAAGAGGCAACCACACATTGATGTTCCTCTCCCTCTCTTTTTCTTTCCCTTCCCCTCTAAAAATAAATAAATAAAATCTTTTAAAAAACATTGAAATGTTTGCATCTCATATCAGCAATCCCAAACCAAGACCTCTACCTTTTGTTACCCACCTTCACCCCCATCTTCTCATCCAAATCAGAAACACAGGACCTGACTTTAGCCTACTCCATCCATGACTTATACCCTTACAAAGTCCAGGAAATATACAACTCAGGTAATTATTCTGTCATCTGGGGTAATTGAGCTCACACAATCCACCTCTATGTTTAGCTTCCCCCCAATTTTATTTTATTTTATTTTTTAATTTATTGTTGTTCAAGAACAACTTTCTGCCTCCACCCACCAACCCCAGCCACCATTACCTCCCTCCCCTGATTCCACCCTCCACTGCTTGGTTTTGTCCATGTGTCCTTTATAGGTGTTCCTGAAAACCCTTCACCCTTTTCTTCCCATTATCTCCTCCTATCTCCCCTCTGGTTACTGTCCATTTGTTCTTAATTTTAATGTCTCTGGTTATATTTTGCTAGCTTTTTTGTTTGTTGATTAGGTTCCACTTAAAGTTGAGATCACTCTAGAAGGCAAACAACCCAATTAAAAAATGGGCAAAGGACTTGAACAGACACTTCTCCAATGAGGACATACAGAAGGTCCAGAGACATATGAAAAGATCCCCCCCTCCACTTTAAAGCAAAAAAACACAGATTCATAGTCCAAGTGTTTTTTCATCAACAAAAATATAGTAAAAAGGTGGACAGTGACCAGAGGGGAGAGGGGAGAGAATTTCAGGGGAATTTCAAGGGAGAATGGGAAGAGTTTACAGGAACAAATATAAAGGACATATGGACAGAAACTAGGGAGGTTGGAAATGGGATGGAGGGGGGAGGGATGGGTGGGTAGGCTGGAATGGGAGTAAAGGACAGAAAACTGTACTTGAACATTGATGAAAATAAAATTTAAAAAATATATATAGTAAAAAGTAAGATAATGTAGCTGATATCATGAGGCTTGTTATATGGCAATGCAAGAAATAAAATTCAGTTTTTTAAATACATACTAATAATTTATTCTACAATCCATTTTTCTTAAAAAGAGGTAAAAATGCCCTGGCTGGCGTTGCTCAGTGGATTGAGCACGGGCTGCATACCAAAGCATCGCAGGTTCGATTCCCAGTCAGGGCACATGCCTGGGTTGCAGGCCAGGTCCCCAGTGGGGACCACATGAGAGGCAACCACACATTAATGTAAAAAAAAAAAAAAAAAAAAAGAGGTAAAATCCTACAAAGAAAAGTTAATTAGTCTGCTATTTATGAAAGCCATATTTTTTTTGCAAATTTTTATGTTAACTGACAGATGTTTTGGGGGAAATCTGGTTTAAGTTGGCAGTTGGCATGTATATTTATTAATATGAATGATAATCATATTCAGCTTGAAGAACATATGTTCTCCCTTTGGTATGAAGTTCCCTGATGTTGTTAAAATCTACAGATTAGTCATTACTGAGAAACTAGGGTTTCTGGACTTACTGAAATCTAAATAATTTGAGGCAATATTCTTAGTATTAGCTATTACTCTGAAGAGTCGTTGTTTTCCCTAGATTACTTTAAGTTATAATAGTAATGAACATAGATTACATGGCTAATTGAAAGTGGTTAACCAGCCCTGGCTGGTTTGGCTCAGTGGGATAGAGCATCATTCCATAAACTGAAATGTTGTAGGTTCAGTTCCTGGTCAGGACACATGCTTAGGTTGTGGGTTTGGTCCCTGGTTGGGGTGCATATGAGAGGCAACTGTTTGATGTTTCTCTACCCCATCAATATTTCTCTCCCTCTCCTCCCCCTCCTTTTTTCCTGTCTCTAAAAATCAGTAGCATGTCCCTGGGTAAGGAAAGAAAATAATAATCAGATTTATAAAGGCAAAAATATCTGTATTTTTTCTTTTCTTTCATCAAAACTTATCATCTCTTATATTTTTCCTGAAGCAAAATAAGCAAGGAGAATAGTATATTTTAGTAGTTATAAATCAATAGCATTACCTCATATATTTTATTCAGTGTAAAATGTTTTGAAGTATCTAGATGCATAATATAAGATCATATGTGCTGTTGAATCAATATATTTTATAGTTAAATCTAGATGCAGAACTTGTTCTAGTTTTTAACCCTCTAACATCTGAATATTAGGAAAGAATAATTGTAAGTCTCCATAAATAAAATTATCCAAGTCACATCACACATTGGCTTTACTATATTGAAAGAGGATAACTCTGGTTTACAGATAAAAATGAATTATTTTGAAATTAGCAGAGGAAATATGTCATTCTTTGACTAGTCAGTGAAATCTCATAACCAAAGTAAAATCCTCATATTTATATAATGAAAATAGGAAAAAAAATTCAGCATAAGATAGTTATCTTGGATATCTTATGTGAGGAAATAGTATTTGAAGCCACTTCAGATGACATTACCTGGAAGAGAGAATGTTTAGCCGTCTTTCAGTATTGCAAGGGTCAGGACATACAAGATAATGGAATTATGTCCTTTGAAAGGTACTAAAAGGTGAACTAGATGAAAATAATAAGGATGCAGGTTCAACATCCATGCATTCATTCAACAAAAAGGCACTGGATGTTCATGATATACAAAATCTGCTCTGAAGAACAAGATGAAGATGTGGATGCTGCTCTCATTAATTTATAGTAAAAAAATAGGTTAGGTGATATAGGCAATCCTAGACTAGAAGAGGATCACAGAGAAAGAACATGTATATAATCTGGCCTGCCATGGATGGTTTGAAGCATTCCGAGGAGAGTAGGGGTTAGATGGGAGCAAGAGGAAGAGAATCTCCAAGCTCACAGAGCATAGTTTTAGCATTTTCCTCTCAGTTTTCACTGGTCTTCAGTTGATATGTACTGGTCCCCCTCTCTTTTCTCTCACATTCTTTGCCCTTACATTCTTGGCCTGAGATGATGACCATCCTAAGTAAGAAAGCAATCCTTACTTAGGATAATGAGGAGATATTGATGTGCGTGGGATGGCAGGACTTTTAGAAAGATAAAACAGCATTCTAAGGCCAATGCATATAAAAGAACTGGCCCATTCATATCATTTAAAGTTTGATGTGACTGGTGAAAAAATGGACAAAACAGAGATCAGGTTAAAAGAGGTAAGCAGGGTCATAGTTAATATGCTAACAAGTTGAACGTTATTTTTTAAGCTATGAGGAGACACTGATGAATTTTTTTAATGTTTAAGTTTTTTGATTTTTAGAGAGAAATACTTATTTGTTGTTCTACTTATATACGCATTCATTGGTTGCTTCTTGTATGTGCCCTGACTGGTGATAAAAACCTCATTCTTGGCATATCAGGACTATGCTCTAACCAAATGACTTACCCAGTCAGGGCATATAGATGAATTTTAACATGTGTTACATGAAACAACATAAAAGGAGATGACAAAACCCTTCCTTTTCAGATGTTTTAAGGCACTACAGTCTTTGAGTAGCTTCAGTTTGGGCCTTCCTGGGATTGGGTAGATGACCTGTGATGCAGAATTTGGATCTTCTTTCATCACTATGAAAAGTAGCAGAAGTGTTGAGTGGGACACTTTCTATTGGCCCTGAAGATCCACTCTTCACCATTCCCCTGCTTCCTGGGAGCCTGGGCTTCCACAGCTGGTTTGTTTTCTCTCTGTGTACTGGTTCTCTTCATGGGGGACATGAGGAGCACACACCAATCCTGGGGAGAGTGAGGTCAGAATGTTTGCTGCACATGGCCTTCCTGCTCCTGCTACTGCAGTTAGCTGATTGGCCTTAGAAAAGGCTTTCCCTCTGCTCTCTCCTTCACCTCCAGCTTCTGTTTGCAGCCCTGGCTCCTCACCTGTCCCTGCACACCATCAAAACTGACCTCTGCCCACTGTGGTTGGCCCACAGGGCTTCAGCATCCTCTGGGGGTTTCCTCGCACCCTCCTCACACTTCAAGGTTAGTCCTTTTTTTACATTCTCTTCCAGTGTTTGAGAGTGCCATCATCTTCCTGCTGGCATCCAGTCTGATATTAATGGTATAAACATTTCAGATGTCTAAATTGTCAAAACCAAACTCTACAACACTCTACCTGTAAGCCTCTGCATCATCTCAGTTGTGGCAACACCATCCTGCCAGTTGTCAAAGAAAAATCTGTCACCCCACTTTGCCTGACCACTCTCTTTCTCCTGTGAGGCACACAATTGAAAATCACATTAGTTCCAACTCTAAAATGCACTAACTCCAAAAGGCAAGTTCAGAAACTTGCCTTTTTTTCACCAGCCCCTTGGCTGCCTGCCACTAGGGTCAGCCATCACGCCTTGTCCAGGTTAGCACAATGGTTCCTTGTTGGTCTTGTGGCTGGAAAAAGTCCCTTATAGCCTATGGCCAAAATAACATTATTACAACTGCATTAAATATAAAATAGATTATGTTACTTCTAAAATGTCCACTACTATCTCCTATCTTACTCAAAGTAAAAACCCAGGCTGCTACAGTGGACAAGAAGGCCCTCATGATCTTCCCCATGACCCCATGGACTTTATGGTCCACACCATTCTCCCTCACTCTTGGTTAGCCCCATCAGCTACAAGCTGCTGCACTTTTGTGTAGCACTTCCCATGCCTATGTGTCCATCCCTTAGGTAATCCCTGGGCTACCACCCTCACTTCTGGTAGATATAAAGGTGACAAGGAGTCCTGCTCTGATCACCCAATTTTTTTTTTTAATATATATATGCTATCACATTTGTCCCATTACCCCCCTTCATTCCCCTCCACCATGCACACCCTCTCCCACCCACATTCTCCCCTTTAGTTCATGTCCATGTGCCATAAGTTCTTTAGCTTCTACATTCCCCATACTATTCTTGCCCTCCCCCTGTCTATTTTCTATCTACCATCTATGCTACTTATTCTCTATACTTTTTCCCCCTGTCTCCTCCTCCCACTCCCCTGTTGCTAACCCTCCATGTGATCTCCCCTTCTGTGGTTGTGTTCCTGTTCTAGTTGTTTGCTTAGTTTCTTTTTGGTTTTGTTTTAGATGTGTTTGTTAAGAATTGTGAGTTTGCTGTAATTTTACTATACATGTTTTTTATCTTCTTTTTCTTAGATAAGTCCCTTTAACATTTCATAAAATAAGGGCTTGGTGATGATGGACTCCTTTAATTTGACCTTATCTGAGAAGCACTTGATCTGCCCTTCCATTCTAAATGAAAGCTTTGCTGGATAGAGCAATCTGGGATGTAGGCCATTGCCTTTCATGACTTGGAATACTTCTTTCCAGCCCCTTCTTGCCTGTAAGTTCTCTTTTGAGAAATCAGCTGACAGTCTGATGGAAACTCCTTTGTAGGTTACTGTCTCCTTATCTCTTGCTGCTTCTAGGATTCTCTCCTTCATTTTTACCTTGGCTAATGTAATTATGATGTGCCTTGGTGTGTGCCTCCTTGGGTCCAAGTTCTTTGGGACTATCTGAGCTTCCTGGACTTCCTGGAAGTCTATTTCCTTTGCCAGATTGGGAAAGTTCTCCTTTATTATTTGTTCAAATATCTTTTCCACTTGTTGTTCTTCCTCTTCTCCTTCTGGCACACCTGTAATTCAGATGTTGGAATGTTTAAAGATTTCCTGGAAGTTCCTAAGCCTCTCCTCATTTTTTTGAATTCTTATTTCTTCATTCTTTTCAGGTTGTATGTTTTTTTCTTCCTTCTGGTCCACTCCATTGATGTGAGACCCAGCTTTCATTCCATCACTATTTGTTCCCTGTGTATTTTCTTCATTTCACTTATTGTAGCCTTCATTTTTTCATCTAGTTTGTGACCAAAATCAATCAATTCTGTGAGCATTCTGATCACCAGTGCTTTGAACTGTGCATCTGATAGGTTGGCTATCTCTTGGTCCCTTAGAAGGATGGGTTCTGGGGCCTTCAATTGTTCTTCTGTTTGAGCCATCTCTTTTTTCTTTCTTTCTTTCTTTTTTTTTTTTTTGGTCTGGTTGTGCCTGTTACATATGAAGGGCAGAGCCTTAGGTGTTCACCAAGGTAGGGCACCCCAGTTGCTTGGTTGTGATGCTGTGTGTGGGGGCAGTATCCGAGAAGGAACAATGGTGCTTGCTTTGCTCTCTGTCAGACCTCAGGCCCTTCCGCTGCTTCTCCCAAGCAAACTGGGCCAGTCGGGTGCCAATTCCCGTGTGGGTGGGCTTGTGCACCCTGTGGGACTTTCCAGTGACCTCTCCTGTGAGGCTGGAAGTCTCTCCCTGTGTCTCAACCACCACAGGTATTTTTAATCAGTGCCCCAAGACTCTATTTCCCAGTACTGGGATCCTGGGTTGCGTTCAGTGCCTTGCTTCACACTCACCGCCTCACTGGGTGTGCAGGTTGCCACCCCTTAGCCAGGGTCTGCCAGCTGCCGCTTGTGCACCCAGGGTCTTCCTCCTGCATTCTTGCATGCTCAGGTTGCCTAGTGTGCCATGGTTGCCTTGTGCATCTTGTCCCAACACTCTCCTCTCTCTACTTGCTGCTCCGGGACCTCACACCCCTAGCCCCTCGCGCCCAGCTGCCTGACTCCTCCCCTCCTGCCAGCCTGGATGAACGTGTCTATTTTAACTTCTTGGGTGCCCGACTTCCATACAGTTCAATTTTCTGTCAGTTCTGGTTGGTATTCTGTTTCTAAATTGTTGTTGTCCCTATCTTCATTATGCGAGGAGGTACAGTGTGTCTACCCATGCCTCCATCTTGGCCAGAAGTCTGATCACCCTGTTTAATGTTGCATCTTATCTCTTGTTTCACCCCAACACTCCTGCTCTTCACCTCTGTATTTTCTTTGTTTTGTAGTATTTATTATTTTCAGGTGTGCATGGTACATTACTTCCATAAAGCTACTATAAAAATTAATGAAAACTGGATGGCTTAGAACAGCAGAAATTTATTGTCTCACAGTTCTGAAGGCTAATATTTGAAACTAAGGTATGAGAGGTGCCATGTTTTCTCTGAGGTCTCCAGGGAAGAATACTTTCTGATCCTTTCCTAGCTTCTGTCAGCTCCAGACCTTTTTTGGCTTGTGAGAGCCTAACTCAATTTCTGCCTCTGTCTTCATGTGGCCATTTTTGTCTGTGTCATCACATGACATTTTTTATGTGTATCTGTATCAGTTTGTTCAATTACCCTCCATTTATAAGGACACCAGTCATATTGGATTAAACCCTACCCTCCCTAATTACCTTCTTTTAACCTGATTACATAAAATCTGCAAAGACCCTGATTTCCAAATAAGTCTACATACATAGGTACTAGGGGTTAGGACTTAAACAAATGTTTTTATTGTTGTTGTTGAAGGGACACAATTCAACCCATAACACATGATTTACTTATGTATAACATCCTGTGTGTACTATACTACAGTTAGCATTGTGCAAGGCAGGGATCTTCATCTTTCACTCACTGATGCACACAAGCACCCAGGCTATGAGAGCACACAGTGGATCCTCAATAGAGATTTGTTGAGTGAAGAAGAAGTCTCAAAACAGGCTGTTTCAAAGATGAATATAAGTTTAATGTTATTTGGCAAGAAAAAAAGAAATGACTCAAGTTCTAGTTTGACAACCTGAGTTCTGAAAAGCAAACACTTTGCTAAGATTTGGAGAAATACCAAACTATCACCCTTTAACTTGAAAAACAATACCTCACTGGATATGTAGGGGATCCACATTTTACAATAATTCCTGCTCCTATTCCACAGCCTATTCATGAAACTTGAAACATTTATTTTTAAACCAATCAATGATACATCTTCTGGATTTAGACCTGGGATTTGGCTGTTCAGCTGATTATTGATATGTACCTTAAGAAAGAAAGGCAGGTGTGGAGGAGGAGATAAAGATGGGATGGACAAGACAGGCAGCCACACCTCAGTTTCAACAATTAAGAGAAGGGTGAGCCAGCAGAAACCATTAAAGAGCTGACCTTCATGTTATCCTCCAGTTCTAGGGCTAATTGACTTTAGTCCCTCATTCTCTGGCTATATAATTAGTGCTTATTTGGGGCACATGGCCCCACCTCTCACTTATCCAAGGACTGCGAGGAAGTCCAGATTCCTTTATGGGACCCAGGACCCAGCTATTGCAACATGTTTTCATTTTACATTGCCTTCCAACCCTTCCCCAATTTTATTCTCCCCTGTACTACAGAGCTTTGCCAATACTTGGCACAGTATTGAAAATGAAAGCACATCTATAAAAAGATTTACTTAGAATAATTTAATTAATACTGCTAACACACAGACACACACACATGCAAAAGAGTAATTTAGTTATAACTTTATAACAATAATGTAATAAAGTAATATATAAAATATAAATCTATAACATATTATGTGCATGATATAATAAAATGTAATACAATTGTATATGATTATATGTAACTATAATACAATAATATTATAGGAATAATATGATACCTCAATTGATTCAACATCAATTTTCCGAGAAAGGATTTCTTTTCAACATTGGACACAATGGGCAATATTAACAAACGAATGATAGCAAAGCAGAAGTTATTTGAAGTATGTACCCCAATTCAGTAAGAGATTGTTCTTGCAACATCTAAGGAACCTTGCACACCAAAAATAATGACTAAAAGAACAACCATTTCAGTGGAAATAGCTCAAATATAGATGATTGCCACTTTCAGAAGAAATAACTTAAAAGCCTATATATAAGCATCTGAAGAGAAGCTCAATGTTTTTACAATTCAATAATGCAAATGTAATCAATAAGATATCACTTATCTATTACTCTGGCTAGAAGTACACAGCTGAGCAAGGCGCAGACGTGGGGTGGATGAGTGGCTGTGGCAATGTGGGATGGTGTGAACCCATATTCTGGTCCTGAACATCTGTCCTGGAAGGAGTCTTCCACAAGTCCCTTGAGGGATGCTCCTAAAAATGCTCATTTTGGTGCTTTTCAAGGCATTAGGAAACATGCAAGGCCCAGCACCCTTCTCTGGGAGGCATGATGGATAACACATGGTCAGTGATCACCTTAAGTCAGGGCTCTGCAAATCACTGTAAAAGGCCAAAAAATAAATAAGGTCTGCTGTGTGAGCCAGAGGGTCTCTCTCTCCACTGCTCTGCACTTCTACTGTAGCACTGAGCTGCCCCATGCACTTGACCCAGAGGAACGGATAAGCCTGCAAGTTAGTAAAATGCCATTTATCAAAACAGGGATTTGGCTGGATTTGGCCTGGACTTTAATTTTGTCCATTCTGTATAATGAAGTTCTATTACAAAAATATTTAAAATAATATTCACACATAGTGACAAAACCACCTAGCAAGTGTATATATAACAAAAATATATGCACTGATCACATATAAATGATAACTTAAGGAATGGAGATGGAAATGGGGTGATATAAAAGAGAATAACAGGTGGGAGGGAGAGAAGGGGAAAATGATGGAAATGAAATTAGAAATAAGGATTACATTGGCTCAAATTTCTGTACTTAAGACTAATTTCTTGTTTCTAAACAAGGGCACACAAACTACAGTTTTGAATCAGAAACCTTGGTGTGTTCATGAGTTCTCAAGAGCTGAGGTACTGTGTAAAGTGCAGTTGAAGTGACCACTGTGAGTTGCCAAGAAATGTGGGCCTCTAGTTTGCGGACGTATACAGTTGTGGTAGACAGTCAAAAAACTTCGTGTTAGGTCATTTTTAGTGCTCTTCTTTGGAAAAATAAATGGCACTAGATAAAAAAAAGCTCCATTTTCTTCTTGATCAGGAAATAATGATTTGACAAATGCCCAAGGGGAGAAGACAATTGTCAAGTAACACAGCTTATATTGCTCAAGACATGAGTACTTATAAAAAAGAAATGGTGTTTTGCCTTATAAGAAAACCATGTCCACTGAGATGTAGAAAGAGAAGAGTGTGCTAAACTTGTTAAAAGAAAGGAAGTGGAGTTGATTTGAGATTCATATCTTGTATCTCCCATTTCTTAGGTAAATTACTTAATTTTTGTCATGTTACAGTAGAGATACCTTGAAAGATTGAGGGTGAGGAGCTTAAGTTAAAATTTAGCATGGGTACACAGCAGCACTCCTGTCATAGAAGATTTATTGATAGTTTGTATGATGAGCAGGTCTTCATTTTTATTGTTCTCCATATTTCCTGGCAAAGATAATATACTCATTAACCCATACTCACTTACAGAGAGATGCTTGCTGCCACAAGAGTACAGCATTTTTTATGGAAATACTACCAATGTATTATATTGAATGCCAAAGCACCTAGAAAACATTCCTGTTCCCACTATAAAATACTCACAAAACATTTTTATAGAGATTAATTAAAAAGAAAGGTAATGTTAAAAAAAGTAAGTGAATAATTAAAATTAGTAAAATGCAAAAGAAACATGCAATGGTGGTCAAAGGTCACACAGGGTCATCCACAATGCCTCAGTCTCAAAAATGCTATAATAATATGAAGACTCTGTCACCTGTTTTATTCCTTCCCATGTCCCAAATCTGGGGGTCAATGTTGGCTTTTCTTACAAATTCAGCCCCAGCTCTTTCCCCAACACCATTTGGCAGTGAGACAAGCAGTATGTGCACACCTTCGGAAATGGTGGATGGTCTGGATAAATGGCATTTATAAAATGCCTCATGTTTCTAAATCATTCCAAAAAAATTATATTCTTTCACATTCACACTATATATTTACTTTGTCCTTCTAAAATATTTTAATTAAATTGAGAGTATATAAAGTATTATTTGCCAAGTAAGTGGAAAACATGAATAATAAAAATGAATCTATATGCCTTTCACCTCAATTTAGGAAAAATAACATTGTCATTATATGAGAATCCGCTTGTGTGCCCCTCTCCAATCTTACTCAATCCCATTTCAGTGAGGCAAGGAAGACTTACATCTCCAGTTTATCAGGAGACCAAATTCCACATTTCATGAAGGAGAAACCAATCAGTTGCAGCCCAGGAATCAGAGGAAGTAAAGTGGACCTAACCCTAAGTGTTTTTACCTTCTCTGTGTGTTATATTGGCTCTGTAGGTCCTGGAGATATGGTCATGTGTACATTCAGGATAATTCCAAATTCCAGGTTAAAAAAATTCTGAAAATGGCTTGAATAAAGTTTCCTTTGGAATTTTAATAGTGGATATTTAGCCTCTTTTTGCTAATTTAAAATTTGCTTTGGATATACCTCTAATACACATTGTAATAGTTTTGGCAGAGTATATGTAGAAATCACTTGTATTTGGCCAAAATTTTCCAAGACTGTTTGGTCAGGAGATTGTGAGCAAATCAAAAGAAGATACAGAGGTGTCCTAGGTCAATTCTGAAGAACAGTAATAAGGTAGATAAGTTAATAGGCACTAGACAGATCTAGTGCCAAACCCAGCTCTGTGACCTTGAACAAGTTACTTAAATTCTCTTATAAAAGCAGAAATAATAATGCCTAATATAATAGTTTTAGGAGAAGTCAATTAGTTAAATTAATGTAAATCACCTGTCACAATGGCATTTTGTCAATACACACTGTGTGCTGTTGTAAAGTTAGCAGTTTTAGCAACTGGAACAGAATACCATATTTTGCCATGTATCATGCACACCCCCATTTTTGGCCCAAACTTTCAGGAAAAAATACTTTGTTTTAAGTAATTTATTTATTTATATTTAGAAATAAGACTGATCATCATATTCCAGGGTACTTTGCATACAGATACTGTTATTGCTTTCTAGCATATAATGCACTTTTAACACATAAGTATAAATAAAAAATAAAAGCATTTATATAGATATGGAATTAGTACTACCTATGTATAATTGCATCTTTATTTTTCTCTCAAAAATTTGGGCAAAAAGCATGCATCATACACAGCAAAATATGGATACATATTGTCCACACTGTAATATTTTGTGATAGGAACAGAAACTTTGCCTATACAATCCTCTTGTTGATAATCTCCCTATTTCTTTGTCTGCTATCCCATTTTCCTCCACCATGGGACTGGGACAGCTTTGTCAGTCTTCAGCTGTGTGGTCCCACAAAGGTTATTTAAGATTCCAGAGGTCTGAGTTGGGCCAGTGGGGGCAATTACATGAAATAGTAAATTGAGAGAAAGTCAGGTGAGGCCACGAATGTTGTAGGTCTTCGCTTGTCCATGTGTGACTCAATGACCAGCAGAGTGGGAGATTTGGGACCTTGATCCTGAATAAAATTGTGCATTCTATCAAGATGCCATTGTAATTCATGCTGTCAGTAAGGCTGAGGTGCCTGGACCATCCTAGACAGAAGAAGACAGAAGGATTCTGGAATTAGGTGAGGTTTTATAAGAAGATGATTAAAGCAGGAATTCCATCACATTCACCTCTTTTGAAGGCTCGTACACAGCATGAAAAAATATTATCCTGTCCAAATATCAACAGATATCAAACATGAGCAAATAACTACATGTTTTCAATGTATCAGTATTCATGTAGATTCAGTCCAACTCTCTGTGGCAAATGTAATATTTAGTATCCAATAGCATGCATTCACATTTTCCTAGTGTGTGGTTGATTGACTCTGTCCAGCAGAGTCCGCCTGTTGTGGCTGAAAGAGAAAATAAATGCACAGGTAATGGCAATCCTGTGGAGAAAAAGAGAATGGCACGACTACTCTCTCAAGGGGAGAGTGTCTGTGAGTGCCTCGGCCACTCTCTCAAGAAGAACCCTTGCCTAGACAGGCTTTTATTGTTTTTCTTGGGTCTTACATCAGAGAGAGATTTATCATCTATTACATAGAATATTGTTGTCTACATTTTAGGTACAATCAAGGAAATGAAAATAACATGCAGAGGGGAATGGTGGCGAGCTGATTAGCTCTGTCCTTGGGTAAAATCACACAGGCTTTGGAAATTACCTTGAAGATAGACAATACACATTTGCTGTTTCAGACCAGGGTGAGGGAGTTTTAGCAAGAGCAAGTCATAACAGTCTGAATGTATTTTCTAGACCTGATTCCCACAGGAAAACTCAGTTTGAAGGTCTGGCTCCTGCCCACCACTTTGCTTCTGTAAGTTTTCCATATAGAGCTGACTCACATTTGCCAGACTGAAACAAACTGGTCCCCTACACTAGTGCACTAAATAATGCCTTCCTAACACATTATATAAAGAACTAGACTGTGACCCAGTTCATCAAAACATATTTGAAAAATTATCTTTGGAGCTCTCAAAGAAATGCAATGCTTTAAAGGATTTATTTTCTTCATTCTCTCTTTATTCTTGAGCCTTGACTCAGAATCACTTGAGGTAATGCTATAGCTGACAGTGAAACAGAAAATACTGTCTTTTTTTGCCCAGAGGAAATGCTTGGTTGGAGATTTCCAACCTGTGCTTTCATCAAAGCTAAACTTGAGCTTGTTCAGAAAAAGAACCCTTAACTTTCGAACCAACTCCTTGTCAATTGTATTCAACTTGCAAAGTGCAATGTTAGGAGGAAAAAAATGAAGAAATATAGCAATGAATGCATTTCAGTTTGAGGCTGTTGAGACTTGAAATGATAACTTCTCATGTTTTGCAATGACATTAAGTTTAAATGTCTTGCTTCATGTGTACTTACCACTCCCTTCATCTCCATTAATCTTTGCTCACAGTTTTGAAATATAGTACTTCTGTCTTCAGCAATGAAATGAAATTTCCCCAAGGTAATAATTACATTCCAGTGTGTCTTTCCTCATATTATTTGATTGCTAAAGATTTTCTCCAAAATGGGAGATATTTAGTGAACACAGTGCAATGTACTTTCCTGCAATGTTTAATATGTTCATGTATAATTTGAAGGGTTGGGTATGAGAAAAATGGGAATTGAACCCATCTAACCATGACAGGATTTCAGATTCTGAATACAACTCAAACTTTATTGATGCTTTTAAACTACAGCACCAAATACCTGGACATGGCCATATAACATTTACAACATTTTGTGTCTTCATAGCATTCACCAACGTTTGCTTAAAAATCACAGTAATAATTCAGAATGAGGAAGAAGATTTTCCCTGGAACAAGATTTTATTTTTAGCTTGTCTCCCTAAAAATCATTATCTAGAGGCCTGAAATGTCTCAAAAAATCATTATATTGTCGTGCCTGCTAGGTCATTTTATAGTTTCACAAGATCATGTTTGATGTCAGACAGGAAAGCTCTCTAGACCACACAAACAATTGGTGAAATGGATTCTCTTTTGGAAGCTAGCCCTTCCTCCTTCCTCTGAGGAGCAAACGTTCTGTGTATAGAGCTTAAACAAAGAGGCTGATCCAATAAATTATACCCAGGATTTTTATTGAATTATTTAAGAGTTAGCATTTCCAAAGATGAAATATGATAATCTGAGGATCTCAGAATAATCAATACTTATAAATAATATTTTATAAATAATAAAATAATAAGTAATATTTACCTGTATCCAATAAGCTTAGGTCTTCTTTCTAGTGACTTTTCTTGGATCAAATATGCATAAGTAATAGCATACAAAAGAATGCCAAAAACAAAAGGGTAAGATTTGAGATATCATCTGCACTCTGTCCATCCCCTCCCTTCCAGGGAAAATAGTTCTTTTAGAAGAGAATAAACACATAAACCAGCATCATCAAGCATCAGTTAATGAGAACCAGCTGTTTAGTGGGGACCACCCATGCCAGTTTATGGGTCACTTCTGATTAGTTCCCCTTCCAAATGATGAAAAGCCAGACCCAGAGAGACCTAGTAAAACATTAAGGGGACTGGTCATTGAGGATAATTAAAAATTAGAGATCTGAATGTGTTTCACTTGACAATTTCAGTCTTCAAATTTATGTACTAACATCATTTCTTACTTAAGAGTCTTTTCAGAGGTCCATTGCATAATTGTAATGTTGTAGTTATCATTAATTGAGCAATTCCTGTGTGCCAAGCACTATTCTTTCTGTTGGAGTTTCAAAATAATCCTCATTTGTGACTGTCCCCTGTAGTGAACAGGCATCATCAACCTCATTTTCTAGGGATGAAAACTGTAGCACAGAGAAGGAATGGATTTGCCTAAATTTGCCAAGTCATCCAACAGAACAACCAAATGTCCAAGCAGAGTGGCAACACCCACAGCTATGACCTTTTCATTCCATGTTACACTGTCACATATTCATTGGTCTTGCACAGCCAGGTTGCTCCATATTTCCAGATTTATCCCCATTACCCTCAGAGCATTGTTTTCTTTTTTCCCTGCAGAGTGAGGGGTATTTGAGTCTAGAACAAATGCTTTAGAGAGCATATGACTTTGCCTCCCCAGGTCATATCCCTGAAACCTGGATAAATATGTCCTTTGTCCTCTCAGAATGTGGTCACCATCATGGCCACCCTACCTGCTGAGATGCTTTTTCTAAAGATCAGTAGAGTAGGCATTTGGGAAAAATACACATTTATAAAAATAGTGATTATCTCATCAAAATTATCAAGTCTTGATTTCACTCTTCTGTGTGACTTGGGCAAATGAGTCTCTGTACTTTTCAGCCCGGACATTTCTTCTTTTAGGAACCTGCCTGATTTCTACCCAGATTTTTAATCCCAATTTAAAATTGTCCTTCATTAAAAAAAATTCTACTTAGATAATTATTGAGCAACTAATTTGAGATCATGATTGTGAAAGGCAATGAAGATCAGAAGTAATGTAGTCCCAGCTCTCAGAGATATGGAGGTCTCACGTGTGATAACATCATCAAAACAAGGGCCTTCCTGGTACTGGGTCCTCCTAGTGCAGTGGAGAATAAATATAGAAGACTCTAAAGGTGGAAGCAATTCTCATTTCCAGGGGAGATAAGACATGCTTCCAGAAGCATCTTCATCCTGTGCCATGAATAAGAGTTGATGGCTGGGCAGAAGGAAAGGGGTATGGGAGCATTCACCATGGAGTCAAACATGGATGGGCACAGAGGGGTGATGCAGCATGTCCAGAAGATTGCCAGAAATTTTCATGTCTGAGCATAGATGAAGAAATAAGGGTGTCAGAAGATAAAATTACAGAAAGCCTAACCATGAAGGAATATATAGAAGCAAGGAACTTCTGAAGGCATGGGGAACTACCCACCTCAGGTCCCTGTGATGTTTCTTTATTCCTAGATATAGCATATTTACTACTACTGCATATAGCACACATCTCTTTGGACAATTAAGAATGTATCAATTTGTAGTATTGTATAACCTTCCGCCTTATATGTATCTATGTATAGTTTTTATTCCTATGAGAGCTCTCATTATATATATCTAAAAGGAGGGTGAGGAATGGTAACTATAATTTAGAAATCATTTTCACCTGGGCCATTCATATCTCTGTTTTGCTTGATTTAAGTTTTTCATATTTAAAAATGATTTGTGAGCTTCTCAGGTCTCTAACATAATAAAAGGTTATTAAAACCAAAAATCTTGCGATTATCCTCTATTATTACATCCCTTTTAATTCACTTGGCAATCCTGATTTTTAATAATATAACTAAATCACCTTCTCCAATTCTGATTGTCAGTTTTTTTTTTAGTTCAGGCCTTTATTTTTTTCCTTTATTATTTCTAAAGGCCTTGATTGAGTCTTCATTTCACTAATTTTTACCCTCACTAATCTGTTCCCATCCTTACTCACAGACATTTACTCATACACCTGTATGCCCCTTTGTCCATGCTGAAATCAGAGAATACTTTCTAAAATAGAAATTACTGTGACTCTGTCACCCAAAGTAGGGTTTCTCAACTTTTTAGGGTTATTTTTTAAAATTTTTTTATTTTAGTGTATTCAGTACAGTTTCTATCCTTTATTCCCATTCCAGCCCATCCACCCGTTCCTCCCCTCCTCCCTCTCCTTTCCAACCCCCCCAGTTTTGTCCATGTGTCCTCTATATTTGTTCGTGTAAACCCTTCTCTTGTCCCCTGAAATTCCCTCCCCCTCTCCTCTGGTCACTGACAATCTGTCCTCTATTTCAGTGTCTTTTGTTATATTTCACTTGTTTCTTTGTTTTGTTGTTTAGGTTCCTGTTAAAGGTGACATCATATGGTATTTGTCTTTCACTGCCTGGCTTATTTCGCTTAGCATAATGCTTTCCAGCTCCATCCATGCTGTTGCAAAGGGTAGGAGCTCCTTCTTTCTTTCAGCTGCATAGAATTGCATTGTGTAAATGTACCATAGTTTTTTGATCCATTAATTTACTGATGGGCACCTAAGTTGCTTCCAGCAGTTGGCTATGGTAAATTGTGCTGCTATGGAGATTGGGGTGCATAGGTTCTTTTGGATTGGTGTTTCAGGATTCTTAGGATATAGTCCCATCAGTGGAATTGCTGGATCAAAGGACAAGTATTGCATGCAGAAACAGTTTTACTTACATGTCCCCTAGAGCAAGGGACATAAAGGAAAGAATAAACAAATGGGATCTCATCAAAATAAAAAGCTTCTGCATGGCTAAAGAAAACAGTATTAAAATCAAAAGAGAACCAACTGTATGGGAAAACTTATTTGCCAATGATACTTCAGACAAGGGTTTAATCTCCAAAATGTATAAAGAACCTACACGACTCCACTCAAAGAAGACAAGCAACCCAATTAAAAAATGGGCAAAGGACTTGAATAGGCATTTCTCCAAGGACGACATGCAGAGGATCCAGAAACACATGAAAAGATGCTCAATATCACTAGCTATCAGAGAGATGCAAATTAAAACCACAATGAGATACCACTTCACACCAGTCAGAGTGGCCATCATAAATAAGACGTTTTAGGGTTATAATCTAAAAACACAAACATGGCAGTCCCTGTTTTAAAATGTCAACATTAAATTAATTGAATATAAAGATGAGAAATAAATCCAAGCATTTTCTACATCCTTGTCCCTTGCATTGCTGTATAAATGCTGTGCTTTCTATTCCCCTTAAAAGTAACCCATCTGTGAATCAGATCACATTATGTCTGTAACACTGTGCAAAATAACTTTATTGAGTACAACAAAAATGTGATAAAACTTAGAATGTTTAGTGTTTAGTCTTGGAGCTGAAGTAATGCAGAAACAGTAAAGCTCTGGGTATAGAATTTGTGGCAGACTCTGGCCAGCAGAGTCCACCTGTTGTGACTGAAAGAGAAAAGAAATGCACAGGAGACAGCAATCCTGCGGAGAAAAAGGGAACAGCACACATACTTTCTCAAGGGGAGAGTGTCCATGAGTGCCTTGGCCACACTCTCAAGAGGAGAGCACCCCAACCCTTGCCTAGACAGGCTTTTATTGTTTTTCTCCAGTCTTACATCAAAGAAAGAGAGATTTTTGTACACCAGCAATGAATCATCACACACAGAAATCAGGCAAAATATCCCATTTGATATAGCAACAAGAAAAATACAATACCTAGGAATAAACCTAACCAAGGAGGTAAAAGACCTGTACTCAGAAAACTATACCTGAAGAAAGAAATTAAGGAAGACACAAGCAAATGGAAGCATGTACCATGATCATGGTCATGTGGTTTGTCAATATTATTATCTATTACATAGAATATTATTGTCTACATTTTAGGTACAATCAAAGAAATGAAAATATAACATGCAGAGGGAAATGGCAATGAGCTGCTTCACTCTGTCCTTGGGAGAATTCACACAGGCTTTGGAAATTACCTTGAAGATAGACAATATACATTTTTTGTTTTATTTATTTTTTGAAGTCTTTTAAAAAAATTTATCTTAATCATTGTTCAAGTACAGTTTTCTGTCCTTTACTCCCATCCCAGCCCATCCACTCATAGTTCCCCACCTCCCTCCCATTTCCACCCCATCTTGTTTTTGTCCATGTTTGAGGGGAGAAGGGAGGGAATTTCAGGGGAAAAGGGGGTTTACAGGAAAGGACATTTGTTGTTTTCGACCAGGGTGATGGAGTTTTAGCGAGAACAAGCCATAACAGTCTGCATGCATTTTCTAGGTTTGATTCCCATGGGGAAATTCAGTTAGAAGGTCTGGTTCCTGCCCACCACTTCACTTCTGTCAGTTTTCCATATAGAGCTGAGCCTCATTTGCCAGACCAAAACAAACCAGTCCCCTACAGAATTATCCTATGAACCCTGAAGAGCTGATAAAGAAATAGTCTTAAAATCATCTGGATGAGGAAAGTCTGAAAGACATAGTAGAAAATATAAGAAATGTCCTTTTACAAAGGTAATCTCTGGAACCTGAGGTGATGAGCTGGAAACTAAGAAAAAAAATGATAGAAAATTAAAAAAAATTAACATGTGTCTAGTTGTGTGCCAGTAACTGGGCCAAATATTTTAAATGTATGGCCTGTTTATTCTCATAACAAGCCTATAAATAGTTAATATCCCCATTATCTATAGAGAAGACTGAGATTAAATAACATCTAAAGGACATATTAGTAAGCTTCTCAGTCAAGATCTGAATTCACACTGGGCTCAGACTCAAAGTCTGAGCTCTTTCCAAATACACTATTGTTTCCATCTGGTCCAGAAACACATACCACACAGAGTCAGATTAGAATTTTGAAGGACCACTAATTGTGTCTCTGAGCTGGCATTATTTTTTCAACTAAAAAGACCAATTGTGCCTATTACCAGTATATGTTTATCTTATCCAATCATGTTGTTGATATTCACCTCACTGGGTTGTGTTACAACAAGTCCCCAACTCATTCCTATCTTTTAAAAATTATTTTATTATTGTTCAAATAGAGTTGTCTGCATATACCCACCATTACTCCCCCCGAAACCCTGCTATACCCACCTCCCTCACCTGCTTCCACTCCCCTTGATTTTGTCCATGTGTTCTTCAGAGTTGTTCCTGAAAATCCTTTCCCCTCCCTTCCCATTATCCTCTCCCACTTCCCCTCTGATTACTGTCAGATTGTTCTTAATTTCAATGTCTCTGGTTATATTTTGCTTGCTTGTGTGTTTGTTGATTATGTTCCAGTTAAAGGTGAGATCATATGGTATTTTTCCCTCACCACCTGGCTTATTTCACTTAGCATAATGCTCTCCAGTTCCATTCATGCTGTCACAAAGGGTATAAGCTCCTTCTTTCTTTCTGCTGCATAGAATTCCATTGTGTAAATGTACCATAGATTTTTGATTCACTCATTTGCTGATGGGCACTTAGGTTGCTTCCAGCACTTGGCTATTGTAAATTGTGTTGCTATGAACACTGGGGTGCATATGGATCTTTTGGATTGGTGTTTCAGGGCTCTTAGGATATAATCCCAGCAGCAGAATTGCTGGGTCAAAAGTCAGTTCCATTTTTAGTTTTCTGAGGAAATTCCATACTGTCTTCCAGAGTGGCCACACAAATCTGCATTCCCACCAAGTAGGGTTCCCTTTTTTCTGCATCCTGTCCAACACTTGTTTGTTGAATTGTTTATGTTGGACATTCTGACTGGTGTGAGGTGGTATCTCACTGTGGTTTTAATTTGCATCTCTCTGATGGCTAGTGATGCTGAGCATCTTTACATGTGTCTTCAGGGCCTTCTGTATGTCCTTCTTGGAGAAGTGTATGTTCAAGTCTTTTGACCATTTTATAATTGGGTTTTTCGTCTTCCTGGAGTGGAGTTGTATGAGTTCTTTAAATATGTTGGAGATCAAGCCATTGTCCGATGTGTCATTGGCAAATATGTTTTCCCATACTATTGACTATTGACTTTCATTTTAATACTGCTTTCTTTAGCCATGCAGAAGCTTTTCAATTTGATGAGGACCCATTTGTTTATTCACTCCTTTATGTCCCTTGCTTTAGGGGACATATCCATGAAGATGTTGCTGCGTAGAATGTGTGAGATTTTCCTGCCTATGTTTTCCTCTAGGACTTTTATGTTGTTATGACTTATATTAAGTCTTTTATCCACGTTGAATTTATTTTTGTATATGATGTAAGTTGGTGATCGAGTTTTGTTTTTTTGCATGTAGCAGTCCACATGTCCCAACACCATTTGGTAAAGAGGCTATTTTTGCCTTGTTTTATGTTTCTTCCCCCCTTTCTCAAATATTAATTGACTGTAGGTACTTGGGTTTATTTTAGGCTCTGTGTTCTGTTCCATTGGTCTATATGCCTGTTTTTATGCCAATACAAGGCTGTTTTGATTACAGTGGCCTTGTAATACAGTTTGATATCAGGTATTGTGATCCATCCTACTTTGTTCTTCTTTCTCAAAATTGCTGCAGCTATTCGGGGTCGTTTATGGTTCCATATAAATTTTTGAAGTGTTTGTTCTAAATTTGTGAAATATGTCATGGGTACTTTAATAGGGATTGCAGTGAATTTATAAACCACTTTCGGTAGTATGGACATTTTAATGATGTTAATTCTTCCAATCCATGACCATGGTACATGCTTCCATTTGCTTGTGTCTTCCTTAATTTCTTTCTTCAGTGTGGTATAGTTTTCTGAGTACAGGTCTTTTACCTCCTTGGTTAGGTTTATTCCTAGGTATTGTATTTTTCTTGTTGCTATATCAAATGGGATATTTTGCCTGATTTCTGTATGTGATGATTCATTGATGGTGTACAAAAATGCCTTTGATTTCTAGATATTGACTTTGTAACCAGCTGTTTTGCCAAATTCATTTATTTGGTTGATCACTTTTTTGGCAGAGTCTATAGGATTTTCTATGTAGACTATCATGTCATCTGCAAAAAGTGACAATTTGTTTCTTCCTTTCCAATTTAGATATATTTTATTTCTTTTTCTTGTATGATTGCTGTGGTTAGAACTGCCAGTACTATATTGAATAGGAGTGGTGAAAGTGGGCATCCTTGTCTTGTTCCTGATCTTAGTGGGAAAGCTCTAAGTTTCTGTCCATTGAGCATGATGTTGGCTGTAAGTCTCTATATATGGCCTTTATTATGTTGAGGAATGTTCCCTCTATTCTCATTTTTCTAAGTGTTTTTATCATAAATGGGTGCTGTACCATATCAAATGCTTTTTCTGTATCTATTGATATGATCATGTGATTTTTTATTTCATTTTGTTTATGTGGTGTGTTATGTTTATTGATTTGCAAATATTGTACCATCCTTGCATCACTGGGATGAATCCCACTTGGTCATGGTGCATGATATTTTTAATATATTGCTGGATGTGGTTTGTCAATATTTTATTGAGGATTTTAGCATTTATGTTCATCAGCAATATTGGCCTGAAGTTTTCTTTCTTTGTTGTGTCTTTATCTGGTTTTGTGATTAGGATGATGTTGGCTTCATAAAAAGCTTTTAGGAGTCTTCTAATTTCTTGAATTTTTTAAAATAATCTGTGAAGGCTGGGGGTTAGCTATCCCTGAAATGCTTTGGAAAGTTCTTCTGTGAAACCATCTGATTCACAGCTTTTGTTTGTCTGAAGCTTTTTAATTACAGTTTCAATTTCATCAGGTGTGATTGATCTGTTCAGGCTTTCTGCTTCTTCTTTATTGAGTTTTGGTAGATTATATTTTTCTAGAAATTTATCCATTTCACCTAGGTTTTCAAATTTCTTGGCATATAATTCTTCATGGTATTTCTTACACTCCTTTGTATTTCTGTGGTATCAGTTGTACTCTCTTCTCTTTCAGTTTTGATTGTGTTTATTTGGGTCTTCTCTCCTTTTTCTTGATGAGTCTGCATAAAGACTTGTGGATTTTGTTTATCTTTCCAAAGAACCAGCTCCTAGATTCTTTGATCATTAGAATTGTGCTTTTAGTCTCTATTTCATTTAATTCTGCCCTGATCTTGGTTAATTCCTTCCTTCTACTTGCTCTGGGTTGTGTTTGTTGTTGTTGTGTGAGTTCTTGTACGTGCAGGGTTAGGTTGTTTATTTGAATTGTTTCTATCTTTTTTAGGTAGACCTGTGTCTCTATGAACTTCCCTCTCAGGACTTCCTTTGCTGTGTCCCATAAGTTTTGGATTGATGTGAATTCATTGCATTTGTTTCCAGAAATTTTTTAATTTCCTCCTTGATCTCATTCTTGACCCATTCGTTGTTTGATAGCATGCTATTCAATCTCCATGAGTTTGACTGTTTTTGAGTTTTTTTCTCAGGTTGTTTTCTAGTTTCAGTCCCCTGTGGTCAGAGGAAATGCTTGATATGATTTCAATTTTCTTCAATTTGTTGAGGGGTATTAAGTGTCATATCATGTTGTCTATCTTTAAAAATGTCCCATGTGCATTCGAAAAGAATGTGTATTTTACTTCTTTCAGATGAAGAACTCTATATATACATTAGTTAAGTCCATTTCATCTATGGCATTGTTCAATGCCACAATATGTTTGTTGATATTTTGTTTGGAATATCTGTCCATTTTCGACAGTGGGTTGTTAGAATCTCCTAGTATAATTGTGTTGCTGTCAGTACCTTTCTTGAAATCCTCCAAGACTTTCTTTGTGTATTTGGGTGCTCCTATGTTTGGTGCATGTACACTTACTATGTTTATGTCTTCTTGATGAATTCTTCACTTGAGTATTATGAAGTGACCTTCTGGGTCTCTCTTTATGACCCTTTTTGGAAGTCTATTTTGTCTGATACAAGTATTGCTACTCTGGCTTTTTTTTTTCCTGTCCATTTGCTTGGAATATTAGTTTCCAGCCCTTTACTTTCAGTCTGTGTAGGTGTTTCTTTTGAGGTGGGTCTCCTGTAGGCAGCATATGTGTGCATCATGTTTTCTTATCCATTCCACTATTTTGTCTTTTGATTCGGGCATTTATTCCATTTATGTTTGAGGTTATTATTGATAGGTGCTTATTCATTGCCATTTTTCTGCACCTGCATTCCTCAATCTTTCACTGTTTTTCATCATGTTCTTAAATCAAACCCTTTAGAATCTCCTGCAGAGCTGGTTTGTTGGAGGTATGTTTTTTGAGGGTTCTTTGGTCCAGGAAACTCCTTATTTCACCTTCCATTTTAAAATTGAGAACCTTGCTGGATAAAGTAATCTTTGTTGCAGGCCTCTGGTTTTCATTACTTGCAATATTTCTTGCCATTCCTTTCTGGCTTGCAGTATTTCCATTGAGAAGTCAGTTGCTTGTCTTATCGGGGCTCCCTGGTATGTTACTTCCTGTTTTTCCCTTGATGCCTTTAAGATTCTCTCTTTATCTGGGAATTTTGAAATTTTAATTATGATGTGTCTTGAAGTGGGACTCTTTGGGTTCCTGTTGATTGGGGCTCACTGTGTTTCTTGGATCTGTGTCATTTTTTTTTCTCATCAAATTTGAGAAGTTTTTCATCATTACTATTTGAAATAGGTTTTCTATCCTTTGCTGTTTTTCTTCTCCTTCTGGTGTCCCTATTATATGGATATTATTATGTTTCATGTTGTACTGCATTTCCCTTAATCCTTCTTTATTCTTTTTGAGCCTTTTTTCCTTTTCTTGGTCTTTCTGGATGTTTTTTCTACCTTTTCCTCCAGCTCACTGATCCATTCCTCTGCTTCATCTAGCATGCTTTGGCTTCCTCCTACTGTGTTCTGCAGTTCAGAAGGTGTAACCTTCATTTCCTCTTGGCCCTTGTTGATAGTTTCTATTTCCTTTTTCATGGTGATATAGTTTGCATTGAATTCATTGTAATTTCCCTGTAGTTTTTGGTAATTCTCTGTGAGCTCATTGAACTTTCTCATAACCATAACTTTGAACTAAGTATCTGATAGTTGACTTGCTGCTTTTTTATTTAGCATTCTTTCTGAGGCTTCCTCCTTTGTTTTCATTTGGGGATTGTTTCTTTATCTTCCCATCATTTGTGAGACTCTTCTTGTTAGCCTCTGTTTCTTAAAGTGATCTGTTCTGACTCCCTGGGTTTATGGTGTGAACTTCTATGGTAGAATACCTGTGAGATTCACTGTTGCCATGTCCTTGATCTCCCAAGCTCACTGGTCTTGGGCTGTCATTTAAGTTGGCTCTGTGTAGCTCTTTGCATTTTGATTGTTGTTGGGTCTTTCTTTGGTGGATCCTTCCCACCAGGTGATTAACTGAGGGTCACTCTGTCCACCATTTCTTGTATTCTATTGTGCTGCTGTGGACAGGTTGTGTTGAAGCTGGTTCTTCTGTGTGTACAAGGTTTTGAGAATTCTATCTTGCTCTTTTCCAGTTGTTTTTCTGGGTAATTTCTTTACCTTTTAGTTGTATTTCCAGATAAGTCCTGGGATGAGTTAGTGTGGTTTCTACTCCCTCCTTCACCTTCTTCTGTTGTAATCTATTGGTGGTTCCTTTGTTGCTGGGTTTCCTCTTCCAGCAGGTATTCTGGTGTTCAGAACTTCCACCTACTCTTTTTAGTCATCAGTTGGAGGGAGAAGGCAAAATGGTTTAAGACAGCAAGAGTGTTTTGTATAGTATGATACATTAGCAGCCCATAAAGAAGAGGTAGGAGATTCTTTAGATACTTATAGTGTTATCTGTGATATTTCACCCAACTAGCCACTTTTTAGAAAGGGTGGAAAGAAAATAAGACTCTTGTTGGGTGGGGAGGATTGTGAGTTGGATCTAGAAAGCAGTGAGCTTGTGGGAGGTCAGATTATGAGATATAGTGAGAGTAAAGGATAGAAAATAGGTGTAGTGTGTGACAGAATAGAGTTAACCACAACAGTAATTGGGTTCAGGAAACCATGAAGTGGGCTAAGATCTGAGAGGGGTGCTGTGTAGTATTTACAATTGTACTGAACAGCAATTATTTACAATAATAATGGAGTAACAATCATATGACAGAATCTATGTGATCTGGATAGCCAGAATAAGAATTACAGGACCTAGATTAGTGTACTAATGGAACACAAGTGAAGTGAAAAACAGTAAAATAACAATACACTATGAAAGAGAGAACCAAAGGGAAACAGTCATACAATGCAATTTAACTATCAAGCAAAGAAGATTAATCAGAAAGAAGAGGAATACAAAAATCCTAATAAAATACAAGATGTAAAAATAATGAAAATAGTAATACAAATATGCAATAACTTGCAAGTACTCTGTAGTAGCAAAGTGAAATTTATCTCACTGTCTCAGCTGTTGTAATGCTCCCTCCTTGGGTCCATCTCTCGTCTTCTCATGGTTCCAGGTTTTTTTTGTCTCTCTTATGGGAATTATATATATTTAAAACAAAGAAGGAGAGGAAGAAAGATGGTGGCATGGTAGGAGGGAGCACACTCCACCTCCCTCTTCTCAGAGGAGAAAAACCTAGCAGTTCTACGGAGTACCAGAGCAAACAGCCAACATTATCACAACATATATGAAAATAGGAGATCAAAAATTGTAGGGGACATTGAAAGACCAAATGGTAAGCAGACTACTTCAGGATAATAACAGCCTGGGAATCAGTTCGGGGACCAGGGAGGTTGCAGCCCCAGCCCCGGAGCTCCAGGGTCTGCTGCAGGGCTCTCAGGGTGGGGGAGCTGGGTCAACCGCTCCTTCTGTGGCCAAATAAGGACTGAGCAGCCCTCATCCGGGGGACCGCGGAGTGGGCTTTGGGGAGATCATAGCCCAGCCAGTGTGACCAAAGATGGCTGGGCCTTGCACAGGCACCCCAAACAGGAGAGAGTGATTTTTGCTGGAAGGCCCAGTGCCCACAGCTGTGGGCTCAGAATAAGCGTGGGCATTCTGCGAGATCCCCTGTGCCCAGGCTGTGAATTCGGAGGAAGTGCGGGCCCTTCAGTATCCACAGAGTGCACACCTATGAACCCGGAAAAGGAGCAAGCACTCCACAATGAGCTTGGAGACAGTGTTGAAGAGTGCCCAGTCCTCACACCTGTGTGAGAGGTGCCAGACCAGTTTTGGAGAGATCGTGGCCCAGCCAATGTGTTCAAGAATGACCAGGCCTTGTGCCAGTGCCGCAACCCCGAGAGAGTGATTTTTGGTGGAAGGCCTGGTGCCTACAGCCAGGAGCATGGAAAAAGTGCCAGCATTCTGCGGGATCCCCGGTGCCCAGGCCGTGAATCTGGGGGAAGTGCGAGCCCCTCGGAATCCACAGAGTGCACACCCGTGAACCTGGAATAGGTGCGAGCACTCTTCATTGAGTTTCGGAGGGAGTGCTGAAGAACACCCGCACCCGCACCTGGGTGAGAGGCACCAGATTGGCTCTGGAGAGATCTCAGCCCAGCCAATGGGTCTGGGGATGGCTGGGTCTTGTGCTGGTGTCCCAACCCAGAGAGAGTGATTTTTGGTGGAAGGCCTGGTGCCTAAAGCTGTGAGCACAGAAAAGGTGCAAGCGTTCAGTGGGATCTCTGGTGCTCAGGCCGTGTAATGGCCGGGGTGGGGGGCAGAGCTGTGTGCCCCTCGGGATCCACAGAGTTCACACCCGTGAAACTGGAAGGGGCATGGGTACTCTGCAGTGGGCTCCAGAGGGAGTGCTTGGGAGTGGGCAGATCCAGTGTCCAGGGCTGTTCCAGGGGCATTGGGCCAGAACACGTGGACATGGGGACAGTGCACCAGAGGCTGATGGAGATCTGAACAGGAAGGGAAAAAAGCCATGGCATTCACCCCTAAGTCTGCTGCAGCCAGCAAAACCAGGAAAGCTGGTTTGGCAAGTCTGAAACCAACAAAAGGGTTTTTTTTTCCCCTTTTTTTCTTTTTCTTTTTTGCTTGATTTTTTTATTAACTTTTTATTTTTTAATTATTATTATTATATCATTCAATTCCTTATGCTTCTATTTCTTTCTAGTGTTGATCCTTCTCCCTTTCTTTCCAAATTTACCACTTCCTTTCATGTTCTGCTTTTTTCTTTCTTTTTTTTTGAACCTGCAAGTAATAGCAAATCTGTATTATTATTTCATTATTCTTACACTGTTTATTGCAATGGTATTTTAGTATTCCTCTTCTTTCTGTATAGTCTTATTTGCTTGGCTGGTAATAATGTATCCTATAATAGGTTTCTCCTGTTATCTCATTCATAGTGTATAACTAATTAACTTTCCTTCATTTGTGTTCCATTAGTACACTTCTCAAGGCTCCATACTTCTTATTCTTGTTATCTAGATCTCTTAGATTCTGTCATATGATTGTCACTCTAACATTACTGTAAATAATAGCTATTTCATACAATTGTAAATACTACACAACATCCCTCCAAAACCTTAGCCCTCTTCTCAGTTTCCTGAATTCTATTACTATAGTGGTTAACTTTATTATCTCACACATGACACCTATTTACTACTCTTTACATTCAACCTACCTCAGAATCTGACCTCCCACAACCTCACTGTTTTCTAGATCCAACTCACAAACCTTTCCTTGCCAACAAGAGTCTAAAAAGTGGCTAGTTGGGTGAAAGATCACAGTTAACACTATACGCAGCCAAAGGATCTCCTATCTCTTCTCTATTTGCTGCTACTGTAAATATCATAGCATAGTCTCTTGTTGTCTTAAGCCATTTTGCCTTACCCCTCCAACTGATTATAAAAAAAGAGTAGGTGGAAGGTGTGAACACCTGGATACCAGAAGGACACTGTACCACTGAATCTCACAGGTATTCTACCACAGAAGTACACACTACAAACCCAGGGAGCTAGAACAGATAAAATTAAGAAGATGAAGATAGCCAGAAGAGTCTCAGGAACAATGAGAAGACAAAGAAACAATCCCCAAATGAAGGGAAAAAAAGAAGCCTCAGAAAGAATGCTAAATGAAATAGAGGCAACTCAACTATCAGATTCTGTGCTCAAAGCAATGATTATCATGAAGTTCAATGAACTCTCAATGAGTTACCAGAAACTACAGGGAAGCTACAATGAACACACTGCAAACTATATCAACATGGAAAAGGAAATAAAACCTATCAACAAGGGCCAACAGGAAATGAAGAATACAATTTCTGAACTGAAGAACACAGTAGAAGGAATAAAAAGCAGGATCGATGAAGCAGAAGATCAGATCAGCGAGCTGGAGGACAAAGTAGAAAAAAGCACCCAAAAAGAGCAAGAACAGGAAAAGAGGCTCAGAAAGAATGAAGAGGGATTAAGAGAAATGCAAGAAAATATGAAAAGTAATAATATCCGTATAATAGGGATACCTGAAGGAGAAGAAGAAGAGCAAGTGTTACAAAACATATTTGAAAAAGTAATGATGGAAAACTTCCCTAATTTAATGAAAGAAAAAGTCACACAAATCCACAAAACACAGAGAGTCCTACTCAAGAGAAACCCAAAGAGGCCCACCTCAAGACACATCATAATCAAAATGACAAAATTCCAAGACAAAGAGAGAATCTTAAAGGCAGCAAGGGAGAAACAGGAAGTGATGTACAAGGGAGCCCCAATAAGTCTAGCAGCTGACTTCTCAACAGAAATGCTTCAAGCCAGAAGAAAATGGCAAAAAAATATTCCAAGTAATGAAAACTAGAGGTTTGCAACCAAGGTTACTTTACCCAGCAATGCTCTCAATCAAGATAAAAGGCCAAATAAAAAGCTTCCCAAACAAAAGAAGTCTAAAAGAATATACCTCTAGGAAACCAGCTCTGCAAGAGATGCTAAAGAGAATGCTTAAAGCATTCTCTAGGAAAGGAAGGAAAAAAGGGAGAGGAACACAGGTACATAAATGACAATGAATAAGTACCTATCAATAATAACCTTAAACGGAAATGGACTAAATGCCCCAATTGAAAGGCATAGAGTAGCTCAATGGGTAAGAAAGCATGACCCAAACATATGCTATCTACAAGAGACCCACCTCAGGAGAAAAGACCTACACAGACTAAAAGTGAAGGGCTAGAAACAAATTTTCCAAGCAAACGGAAGGGAAAAAAACCCAAGGTAGCAACACTCATATCTAACAAAATAGACTTCTAGAAAAGGGCCATAAAGAGAGACCAAGAAAGTCACTTCATAATATTCAAGAAAGGAATCCACCAAGAAGACATAAACATAGTAAATATATATGCACCCAACATAGGAGCACGAAAATACATAAAGAAATCTTAGAAGACTTGAAGAAAGATATTGACAGCAAAACAATTATAGTGGGGGATTTTAACACCCCATTCTCAAAAATGGATAGATCTTCCAAACAAAACATCAACAAAGATATTGTGGCATTGAACAAGGCCCTAGATGAAATGGACTTAACTGATATATAGAGAGCCCTCCATTCCAAAGAAGCTAAATACACATTCTTCTCAAATGGACATGGAACATTTTGAAAGATACACCACATGATAGGACACAACACAAGCCTCAACAAATTCAAGAAAATTGAAATCATACCGGGAATATTCTTGGATCACAAGACTCTGAAGCTAGAAACCAACCCCAATGAAAAAAACCCAAAACACTCAAAATCATGGAAATTAAATAGCATGCTATTAAACAATAAATGGGTCAAGAAAGAAATTAGGGAAGAAATCAAAAACATTTCTGGAAACAAACAAATATGAACTCACAGAAACCCCGAACTTATGGGACACAGCAAAGGCAGTCCTGAGAGGGAAGTTCATAGCGATACAGGCCTACCTAAAAAAGATAGAAACATTTCAAACAAACAACCTGACTCTACATCTACAAGAACTAGAGGAACAACAACAAAGACATCCCAGAGCAAGTAGAAGGAAGGAAATAACCAAGATCAGAGCAGAATTAAATGACATAGAGACTAAAAGCATAATTCTAAGGATCAACGAATCCAGGAGCTGGTTCTTTGAAAAAATAAACAAAGTCGATAAGCCTTTAAGGAGACTCATCAAGAAAAAAAGAGAGAAAACCCAAATAAACAAAATCAGAAATGGAAGAGGAGAGATTACAACTGATACCACAGAAATACAAAGG
>CM052541.1:77224368-77240007 GCA_028533065.1 Trachops cirrhosus
GGCAAACTGCATTCAACAAGTCATTAGAAAGATCATACACCATGACCAAGTGGGATTCATCCCAGGGATGCAAGGATGGTTCAATGTTTGCAAATCAGTAAATGTAATTCATCACATAAACAAAAACAAAGACAAAAATCACATGATCATATCAATAGATGCAGAAAAAGCATTTGATAAGGTACAGCACCCGTTTATGATAAAAATACTTAGGAAAGTGGGAATAGAGGGAGCAATCCTTAACATAATAAAGACCATATATGACAGACCTACAGCCAACATCATACTCAATGGGCAAAAACTAAAATTTTTTCCACTAAGATCAGGAACAGGGCAAGGCTGTCCACTGTCACCACTTCTATTCAGTATAGTACTGGAAGTTTTAGCCACAGCAATCAGACAAGAATAGGAAATAAAAGCCATCCAAATCAGAAAGGAGGAAACAAAACTGTCACTGTTTTCAGATGACATGTTAGTATACATAGAAAATCCTGTAGACTTGGCAAAAAAACTGTTGACCTAATAAATGAATTTGGCAAAACAGCGGTATACAAGGTCAATATCCAGAAATCAAAGGCATTTTTGTACACCAACAATGAAACAGCAGAAGTAGAAATCAAGAAAAACATTCCCTTGGATACAGCAAAAGGAAAAATAAAATACCTAGGAATAAACCTAACCAAAGAGGTAAAAGACCTATATTCAGAAAACTACATAGCGCTGAAGAAAGAAATCAAGGTGGACACAAATAAATGGAAACATATACCGTGTTCATGGATTGGAAGAATTAACATCATCAAAATGTCCATAATACCCAAAGCAATCTACACATTCAATGAAATACTTATTAAAGTACCAATGGTACATTTCACAGATGTACCACAGATGTACCCCAGATGTACAAATTTTTGAAACAAACATTTCAAAAATTTATGTGGAATTATAAATGACCGTGAATAGATGCTGAAATTTTGAGAAGAGTAATGTAGGAGGGATCACAATACCTGATACTAAACTATATTACAAGGCCACTGTAATCAAAACAGCTTGGTACCGGCATAAAAACAGGAACATAGACCAATGGAACAGAACAGAGAGCCCAGAAATAAACCCAAATCTCTATGGTCAATTAATATTTGACAAAGGGGGCAGCAACATAAAATGGAGTAAGAATCGCCTCTTCAACAAATGGTGTTGGGAGAACTGGACAGCTACATGCAAGCAATGAATCTTGAACACCAACATACACCATGCACAAAAATAAATTCAAGGTGGATAAAAGACTTAAATATAAACTGTGACACTATTAAAGTCCTAAAGGGGAACAAAGGCAGGAAAATCTCAGATATTGCACGCAGAAACATTTTTACTGACACGTCCCCTAGGGCAAGAGACATAATGGAAAGAATAAAAAACTGGGATCTCATCAAAATTAAAAGCTTCTGCATGGCTAAAGAAAACAGTATTAAAATAAAAAGAGAACCAACTAAATGGGAAAACATATTTTCCAATGATACCTCAGACAAAGGTTTAATCTCCAAAATATATAAAGGACTTACAGAACTCCACTCTAAGAAGAGAAGCAACCCTGTCCAACAATGGGCAGAGGACTTCAATAGACAGGTCTCCAAGGAGGATGTACAGAGGACCCAGAGACATATGAAAAGATGCTCTGTATCGCTAGCTATCAGAGAGATGCAAATTTAAACCACAATGAGATACCACTTCACACCCATCAGAATGGCCATCATAAATTAAACAATAGACAACAAATGTTGGAGAGGTTGTGGAGGAAAAGGGACCCTAGTGCACTGTTGTTTGGATTGCAGACTGGTACGACCACTGTGGAAAACAGTATAGAACTTCCTCAGAATAGTAAAAATGGACCTGCCCTTTGATTCAGCAATTCCACTGCTGGGGACTGTATCCTAAGGACCCTGAAACACCAATCCAAAAGATCCTATGTACCCCAATGTTCATAGCAGCACAATTTACAAGAGCCAACTGCTGGAAGCAACCTAGGTGCCCATCAGTAAATGAATGGATCAAAGAACTGTGGTACATTTAAACAATGCAATACTATGCAGCTGAAAGAAAGAAGGAGCTCCTACCCTTTGCAACAGCATGTATGGAGCTGGAAAGCATTATGCTAAGTGAAATAAGCCAGGCATTGAAAGGCAAATGCCATATGATCTCGCCTTTAACTGGAACCTAAGCAACAAAAGAAATAAACAAGTAAAATATAACAAAAGACACTGAAATAGAGGACAGGCTGACAGTGACCAGAGGGGAGAGCAGAAGGAATTTCAGGGGAATTTCAGGGGACAAGGGAAGGGTTTACAGGAATAAATATAGAGGACACATGGACAAAACTAGGGGGGTTGGAAATGGGAGGGAGGAGGGGAGGGAGGGGTGGGTGGGCTGGAATGGGAATAAAGGATAGAAACTGTACTGAATAAACTAAAATTAAAAATTACAAAAAAGAAGGAAGGAAGAAGAGATAAAAAGGGAAAGGAAGGAAGAATGAATTAAACAAGGAAGAAGGAAATAGAGGGAGAAGGAGTTAAAAGATTTTAAAAATTAAAAAATATGAAGAATTATTTAAAAAACAAACAAACAAAAACCCTGCTGCTGGCTTCAAACTGGGGAAGCCAGTTTTGGTGTTCTTCCTGGCTGCAGCAGGCTCAGGGGTGATTTATTTCACTTTTCTCCCTTTTGGATCAGCAGTGAACTTCAAACCAAGTTCCCCTGGAGCCTGTGGTCTGGGTGTGCACTCTTCCCGGGGCTTCGGGTGTGGGCTCAGGGCCTGTTGCAGAGTGCACTCTCCCTGGGTTGCAGGCATGTTCACTTTGCCTAGCTGCCTCTGATTCCTCAGGTTTGGCCTGCAGTCTTCCTAGGATTATGGGAGTGGGCACAGGGCTTTCCTCTCCACCTCAGGAGCACTGCAGGGCTGGGTGGGGGAGGCTAGAGTGGCTGCTGCAGGAGAATTCCATAAACTGCCACCAAGTGTCTCTTTTTTCACTTTTTCTTTTTGAGAAATTCCTCCTATTCAAGCCTGCTGCTCCATACAGAGACCTGGCCTCTCACCAGCCCAATTCTCTAACCAGACTGGAGTCTAACCAGACTGGTCAGGGCCAGTTATGTCCCAACTCTGAACTCTCAACTCTCCCCAGATGGCATCCACAGACTCTGTGGGTGCTCACAGCCCCTGTGTGTTTGCTACTTAGTCTTTATTCCCTTCTCTGTGACTTTAAGCAACCAGGTGTCTCCTGGTGCTGCTCAAAACTTGTTTGGTAGAGGAGGGAGCCATTGACCAAGGTCTCTCCCAAGAACTCTGTGATGGACCAGGCAGGTGCCGGGCCTGGTGCTGCAGCCGCCCTGGTCCCCTTGCTGGTCCAGTGGACCTTATTGTCTTGAAGCACACTCTTTACCATCTGGATTTTCAATATCCTCTACAATTTTTGGTCTCCAATTTTCATATATGCTGGGGTACTGTTGCCTGTTCCCTCTCTTCCTTAGTAGATCAGCTAAGTATTTCCACCCATGTTCAGGGGGAAGTGGGCTCTGCTCCCACCTACCATGCCACCATCTTCCTACCTGTACCATAGTTTTTTTTTTTTAATTTTTATAGAGAAGGGAAGGAAAGGCGAGAGGGAGAGAAACATCAATGTGTGGTTGTGTCTCTCACACATCCCCTACTGGGGACCAGGCCCACAACCTGGGCATGTGCCCTGACTGAGAATCGAACCAGCAACCCTTTGGTTTTCATGCCTGTGCTCAACCCACTGAGCTACACCAGCCAGGGCTGTGCCATAGTTTTTTGATCCATTCATTTGCTGATAGGCACTTAGGTTGCTTCCAGCACTTGGCTATTGTAAATTGTGCTGCTGTGAACATTGGGGTGCATAGGATCTTTTGGATTGGTGTTTCAGAGTTCTTAGGATATGATCCTAGTAGTTGAATTGCTGGGTCAAAAGACAGATGCAATTTTAGTTTTCTGAGGAAGTTCCATACTGTTTTTCACAGTGGCTATGGCAGTCTGCATTCCCTGCAACAGTGCACTAGGGTTCCCTTTTCTCCACAACCTCTCAAACACTTGTTTGTTGATTTGTTTATGATGACCATTCTGACCAGTGTGGAGTAGTATCTCATTGTGGTTTTGATTTCCATCTCTCTGATGACTAGTGATGTTGAGCATGTTTTCATATGTCTTTGTACCCTCTGTATGTCCTTCTTGGAAAATTGTCTTTTGAAGTCTTTTGACCATTTTATATTTGGTGTTTTTGTCTTCCTGGAGTGGAGCTATGTGAATTCTTTATATATTTTGGAGTTCAAACTCTTGTCTGAGGTATAATTGGCAAATATGCCCTCTCATATAGTTCATTCTCTTTTCATTTTAATGCTGTTTTCTTTAGCCTTGCAGAAGCTTTTTAATTTGATGAGGTCCCATTTTTTTTTATGCTTTCCTTTATGTCCCTTGCTCTGGGAGACATATCAGTGAAAATATTGCTGTGTGGAATGCCTGAGATTTTCCTGCCTATGTTTTCCTCTAGGAGTTTTATGGTGTCATGGCTTTTTAAGTCTTTTATCCACCTTGAATTTATTTTGTGTATGTAGTTAGCTGGTGATAGAGTTTCTTTCTTTCTTCTTTTTTTTTTCCCCGCATGTACTTGTCCACATGTCCCAACAATGTTTGTTGAAGCGGCTGTTTTTACTCCATTTTCTATTTCTGCTTCCTTTTCAAATATTAATTGATCATAGAGGCATGGGTTTGTTCTGGCTCTCTATTCTGCTCCATTGGTCGATGTATCTCTTTTTATGCCAGTTCCAGGCTGTTTTGATTACTGTGGCCTTCTAATACAGTTTGATATCAGATATTGTGATCCCTCCTACTTTGTTCTTCTTTCTCAAAATGGCTGCAGCTATTTGGGGTCATTTATGATTCCATAGAAATTTTTGAAATATTTCTTCTGTATCTGTCAAATATGTGATTGTTGATTTAATAGAGATAGCATTGAATCCATACATTTCTTTGTGTAGCATGGATATTTTGATGATGTTAATTCTTTCATCCCATGAGCATGGCACATGCTTCTATTTGTTTGTCTTCCTTAATTCCTTTCTTTAGTGTTGTGTAGTTTTCTGAGTACAGGTCTTTTACCTCCCTGGTTAGGTTTATTCCTAGGTACTTTATTTTACTTGTTGCTATATCAAGTGGAATTTTTGTTTCTGATTTCTGTTTCTGATATTTAATTGTTTCTGTACAAAAATGTCTTTGATTTCTGAATATTGACTTTCTATCCCACTGTTTTAAAAAATTAACTTATTAGGTCAAATCATTTTTTGGTGGAGTCTATAGGATTTTCTATGTACATTATCGTGTCATTTGTAAACAATGACAGTGTTGCTTTTTCCTTTCCAATTTGGATACCTTTTATTTCTTTTTCTTTTCTGATTGCTGTGGATAGAACTTCCAATACTATGTTGAATAGGAGTCCTGAAAGCAGACATCCTTGTGTCTTGCCTGATCCTAGTGAGAAGGCTTTTAGTTCTTGCCCATTCAGTAGGATGTTGGCTGTAGGTCTCTCATATATGTCCTTCATTATGTAAAAGAATGCTCCCTCTATTCCCACTTTGCTGAGTGTTTTTATTATAAATGGGTGCTGTGCCTTGTCAAATGATTTTCCTCAACTATTGACATCATCATGTGATTTTTGTCTTTCCTTTTGTTTATGTGATGTATTACATTTATTGATTTGTGAATCCTTGCATCCCCCAGATGATTTCACTTGATCATGGTGTATGATCTTTTTAATGTATTGCTGGATATGGTTCACCAATATTTTGTTGAGGAATTTAGTGCCTAAGTTTATCAGTAATATTTTCCTGTAGATTTTCTTTCTTTGGTATATCTTTATCTGGTTTTGGGTTAGGATAATTCTGGCTTCATAATTAGAGTCTGGGAGTCTTCCATCTTCTTGATTTTTTTGAAATAATCTGTGGAGGATGGGGGTTAGCTCATCCTTAAATGCTTTATAAAATTCTGTGAAACTATGCAGTCCAGGGCTTTTGTGCATTGGGAGTTTTTTGATTACTTCTTCAATTTTATCTGCTGTTATTGGTCTGTTCAGGCTCTCTGTTTCTTCTCGATTCAGTTTGGGAAGATTATATTTTTCTAGAAATTTTTCCACCTCATCTAGGTTTTTAAATTTCTTGGCATTTACTTCTTCATAGTCATTTCTTATAATCCTTTGTATTTCTGTGGTATCAGTTGTAATCTCTCCTCTTTCATTTTTAATTGTGTTTATTTGGGCCTTATCTCCATTTTCTTAATGAGCCTGCTTAAAGGCTTGTGGACTTTGTTTATCTTTTCAAAGAACCAGCTCCTGGATTCTTTGATCATTAGAATTGTGCTTTTAGTCTCTATGTCATTTAATTTTGCCCTGATCTTGTTTTTTTTTCCTTCCTTCTACTTGCTCTGGGTTGTCTTTGTTGTTGTTCCTCCAGCTCTTATAAGTGTATGGTTAGGTTGTTTATGTGAATTGTTTCTATCTTTTTTAGGTAGGCCTTTGTCCCTATCTTCCCTCTCAGGACTGCCTTCACTGTGCCCCATAAGTTTTGGACTGTCGTGAGTTCATTTTCATTTGTTTCCAGAAATTTTTGATTTCTACCTTGATCTCATTCTTGACCCATTTGTTGTTTGATAGTATGCTATTCAATCTCCATGAGTTTTGACTGGTTTTGAGTTTTTTTCTTCAGGTTGTTTTCTAGTTTCAGTCCCCTGTGGTCAGAGAAAATGCTTGATATGATTTCAATTTTCTTCAATTTGTTGAGGGGTGTTAAGTGTCATATCATGTGGTCTATCTTTTAAAATATTCTATGTACAGTTGCAAAGAATGTGTATTTTCCTTGGGTGAAATGCTCTCTCTATATATCAGTTAAGTCCCTTTGATCTAGGGCATTTTTTAATGCTGCAATGTCTTTGTGGATATGTTTTGTGTAAGATCTATCCATTTTTGACAGTGGAGTGTTAAAATCCCCTACTATAATTCTTTTGTTGTCAAGATCTTCCTTGAAATCCAAGATTTTTCTTATATATTTAGGTGATCCTATGTTGGGTCCATTTATATAGACAATGTTTATGTCTTCTTGATTAATTCTTCCCTTGAGTATTATGAAATGACTTTCTAGTTCCCTTTTTATGGCCTTGTTTTTAAAGTCCATTTTGTTTTATATGAATATTGCTTCCCTGGCTTTTTTTCCTGTCCATTTCCTCAGAATATTTGTTTCTATCCCTTTACTTTCAGTCTGTGTAGGTCTTTTGTTCTGAGTTGGGTCTCTGGTAGGCAGCATAAGTGTGGGTTATGTTTTCTTATCCATTCGGCTATTGCTTTTGGGCTTATAATTTTTTTGTTTGGTTATTGTTTTTTTGTGTTTTTTTTTTGAGAAGTCTGCTGCTAGCATCATCAAGGCCCCCTTGCATATTATTTCCAGTTTCTCCCTTGTTTCCTTTAAAATTCTCTCTTTTTCTTTAAATTTTGCTATTCTAATGATGACGTGCCTTGACGTGGACCTCTTTGGGTTCCTCTTGATTAGGACTCTGTGTTTCCTGGATTTGTGTGAGTTTTTTCTGTCATCAAAAAAGGAAGTTTTCTATCATTACTTTTTCAAACAGGTTTTCTGTCCCTTGCTCTTCTTCTTCTGGTGTCCCTATTATACTGATATTATTATGTTTCATGTTGTCCTGCAGTTCCCTTAACACCTCTTTATTCTTTCGAATCCTCTTTTCCTTTTCTTGGTCTTTCTGGGTGTTTTTTTTTTCTACCTTGTCATCCAGCTTGCTGATATAGTCCTCTTCTTCATCCAGTCTGATTTTGATTCCTTCTACTGTGTTCTTCAATTCAGAAATTGTATCCTTCATTTCCTCTTGGCCCTTGTTGATAGTTTCTATTTCCTTTTTCATGTTGATGTAGTTTGCAGTGAGCTCATTGTAGTTTCTGGTAATTCTCTGTGAGCTCATTGAGCTTTCTCATAAACATTGCTTTGAACTTATTCCCTGATAGTTGACTTGCCGTTTTTTTATTTAGCATTCTTTCTGAGGCTTCCTCCTTTCCTTTTATTTGGGGATTGTTTCTTTGTTTTCTCATCATTTGTGAGACTCTTCTTGTTAGCCTCTGCTTCCTAAATTGATCTGTTCTGTCTCCCTGGGTTTATGGCGTAAACATCTATGGTAGGAGATATGTGAGATTCAGTGATGCAGTCCTCTTGATCTCTGGAACTTGCTGCTCTTGGGCTGTTGTTTATGTGGGCTCTCTGTATGTTTTGGGGTTTTGATTTTTGTTGGGTCTTTCTTTGGTCCGTCTTTCCCTCCAACTGGTTAACTGAGTGTCACTCCACCCATCTTGTCTTATAATCTGTTCTTCAGGTGCAGATACGTTGTATTGAAGTTGTTTCTTCTGTTTGTCTCTGGTTTTGAGGCTTCTCTCTTGCTATTGTTAAGTTGGAGGGGGGAGGCAAAGTGGATTGAGACAGCGGGAGTGTATACTATGAGATTTAAAGTACCAACACATAAATAAGTGATGGGAGATTCTTTGGGTAAGCATAGTGTTAACTGTGATATTTCACCCAACAAATTACTTTGTAGAAAGGGTTGAAAAAAGATGACACTTGTTACAGGGCAGAAGGACTGTGAGTTGAATCCAGAACACCATGAGCTTGTGGGAGGTCAGATTGTGAGATATAGTGAGAGTAAAGGGTAGTAAATAGGTGTAGTGTGTGAGAGAATATAGTTAACAACAATAGTAATAAAGTTCCAGTAGACCGTGAACTGTGTTAGGATCGGAAGGTGTACTGTGTAGTACTTACAATTGTGTGGAACAATAATTATTTACAACAATACTGGAACAACTATCATATGACAGAATGTGTGTGATTTTAATAATAAGAATAGAAAGTACACGATCTAGAGTAGTGTGCTATTGGAACACATGTGAAAGAAGGAAAATTATAAATACACTGTGAAAGAGAGAACAAGGAAAACCAGTCAAACAATGCAATTAAATAATTGAAGAAAACTAAACAGAAATAAGAGAAAAAATACTAATAAAATAAAAGAAGTAAAAATAGTGAATAATAATAATAATACAAATAATAATTTGCAAGTTCTCTGGAATAGCAAAGTGAAATTTGTCTCAGTTTCTCAGTTGTTAGGGTGATCCTTCTTTAGATCCCTCTGTCTCTGTTCCTTTCACAGCTTTAGGTCTTATTGTCTCACTTGGTGGTGGAGTGGGGCAGGATGTGGAAGGAAAGAAACTAAAAAAAAGGCTCCTACTAGCTTTAAACCAGCCAGGCAAGTTTGGCTGCCTCAAACTGAGGGGTTGGGTTTTGCTTTTCTCAGTTCCTATGGTTTTGGGAGGATAGGTGCCAGGTATGGATTGCACTCTTCACAGTTGCCCAGTCTCCAGCCTAGTTTCTCAGTTTGCTGCCTTGCTCCCAGTGCTCTTCTGCACCAGGCCTATGCCTTCAATCTTCCATTTGTGCTGTCCTTGATGTGCACCAATTAGGGGTAACTCGCACACCTCCTTCTTGCTCTTTGCTTTCCTAGGTACTAGGGACTCTTAAAGTCTCTTCAGGGTAGTTCGCCTCCCACACTGAGTTAAATCTTTCTGGGGACTTCTAACTCCCTGAGCCCTGCTGGTCTCCTCTGTTGGGGTGCACCTCCTCCTTCCTCTTAGCAATCCATTCCCACCCTGTAGAGTGAGGGATGCCATCCTTGTTGCGGTGGCCAGTGTGGGCACACACCTCTCTCATTGCTATCTTTTTAACCAGGCATTTTTTTCTTAAATTCCAATGAGCTTATTAATGACACACAGAGATCTTAGTGTTTCCTTTAGGAAACTTATACCTAGACCCATGAAAAATTAAGAGGGTTTTATGACTGTATATGGATTGATTGAGGATCATGGTCTTGAACATCATGGTCTTGTGAGTAGCCAGGATTTTTTGAGTAATTTAGTACCACTCAATGCAGGATTATGATTAGCTATTAGAAGTTTAGCTCCACTATAAGAAAATAAATAAATAAATAAATAAATAAATAATTTTAAAAAACTTACTGTGGAAGCCACAGCATTATAAGGGAATTCTCAACTCTTATGAGCACTGAACTGACAAAAGCACTATTTTACAATTCATTTTTCTCCTTTTCTTCATTTTAATATTCCATTTATAATTATTTAAAACAGTATACTATTTAAAGTAAAATGACTCTATTTTTTAATTTTAAAAACCTTTCTTATATATATCCCATTCATATCCCATTCTTTCATTTTTTTAACACTGTGTAAAAACCAAATAAATTTAAAACTGATTTTGTACTGTGCTTTGTAATAGTGTTAATGGATGAGTACAGGAAGGGTGGCATGAGGGTATATATAAGAAATGTTAAATTCAGGAAACATTTTCAAACAGGTAAGTTTCTTTTTCCAAAAATTGCTTTTTTCTTATCATTCTCTTCCAAAACCCTCCAAAGTAACTTAGCTTTCAATATCTGCATTGCATATTCTAGAAATTTCAAAGCATTTTCATTTATTGAATCATACATTTTCTACCATGACAAATTTAATGTGTTCTAGCTAATACAGTTCAGTTATGAAGGAACATTCATAATCTTAAAGGTTAAATATCTTTAGCAATTTTGTGTTTAGATAGTCAGAGTGATGTTTTTTGTGGGGCATGTCTCTAACCTCTCTGATTGAAGTTGATCCTAATAACAGGTCCCTTACTTTTTTTGACCATAGGTTCTGGGACCTCACTTTCATAATGACTGGTCTGCTGTCCTATCAATGACACCCTGGCCTTATGTTTAGCTTGAATGTGTTATATGCTTTTAAGTCATTCTTTGTGCATTTATCATCATGAAGCCAAATTTAAGGCTGTCATCCCTAGCAATCCTTATGTGAAATAAACATATCGAAAGTTGGGTTTTACAAAGGCTGGTTTAATGAGAGTAGAGCTCAGTGGTAAACTGAATACATAGTATATTTGAAAAGCCTGAATTAAGATCAACTAGTGAGTGGGTAAGAGGGGGGAAAAAGTGTAAATCTGATAGATTGTTCTAAACAACAAAATGATAGGACTTGTATCCTTCATCTTTTAACTCAAAACAAAGATTTGTTAGACATAGACATAGTGCCAGATAATATATACAATGATAAAAAGTGTGTTAATCAACATGATGATTTATATTCCCCAAATAATTTGTATAGAGTATGCCTCACATATGGGAAGTATAAGAAGTATTTATTAAATTGGATGGCCACTGATAAATGAGATTTAAATAGAAAAATAAATAAATAAAACCAGTTAACTTGAATGCAATATTTCTAGCTTGAGAATTTTTTAAAAAATCACCTGAGGCAGGATAGGGGAAAAAAGAAACAATTTGTATAAAAGCAATTTCAGAGCCACTGAGTTTGGGCTAATTGTGGAACATCATGTACAGATGTTCTTGATAATCTAAGAAAGAAGGAACTAAACTCACAAAGATAGTCAAATAGGAGACTGGTCATTGTCTATGATGCATCCCTGCCATCATTTTGAGGATCTGAAGCAGGTTTTCAGAGAAACAATGTACAAATAGTTACAACAATCTTGGTTCAATGCCCAGGTTAAATACTGACTAGAGTATGAAATGAAAAAGCAAATTGTGGGTTCCTCAACCATACAAACAGAGATGTTGATTTCCCATTGGCCAATCACAGTAACTGCTGACAACCTGGACAAAATGTTGCTCACTGCCTGTCACTGCGCTTGCTTATCAGGTTCAATTATGGTCTTGTCCTAGCAAGCCACTTAGAAGGGAAGGTTAGTTCCACCATATCACATCTTTCCTAAAATCTTAAATAGGAATGTGTTAAAAGCCTGTAAATAATCCAAGCACTTTTGTTAAGTCCTAGACAGGACCAGCTTGCTCTGGGTTCAGCTTTGCCCCTTTATTCCCACCATGTGACAGGAATCTGCCACAATTGCTTTATTAATTTTAAAGCCAGACAGAAGTTCTGACACCTAGAATGTGCTCAGTTAAAGTCTGTTGGTTGAACAAATGAACAATACTGTCAATTGCAGCTGAGGGCTCTGAAATATTGAAAGGTAAAATGAGAACGTGGTCTTAGTGAAGGGAGAAGGATCCATGACTCCTTGATGCCAAGCCAAATGATTTTTATGCATAATTATTCAAAAACATATGGTGCTTTTATAAAAATATATAGGTTGTCTAAAACCCAAAGGACATGCTAGGCTTCTTGAGTTCAGGGTCTATGTCTCTGACTTTAATTCCATCTTCCCTCAGGCAAAGAGCACAACCAGGTGATCAAATAGTTGGCACTGCATTCAGTTGGAAATGATATCAGCACAAAAAGGGTTTAACCTTCTTTTCACGACTCACTCAGAGAACCATATTTCTTGATTTATTCATTAGAATGTAATTTATCTTTTAGGATTTCATGGTAGAAAACAGGGACAGGGTCAGAATTCAGGGTCATATTAGAGTTATTTAATTTTATGGTTTGCTAAGTGAAATTCTAAGTAAGAAGAGAAAAAAATAAATGAAGCTAAAAGGATGACTTCTGAACACCATTGTAGGCACTTCACAAAATGCATGCTTTATGTCTTTTTTAAAAAGTAGGCTATTAAGTATGTAATGCTAAGAGTAATTTTATCTTACATATGAATACAAGTTAGTCTTTTAAGCTCCAAATACCAATATACAGACAATTTATTGTGGTAATAATTATGCTTGTAATTTAACTTCAGAACCACATTTAGCTTCATTAGTATTTTAACAATAATAAGTAAAAAATATATGTTGCCAACAAAATGTTAAAGTATAATCATCTTAAAGGGTCAATAATAATGTCTGAGAAGATGTGTAAATATCATATTTACTCAGAATTATTTTTTGTGCCTTTATTTTTTAATTAATGGGAAAGAAGACTTTTAAGATTTAACTATAAATGTATATCATAGAACAAATTATTCCCACTGATTCAAATTGAAAATATCAAATAACGTGCTTGATTTAAATAAACATATATTAATATGGAAACAATGTTTTCTTTTTTCTTCTTATTTGTTTTTCTTTTATTCTTTCCTTTATTTTTAATTAAATTTATTGGTGTGACATTGGTTAATAGGATCATGTAGGTTTCAGGTGTACATTTCTTTGAGACAAGATCTATATACTGCACGGTGTGCATAGCACCTTTAATGTAAAAGAGCTATTGGTGACACCAATTCTTGGGTAGGATTTGTGACATAGAAACAAGATCCCAGAAATAAATTTGTTGAAATGGTTGCTTTCAATTGCAGCAGATATTACAGATAATTCATATACTGCTTCCTGTTCTCATTTTGTACTTTATCCCTTAAAGTTAATTTTTTCTAATCTGTTCTCATTTCATCTTTAAAGTCAATCTGTGGTGCACATGGCAGAGATGACTTTCTCTGACAGACAACAATGGAAATAAAGCTTAGTGAATTTGAATGGATTACATGGAGTCACCAAGGCAAGAGACAAAATCAGTCTAGGATGAGAATCTCCCAGTTCCAATGCTCCTGAGACATTCTACTATTTCACATTGTCCCAAATAATTAATTAAAAACAAAACAAAAACAAAAATCTAATTATTGTTCTTATTTATGCTAGATCAATCACCTCTGCTTTAAGAATAAGACAGATGTGCCCTTCCCTGTGTGGCTCAGCAGATTGAGTGCTGGCCTGTGAACCAAAGGGTTGCCAGTTCAATTCCCAGTCAGGGCACTTACCTGAGTTGTGGACCAGATCACCAGTAGGGATCTCACCATGAGAGGCAGCCACACATTGATCTTTCTCTTCCACTCTTTCTCCTCTCTTCCCCTCTTTCTAAAAATAAATAAAAATTTTAAAAATAACACAGATGTGTAAAAATAATGTACACCTTTGGATTTAGAATGGTTATATAGATACTTTATTGAATTCCCCATGACTCGGGGTGATTTAATTAGAGAACTGGTCTGTTCTTAATTTAGGTGACATCAAGTTTATTTATGTGATATGGAGATGACAGAGGGAGCTACCTGTTGGCTGGGAACAGGAGTGGGGGGGGTGGCGGGGGACTTTCTCACTTCTGATTTGAAAATCTCCTGCTCTTATCACTGTTAGGAAGAACAAGAGAGCCAAATTTTAGATACGGGCTATAGCAGCTTCTGTTCTGACACACAGGCTCCATGAGGAAAGTCATCCAGAGGGATCTCCTGGATCTTTTTCTTAGCACAGATTGTTTTAGTGGATTAACTAATTTCCAAGATGAAAACATTGATGCCACAAACTTAGATAAGGAAAACATATTTGAGAAGAAGATGAGCAGTAGAGAAATGGCAGCTGGGGTCCCATGGCTGGTGAGCTTTGGAAGCTTACCTCTAGCTGTCGCAGTGAATGAGAAGACTGCATAATGCCAAGTGAGACCAAAAAGATCTGGACATCTGGATAGCAAGGTATCCGATTCACTGGTTTGGATGTGACATCAGTGAAACTCTTCTGAACTCTCCTATCAGTTTAATTATTTCTTTATATCTCTACATTTCTCAGTAATCTCCAAACTTCTTGAGTTATGAGATTTAATTTTACTCAAATCTATCCCCAATTCCTAACCAAGTTCAAGCATAAAATAGGTTCTTATAAAAACTTATTGGACTGAATTAAACTAAACTGATTAGGTAACTTCTAGTTCTACTTAGGGGAAAATAGGATAAGGTGTATAATACTAAGAGAAATGTCATCAGTGACACATAAAAAACCATAAGAACCTAATAAAAATGGTAGCACAGTTTTGTACATTGAGCATGCTTAAGAAATATATAAATGCTATAATAATACAATATATTACCTTCAAAAGATCTTCAGTTTGCTTATGGAACTGAGTGTCATAAGGGTTGTGAGTTATAGAGAAGTGGTAGAAGCAATGCAATTTGAAATTGGAAGATAACTGTTACTACATATATGGATAGGTGAGGCTCATCACACAGTTGCACACTGGCCGGGATACTCCATGGTGTCTTCTGTGTGCACCTGTGTGCCCATGTGCATAGAACATTCTTGTGAGGCTCAGTTCAATTGATTTCAGTTTTTTGCATCATATACTATTTTCTGATTATAAAACAGACGTAAACAAAATATAAGATTTCCACTATGTTTAAATTGTTTCCCAATATATAGTGTAAAAGGCTTGCATTTTCAAAGAAGTGCCTGGGAGCTGTGTATGCACCTTCTCTCACCTGCATCATATGCCAAGAGAATAGTGATCTCTAGCTCCACTTCCCATTGTCAGATGACTGTGTCTGCAGAGGTGCTTTGCTGTGATTTTTGTTATTTCTCTTTTCTGAGAATCTGGTTCTGTTCTGTGTTTGTCAAATACCTCAAAATATTTTTCAAATATCTGTGGTGGGGAATAAAACTCAAAATATGGAAAAAAAAGCCGGGGTAGCAATACTCATATCAGACAAAATAGACTTCCAGAAAAGGGCCATAAAGAGAGACCCAGAAGGTCACTTCATAATACTCAAGGGAAGAATCCACCAAGAAGACATAAACATAGTAAATAT
>CM052541.1:77240507-77285186 GCA_028533065.1 Trachops cirrhosus
GACCAGAGGGGAGAGGGGAGGGAATTTCAGGGGAGAAGGGAAGGGTTTACAGGAACAAATATAGAGGACACATGGACAAAACTAGGGGTGTTGGAAAGGGGAGGGAGGAGGGGAGGAATGGGTGGGTGGGCTGGAAAGGGAATAAAGGATAGAAACTGTACTGAATAAACTAAAATAAAAATTTAAAAAATAAAAAAAATAAAAAAAAAACTCAAAATATGCTTTGCTAATTTATTTTTAAAACCCATTTAACAAAAAAAATAATTCTATGTTTCTTATTCATTTTCCTGCAATTAGATGAAATACTGCCCTTTAAGAATTTTATGGATAAGAGACATTGAAATTAAGAACAAACTGACAGTAACCAAAGGGGAGAGAGCAATGTGGGAAAAAGGGGGAAGGGTCTTCAGGAACAACTAAAAGGACACATGGACAAAACCAAGGGGGTTAGGATCAGGGGAGGGAGGTGAGGTGACTGGGGTAAGGGGGAATGGTGGGGAGAAAATAGAGACAACTGTACTTGAACAATAATAAAAAATAAAGAACAAAATAAACTAACAAAACAGAAACATACTCACAGATACAGAAAACAGATTGATGGGGGCCAGTGGAAAAGGGGGTTGGGGAACTGGGTGAAAAGGTGAAGGGATTGAGAAATACAGATTGGTAATCACAAAATAGTTATGGAGATGTAAAGTACAGCATAGGCCATATAGTCAGTAATATTGTAATAACTACGTATAGGGCCAGTTAGGTACTGGAAATATCAGGGGGAACAATTTGTAAGTATATAATTGTCTAACAACTATACTGCGCACCTGAAACTAATACAAATAATTGTAAATGTAAACTATAAATGAAAAAAGTTAAATAAAAATATAAAATAAAAGAAAAAAATTTACAGATAAGAAATCAGCCTCAAAATTTCATTTATTTTCTTTAAAAAAATGTCACATCAAGTCTTTATGAGAGCCATTAATACCTTGAAATTTACCTTTAAATTGAATAACACATTTCTAAGTTTTTTGACTGGAGTTTTTTTAAATTTCATGAAGTCATTTTATAATGCCCTGCAAGATTAATTGTAAACAAGAAGAAAGAAATGGAAAAGAGTATTTGTACTGTTATGTAAATCCATTCTTCCTCCCTTCCTTCCTTCCTTCCTTCCTTCCTTCCTTCCTTCCTTCCCTCCTTCCTTCTCTCACCATTTCATTCTTTTAATACAATTTTATGAAAAGCTTATTATGCACCAGATATATTCCCAAGGTTCCACAAAATCATATCACCTATAAGAGAATACAAAGAAATAAATAAAATACTATAAAACTTGTACATGACAGATATGCTATGTGAAGAGCAGCATCCTCTGCATGTGATTGGATGGTTAGGGGATAACAGTCCATGTGGCAGAACATATCCATGTTGTTAAGACCGCACCTCTGCCCTTGGCCTTCACCACATTCTATATCTGGGCAACATCAAAGACACCTTAGAAGGCATATTTACCTCATTTAGGGAAGGCTGGAAGGGTACCTACTGAAGTGAATATCATATTCAATACTGTACAAGTTCAGAACTATTCTCTATTACTTTGTGGAATAGAAATGAATTATTAAAACTAGAGACTCATTTTTTAAAAGACTTTCACACAATTGAAAGTGAGGTATTCTAAATTGTTCTGTCCCTCTAGATACAACTATTACAAGAGTCCTTAGGGCCTGAATATTAGAGAGTAGTTTAACAATGTTTTTCCCTTTAATAATCTTCCTTCTTACAGAATAAGCTCAATAGCTGTTAACTCAAGGCTTTTCTCAAGCAGTTTATTCAAGGAATAGATGGGTAATTGGGCTTTTGAATTAGACAAATATAGATGAGAATTCTGGATGCATTATTTGCTAGTATTATGACCTTGGACAAAATCACATCTCTGAACTTTAGTGTCTCCAAGTGTTCAGAAAACATGTAACTTTTTTAAGGTTGTTGAGAGGAGTAGATGAAACAACACATGAACATAAATAGTGCTGACCTTGTCAGAGCAGGCGACTAATAAATGAAGGTGAATAATGGCATAATTCTTACTTTATGGACTATCTCTCACTGATAAAATTTGCTCTCTTTCTGTCCTATTGCTTCAGACAACTGTGATGACCCATTAGCATCCCTGCTTTCTCCAATGGCTTTTTCCAGTTCCTCAGACCTCACTGGTACTCACAGCCCAGCTCAACTCAACCGAAGACTTGGTAAGTAGGGTGGTGTAATTTCTAAAGCACTATGTAGAGTCAGCACACCATGGGTAAATGGAAGAAAGTGCACCTCTGTACAGAGATAATGTACAAGAGCAGAATCCAGAGGAAGAATGCAGATAGGGGCTAATAGTGAAATAAACTGTCTCTCAGCACAAAATAGATATTCAAATTATGCTGATTCTCCCCAACCCACATTATTCTTCTTTGACTATCATGAGAGGCCTTTTAGAAGTATTTTAAAAAAAGCATTTGATTTATTTTAATGTAAGTTACATAAACAGCTACCAAAATATATTTATAAATATATTTATAAGAAGCATAAATAAAATCTATGAAAGTTGATAACTTTAATTTTTACAGTAAAATAAATGTTGATTTTTTCAAATGTAAAATACTATTGAGTAAAAGAAAGAAAATACAGAAATATACAATCCTACCCACTAGAGATACCCATGATTAAATGTCAGGTGTGTATCTTTGTAGTATGTGATAGAAATAAGAGCAGACACCCCCTAACTAATATCTTATGTAAAATTTCTTTAGAAAATATAATGCTAGATATCTATATAGATATATTTTAAATCAAATTTTGATGTTGGTTTTTATTTTTATATTTATATATTTATAATTGTACAGTTACTTTTTTAATTTTTAAAGAGTAAATATCTGATAGTTGTATGTCTAATAAATGTTATAAACTCTTTTTCAATTTGAGAGAAAGAACTTTGTATGTAACTTTCATAGATACACTACTCTATTAGAGTTCCAATTAATTGCTCTTAGCTATATTTTCCTTTTGATAAACAAAACCAATCACAGTAGTAAGTTTTTTCAATGTTGAGCTATCTTTGCATTCTGGAATAAGTTTTATTTGGTTATTGCATTATTATATTCCTTTTATAATCTACAGAATAATTTAATTTGTTGACATTTTAATTTATAATTTTGAATATTAATTGGGAAATTGATTTGTTATTTCATTTTTATATTTGTTTATTGTTTCATGCCATGTTTCACAAGTTTTATTGTTATTTAATGGGGTTAGTAATTTAAATGTTAGCAAGTGCTATTGCTTTGTTGAGGAAGGAGTTTAAGAATATTATTTTAAAGAAAAAAGAATAGCCAATTATAAACCCAGCAGGATAATATTAATAATAATTTTTACTAATTTTACCCTTTGCTGAATATTCTGAACCAAATCTCTTTAAGGCATTTTACCTATATAAAGTTTTTTAGTCTTCACAATAATAAATAAAGTAAGAATTATTAACTTTTACCTTCAAGTACAGTTCATGAGGTTCAGAGATGTTTTGTAACTAAAATTAAAGTTAAGGAAAGGAAATGATTGCATTAAAATCTTAGTTATGTAGCTGACAATGATCAAAAGGGAGAGTGGAGGGAATTTCAGGGGAAAAGGGGAAGGGTTTACAGGAACAAGTATAAAAGACTCATGGACAAAAACTAGAAGGGGTGGAAATGGGAAGGAGGTAGGGAGAGCCGGGGATTTGGGCTGGGATTGGAGTAAAAGACAGAAAATTGTACTTGAACAATGATTAAAATAAAACATAAAAAAATAAAATATCTGGAGCAAGAAAAAAAATAAAGAGCAAATTAGACACACACACACACACAAAATCTTAGATATGGGAATCAAAGGTTTTGCCCATAACAACCACATCAGCAAACTTATTCACTAACACAGGTTTAAAAAAAGTAACCATTCTTGGAAACAAGCTACCAGCCAGAGTTCAAATGCTAGCTATGGCATTTACTGATGAGCTTTATAAATGTCTGCCTGTTCCCTTAAGTGAGAAGTCACCTAACCTGTTCCCAACCTCAGTTCTTTATAACATGGACTGGTATTGCCTGTCTTGAAGCATCATATGTAGACTAAGAAGAGATGGACATATGAAAAGAACCTTCTCACTTCAGAGTGGAGCATTGCTCTGGAGCAAGGAGGTCCACTTGTCATTTCAGGGAAAACCACAGGTAGGCAAATTTTAATGCAGTCTCCAACAGGACATCCAGAGGCACAGTTTGTTTCATCCCACTCAACTGGGCAGTGTTAGAAAATCATTACTGTCTTACAGTTCCTTGGCAGTTTCTGGGGAAGCTGTGAGTCTGATTTTAGGCCAGCTCCTTCAATAATAAACAGATATTGACAGGACACAGATGTCTCTGATCCAATGTATTACAATTGCTCTGATCACAGTAGATTCTGGGTACCCAAGTCAAGGGCTGCAGAGTGTATGGAGAGCCCTGTCCTCTTCCTCTCAACCAGAGTCTACATTAGGAAGGCCATGTAAGAGACATAGTCATAGAGGTGGAATGCATTGGCCTAGAGTTCACCTGCCATCATATCCCCCAGGGATGGCAGGCTTCCCTCCCTTCCCTAGGGCCAGCATGGCCCTCAGTGAAAACTAAACACAGATACAAGCAGACTGTAGATTCCTAGCTTTCCTCCAATCATTGTACATCTGAATTACCTGGAAAGCTTTACAAGTAGCAGTGCCTGAGCTTGTCTCTCAGCTACTCTGAATTAATTGTTTGGAATGGAACCCAAGCATGGATATTAAAAAAGTAAATAAGCAAGCTTTCCAGATGAGTTCAAAATGCAGCACAAGTTGCAAACCACCAGATTTATTAAATTTGTGAATAACAAATCCTTTTATATATATATATATATATATCGCTTACTATGTGCCAGACACTGTGCTAGAACCTTGACCCATATTTGGTAAAAATAGGCACAAAATCTATTCATAAAGTCTTAACACTCACCAATGGCATTTTTTATAAAACTAGAACAAATAATCAAAAATTTTCATGGAAATATAAAAAACCCCAAATAACTAGAGCAACCTTGAGAAAGAAGTACAGAGTTGAAGGTATAATATTACCTGATATCAAACTATATTACAAGGCTATAATAATGAAAACAGCATGGTACTGGCATAAAAAACAGACACATAGATCAATGAAACATAATAGAGAGCCCAGAGATAAACTTATGCCTATATGGTCAATTAATACAGGGGTGAGAAAAAGTAGTTTTAAAGTTGTGAGTACAAAACATGGTTTATTCTTGTATTATTATTTATTACTGTATTATTTATTTATATTACAACTGTAAACCTACTTTTGTCCAATCTTGTACATGGCAAAGCAGGCAAGACTATACAATGGGATAATGACAGTCTCTTCAATAAACGGTGTTAGGAAAATTGGAAAGGTACGTATAAAAAAACTAGACTAACTTATTACAACATATACAAGAGTAAACTCAAAATGGATTAAATACTTAAATGTAAGTTTCAAAACCATGAAACTATTAGAAAAGAACACATGCAGTAAAACTTTGAACATTTCTTTTAGCAATATTTTTTTTCTGATATATCTCCTCCAGCAAGGGAAACAAAAAAAAAGAGAAATGAATAAATAGGATGATATCAAACTAAAAAGTTTTGGCACAGCAAAGGAAACCATCGACAAAAAGAAAATATAATCCACTGAATGGAAGAAGATATTCACCAATGATACATTCACCAAAATTATAAACAATTCATGTAACTCAACACACACACTCACAAAAAATCCAATTAAAAGTACAGAGGACAAAAGACTTGAATAGGCACTTCTCCAAAGAGAACATACAAATGTGAAATAAACATATGAAAAGATGCTCGATGTCACTAATTATCAGAGAGATGCACATTAAAACTCAGTAACTTATCTCCTTATCCTTCTAAAGTTATTATCTTCAATAAATGAGCAGACACCAGGTGTTGCTGAGGATGTGGAGAAAAGGAAATGCTTGTGCACTGTTGGAATGCAAACTGGTGCAGTCACTATGGAAAACAGCATGGAGGGTCCTAAAAACTTAGAAATGAATCTGGCTATGTCCTAGTGACTTCACTGCTGGGTACATATTCAATAAATCTCAAAACACTGAAATGAAAGTATGTATATACCCCTATGTTTATTATAGTGTTATTTGCAATAGCCAAGATACAGACACATCCCAAGTGCTTGTGCATCAATACATACATGGTTAAAACATGGTGGTGCATGCATACAATGAAATATTACTTAGCCATAAAAATAAATGAAATCTTATCATTTATGATAGCATGAATTGTCCCAAGGGGTATTATGTTAAGTAAATAAGTCAAGGAATAAAAGACAAGTACAATATGATTTAACTTATATGTGGAATCTAAAGGACAAAATAAACAAACATAATAGAAACAGATTCATAGATAAAGAGAAGAGATGGAGGGTTTTCAGAGTGGAGGGGATTGCTGGGCTGGGTGAAAGGGATGAAGGAATTAGGAAGTACAGATTAGCAGTTACAAAATTGTCACAGGTATCTAAGGTAAATCATAAGGCATATAGTTGATAAAATGGTAATAACAATGTATGGTGTCAGGAGTGTATCTGAAAGTATATTATCACTGACCACTACATTGTACACCTAAAGCTAATACAAAATAAAAATGATGTAAACTGTAATTGAAAAAATTAACAAACATTTACATGCAGAATGCAAATTAATATAAACTTAATCACCAGCTAACTTGGTAGTAATATACTGATATTAGTATTTTTCTCATATATACAATATAAATCATGTACATGTGTATAGATACAAATACACATGGTAATATGTTTAGATTAAGCCATGTATATACAGATGTGATTGGATGTATCCAGATTCAGAGTTATATAAAGAGGAGGATATATGCAGGGTTGAAAATACATATACAACCATTTCCAATAGAATATATACACACATAAATATACATATATGAATATATGAATACATATCATAATATATACCTGTACCTATTCACATAATGTATATATAGGATATATGAATACGTGCTATATATTGCATATGTACATATACAGTATATGGTATAACAAACTTATTTTGTAAATATTAAAAACAAATTTGTTCTATGAGTTTTATAAGTATAAAATTTAGATATTTCAAAAACAATTTTTTATTTATATGGACAATAACACTATAAAGTAATGTTTCATTTTTCTTTTAAAAACAGACATGCTCTGTCTCCACTAAAATAACCTAGAAATAATTATAGTCCTGTACAATGAACTCTTCTTTCCTCATGTCTTCCTTTAAAAATTTCTTTTTGAGTTTTTATTATATTTTTTGGATAACATTGGATAAGAAAATCATATATGTTTTTTATTTTTTAAATTTTTTAATGGTGTTCAAGTACAGTTTTCAATTTATCCCCCACCACTCCCCTACACCCACTTCCCTGCTTACGACCCTCAATCCTACCCCCTTTTGGCTTTGTCCATATGTCCTTTAAAGATGTTCCTTGACAACTCTTTCCCTATTTCCCCCATTATCCCTCTCACCCCTCCAGTCCAGTTACTGTTAATTTGTTCTTTATTTCAATGTCTCTGGTTATATTTTTCTTGCTTGTTTGTTTTGTTGATTAGGTTCCACTTATAGGTGAGATCATATGGCATTTGTCTTTCACTGCCTGGCTTATTTCACTTAGCATGATGCTCTTGAGATCCATCCATGCTGTCGCGAAGGGTAGGATCTCCTTCTTAATTTCTGCTGTGTAGTATTCTACTGACAACTCCACTGCTGGAATTATACCCTAAGAATCTTGAAACACCAAATCTAAAGAACCTATGCACCTCAGTGTTGATAACAGCACAATTTACAATAGCCAAGTGTTGGAATCAACCTAAGTATCCATCAGTAAATGAGTGGATCAAAAAATTATGGTATATTTACACAAAAGATCATATAGATTTCAAGCATACATTTCTATGATACATGATCTGTACATTGCATTCTGGGACCACCACCAATGCCAAACCATCTATTTTCACCATATATTTGGGCCCCATACTCCCCACCTACCTTTCCCTTCCTTCCCTATGGTAACCACCATACAGTTGTCTGTATCTATGAGTTTCAGTTTTATATCCCACATACAAAGCAGGGGCCCGAAAATTGGATTATCTTCTGACTGGTGGAACCATTGTAGTACAGGCTTCCTCACTAGATGAGTGTTCTATTACCCATTTGTATCAGTATATCAGCTGGCATTGTTATAAGAGGCCACATTTAGCTTCAGTGAATTTTTTTAAAGACTTTCAGTGTGTTTGCCCATTTCATGATGGGTAATTTAAAAACACACCTGCCCACACAATGCTGAGTATTCAGCAGTTTTTGACCCAAAGTAGCATGACCCTCATGCTCCATTCTCCCCATTTACCCAATCTCACCCTGAGCAACTTTTTTTTTGTTTCCCCTTATGAAAAAAATCTTAAGAGGGAAACATTTTGCTGATGTGGAAGAGGTGAAAAAAAAAACAGCAGAAACATTAAAAGGAATCAAAATTGATATGTTGAAAAATTCTTTTGAGCAGTGGAAAAAATATCTGGATAGGTGTATAGCATCAAATGGAGAGTACTTTGAAGATCATTTATGTTTAAACATGTAAAGACAAACACATACTTTTTCATAAATAAATTCCAGGTTTTTGGGGGTACCTGTCATATAAGTGAAATCATATGGTTTTTAGTTATTTCTGGCTAACTTTTTCTCTTAACATAATATTCTTAGTGTCTATTCATGCTTTCTCAAATGGCAGTACTTCATCTTTGCTTATGGCTAAGTAGTATCCCATTATTTATATGTACCACATCATCTTTATCCAATCTTCTATTGAAGGACACTTTGGTTGTCTCCATGTCTTGGCCACCATGAATAATGGTGCAATGAACAAAAGAGTGTATATATCTTTGAGAACAAATGCTTTTGAGTTTCTCAGGTAGATACCCAAGAGAAGGAATACTAGGTCATATAGTAATTCTATTTTTAATTTTTTGAGGAATCAGCATATTGACTTCCATAATGGCTATACCAGTTTATATTCCCACCAGAAGTGAATGAGAGTTCCCTTTTCATGCAACCTCTCCAATTCTTGGCATTCCTTGTTTTGTTAATAATAGCAATTCTAAGCCCTGGCTGGTGTAGCTCAGTGGATTGAGTGCAGGCCTGTGAACCAAAGCATCACCGGTTTGATTCCCAGACAGGGCACATGCCTGGGTTGCAGGCCATATCCCCAGTATGGGGTGTGCTGGAGGCAACCACACATTGATGTTTCACTCCCTCTCTTTCTCTCTCCCTTCCCCATCTCTCTAAAATAAATAAATGAGATCTTCAAAAAAATAAATAAAATTATTTTAAAAAATAATAGCAATTCTAACAGCTTGGAGGTGGAACTTCATTATAGTTTTGATTTTTATTTCTCTAATAGCTAGTGAAGTTGAACATGTTTTTATATATGTATTGGCCATTTGCATGTTTTATTGAGAGAGGTGTCTGTTCAGGCCCTCTGTTCATTTTTTAAATGGGAATGATTATTTGGTATTGAGTTGTAGGAATTCTTTATATATTTTGGATATTAACCCCTTGTCAAAGCTATTGTTTGCAAATAATATCTCCCATTTGTATGGATGCCGTTTTTTGTCACTTTCTTTTGCTGTGCAAATGATTTTTAATTTAATTTGGTCTTGTTGCTTTATATTTTGCCTTTCCTTCCCTTGATTTTGGGGGTAAAATTCATAAAATGTTCTCTGTAAACATGGTCCATAAGATTAATATCTATGTTTTCTTCTACATAATTTATTATTTCAGATCTTAAATTTAGGTCTTTCATCAATTTCAAATTAACTTTGGTGCATGGGGACAAACTGTAGTCTAGTTTCATTCCGTTGCATTTCTTACCACCACTTAATGAAGAGACTTCTTTCTTTATTGTGTGTTTTTTGACTCATTTGTGAAAAACTATTTGCCAATACACATGTGGTTTTATTTCTGTCCTCTCAAATTCTGTTCCTATGGTCCATGTGACCATTTTTCTGCCAATTCCATTCCATTTCGATTGTCATAGTTCTGTAGTGTAATTTGAAGTTAAGCAGTGTGATACCTTTGGCTTCATTCTTTTTCTCAAGATTGCTTTGGCTTTTGGGTTTTTTTGTGGTTCTATACAAATCTGATGATTTTTTGTTCTAGTTTTGTTAATAAAATGGCATTGGGATTTTGATGAGGATTGCCTTAAAGTTGTGTATTGCTTTGGGTAATATAGGCATTTTAATTATGTTGATTCTTTTAGTCCATGAATATGGAATATCTCTCCATTTTGTTGATTATTTTTCAATCTGGTATAAAAATGGTTTGTAGTATTCAGGATATCAGTCTTTCACATTCTTTGTTTAGTACTAAGTATTTTATTTCTTTGGTTGCCATTGTAAAAGGAATTATTTTTAATGTCTTTCTATGAAGTTTCATTGCTAGTATATATTAAAAAGGAAAAAAGAACGCAGTCATTGTTTGCATTGGTATTGTATCTGGTAACTTTACTATGTTTGTTTACTATTTCTAATAGGTTTGTTTTTTGTGGAGTCTTTAGGGTTTTCTATGCACAGAACCATGTTGTCTATGAAAAATAACTGTTTTACTTCTTCTTTTCCAATTTAGATGTGTTTTATCCTTCTTCCTATTTAATTGCTCTTGCTAGGATTTCCAGAAATATGTTGAATATAAATGGGGAGAGTGGACGTTCTTGTTTTGTTCTTGATCTCAGTGCTAAAGCTTTTAGTTTTTTACCTTTGAGTATGATATTGGCTAAAAGTTTGCCATGTATGGCCTTTATTAGTTTCATGTACTTCCCTTTTACACCCATTTTAAAACTTCTTTTTACTTTATTTTTTAAAGATTTTATTTATTTACTATTTATTTATCTATCTATCTATCTATTTATTTATTTATTTAAGATCAGGAAAGGGAGAAAGAAAAAGAGGGAGAGGATCATCAATGTGCAGTCCCCTCTTGCATTCCCCCTTCTGGGGACCTAGCCTGCAACCCAGGCCTGTGCCCTGACTGGGAATTGCCAATAAGCATGTTATTAAACAATGTATAGGTTACCAATGATATCAAGGAAGAAATCATAAATTACTTGGAAATAAATGAAAATGAATACATATTAACCCAAAATCTATTGGACACAGATAAAAGAGTCTGGAGAGGGAAGTTTATAACATTACAGTCCTTTCTCAAGAACCAAGAGAAAAATCAAATAATAATCTAACCTATGCCATAGAGACTTAGGTTTTCTGGGCTCTCTATTCTGTTCCATTGTTCTATCTGTCTGTTCTTATGCCAGTATCATACTGTTTGGATACAGTGGCATTTTAGTATATTTGATATCAGGTTTTGTGATCTGCCCTACTTTGTTTTTCTCTCTAAAAATTGCCATAGCTATGTGGGGTTGTTTATGGTTTCATATACATTTTTGAAATGTTTGTTCAGTATCTGTCAAATATGTCATGGATATTTTAATAGGGATTGCACTGAATCTATAAATTGCTTTGGGTAATATGGACATTTTGATGGCATTAATTCTTCCAATTCATGAACTGTATATGCTTCCATTTATTTGTGTCTCCCTTAATTTCTTTCTGCAGTGTTGTATAGTTTTCTGAGTATAGGTCTTTTACCTCCATGTGAAGGTTTATTCCTAGGTACTTTATGTTTCTTTATTGCCATAGCAAATGGATTTTTTCCTTTCTGATTCTGATATTTCATTGTTGGTGTATAAAAATGCATTCTATTTCTAAATATTGACTTTGAATCCTGGTGTTTTGTCAAATTTACTTACTATGTCAAGTAGTTTTTTTATGGAGTCTATAGGGTTTTCTATGTACATTATCATTTCATTGGCAAATAGTGACAGTTTTTCTTTCTCCTTTCCTATTCAGTTGCCTTTTAAAGGGGGCAGAAGCATAAAATAGAGTGAAAATAGCCTCTTGAAAGAATGGTGTTGGGAGATCTGGACAGCTACATGCAAAAAAATAAAACTCAGTCACCACCTTACCCCATGCATAAAATAAATTCAAGGTGGATAAAAGACTTAAATATAAGTCACAACATTGTAAAAGTCCTAGAGAAAAACATAGGCAGGAAAATCTTAGATATTCTATGCAGTAATATAATCACCGATATATACCTTATAGCAGGGGTCTCAAACTCATTTTCACCCAGGGCCACATCAGCCGCCAGTTACCTTCAAAGGGCTGAATGTAATTTTAGAAGTGTACAAATGTAACTACTCCTTAACTGTTAAGGGGTTGAAATTACATTTGGCCCTTTGAAGTCAACTGCTAGGCTGATGTGACCCCCAAGAAAAATGAGTTTGACACCCCTGCCCTAGAGCAATGGACATAAAGGAGAGAATAAACAAATGGGACCTTATCAAAATAAAAAGGTTTTGCATGGCTAAAAAATCAGGAAAATGAAAAGGGAACCAACCATATGGGAAAACATATTTGCAAATGATACCTCAGACAAGAGTTTGATCTCCAAAATACATAAAGAACTCACACGGCTCTACTCTAGGAAGACAAACGACCCTATTAAAAAATGGGCAAAGGACCTGAACAGACACTTTTCCAAGGAGGACATACAGAGGGTCCAGAGACTTATGAATGGATACTCAGCATCACTAACCATCACAGAGATGCAAATTAAAACCTTAATGAGGTACCACTTCACATTGGTCTGAATAGCCATCATAAAGAAATCAACAAACAAGTGCCTGGAAGGTTGTGGAGAAAAGAGTACACTGTTGATGAGAATGCAGATTTGTGCAGACATTGTGTAAAACAGCATGCAATTTCCTCAGAAAACTAAATAGGGAACTGACTTTTACTCTGCCAATACCACTCCTAGGATTATACCCTAAGAATCCTGAAACACCAGTTCAAAAGAACTTATGCACCCCAATGTTCATAGCAGCACAATTTACAATAGCCAAGTACTGGAAGCAACCTAAGATCCTGACAGTAAATGCATGAATCAGAAAACTCTGGTGCATTTACACAATGGAATACTACGCAGTAGAAAAAAGGAAGGAGCCCCCCACACTTTGTGACCGCATGGATGGAACTGGAGAGCATTATGCTAAGTGAAATAAGCCAGATGGTGAAAGACAAATCACATATGATCTCACCTATAAGTGGAACCTAATCAACAAAACAAAGAAGCAAGAAAAATGTAACCCTATTTCCCCCAGAGACATTGAAATAAAGAACAAACTGACAGTAACCATAGGGGACTGGGGAAAGGGATAATGGGGGAAAACAGGAGGAGGGTTGTCAAGGGGCATGCCTAAAGGACACATTGACAAAGCCAAAGGCATAGGTTTAAGAGTGGGAGGCAGGGATGGGTGGGGGCAGGGGGCCATGGGGTAGTGAAATGGAGACAAATGTACTTGAACAACAATTTAAAAAAATGTAACCTACAACAAAAAGAACTAAGAAAAAAGAGGACAACAAATAAATCCTAGAGCAATTAGACGGAAGAAATTAATACAGATCAGAGCAGAAATAAATGACATAGAGACTAAGGGGAAAAAAGATAAGTGAAATTAAGAGCTGGTTCTTTGAAAACATAAACAAGATTGACAAACCTGTAACAAGTTTCATCAGGAGAAATAGAGGGCCCAAATTAATAAAATTAGAAATGAAAGAGGTGAAGGAACAAGTGAGAACACTGATATACAAAGGATTGTAATAAAATACTATGAATAGTATGCTCACACATTGAAAAACCTAGGAGAAATGTACAAATTCCTAGAAATATACAACTTCAAAACTGAATCAGAAAGAATCAGAAAACCTGAATAAACTGTTTACAACTAATGAAATTGAAACAATAATAAAAAACACACAGCAAGTAAAAGTCTTAGACCATGTGGCTTCAGAGACAAATTTTACCAAACATTCGAAAAGAACTAAGACCTATTCTTCTCAACTATGCAAAAAAATTCAGGAGCAGGAAAGACTTGAAAGCTCTTTTTACAAGGCCAACATTGTCCTAATTTCAAAACAAGATAAATATACAGCAATGAAAGATAATTATAGGCTATTATCCCTTATGAACATAGAGACTAAAATTTTCAACAAAATATTAGCATACCAGATCCAGCAATACATAAAAAAAAATCATACATTATGATCAAGTGGGATATGTCCTGGGGATGCAAAGTTGGTACAATATTTGCAAATCAATAAATATGACAAATCACATAAACACAACAAAAGATAAAAATCACTTGATCTTATCCATGGATGCAGAGAAAACACAATAAAATTCAGTACCATTTGTGATAAAAAAAAACTCTCAGCAAAGTGGGGATGGAGATATCATACCTCACCATAATAAAATCCAGACATAGAAATTCTACAGCTAATATCATACTCAATGGGCAAAAACTAAAATCATTTCCTTTAAGGTCAGGAACAAGACAAGGGTATACACTTTCACCACTCTTATTCAACATAGTACTGGAAGTCCTAGGCACAACAATCAAAGAAGAGCAAACAAAGAAAAAAGCATCCAAAATGGAAAAAAGAAAATAAAACTGTCATTATTTGCAGATGGTATGGTATTGGACATAGAAGACATTAAAGATTCCACCAAAAAGTTGTTAATCTAATTAATGAATATGACATATTTAAGAATACAAAACTGATATTAAAAAATAAGTGGCATTTTTATACACCAATAATAAACTGTCAGATAGGGAAACTTAGAAAACAATCTCCTTTAGTAATGTGGCAACAAAATACAAGGTACCTAGGAATAAATTTAACCAAGAAGGTAAAAGATCTATACTAAAAATAGCTATAGGACATTGAAGAAAGAAATTGAGTAAGATACAAGTAAGTTGAAGTATATACTGTGTTCATGAATAGAAATAATTAGTATCATTAAAATGTCTATATTACCCAAAGTAATCTATAGATTCAACAAAATTACCATTAAAATACCAATGGTGTATTTCACTGATCTAGAGTAAATACTCTAAAAAAATTATATGGAACCAAAAAAGACCCCGAATAGCCTCAGTGATCTTGAGAAAAAAGAACAAAGTCAGAGGTGTTATAATACCTGATAACAAACTATACTACAAGTCCATTGTAATAAAAAAAAAAAAGCCTGGTATTGGCATAAAAACAAGCATATAGATCAATGGAACACAATAAGATGACTAGAAAGAAATCCATACCTTTGTAGCCAAGTAATGTTTGATAAAGGGTGCAAGAGCATACAATAGAGTAAAGATAGTCTCTTCAAGAAATGGTGTTGGGAAAATTGGACAGGTACATGAAAAATGTAACTAGACCACCAACCTATACTATACACAAGAATAAACTGAAAATGAATAACAATCTTAAATGTAAGTCAAGAAACCATAAAAGTCCTAGAGAAAACACAGACAGTAAAATCTCAGACATCTCTCAGAGCAGTATTTTTGCTGATATATCTGTTGGAGCAAAGGAAACAAAGGAAAGAATAAATGAATGGAACTATATCAAATTAAAAAATCTTCTGCATATAAAAAATCAACAGAATGAAAAGAGAACCCATTGTATGGGAGAACATGTCTGCCAATGATGTATCTTACAAGAGGTTAATTTCCAAAATATATAAAGAACTACACAACTCAACATCAGGAAGACAAATAATCCAAATAAATAACAGGCAAAAGACATGGATAGACACTTCTCCAAGGAGGACATACAGATGGCCCATAGACATACAAAAAAATGCTCAACATCACTAATCATCAGAAAGTTGCAAATTAAAAGGATAATGAGATATCACTTCACACCTGCCAGAATGCCTATCATCAATAAATCAACCAACAATGAATGCTGGAGAGCATGTGGAGAAAAGGGAATCTTAGTGCACTCTTGGTGGAAATAAAGACCAGTACAGCCATTGTGAAAAACATTATGGAGTTTTCTTAAAAATTAAACATGGAACTGCTTTTGAACCCAGTGATTCCACTTTTGGGAATGTATCCTAAGAATACCAAAACACCAATTCAAAAGAATGTATGAACCCCTCTGTTCATAGTAACACTATTTATAATATCCAAGGTCTGAAAACAGCCCAAGAACCCATCATTAAATGAGTGGATAAAAAAGTACATTTACACAATGAAATATTAATACTTAGCAGTTATAATAAAAGAGAGAGAGGAAATTTTACCTTTTGTGACAGCATGATTTGACCTGGAAATTATTATGCTAAGTAAAATAAGATAGTTAGTAAAAGTCAAATACCATATGATCTCACTTGTATGTAGAATCTAATGAAAAAAATAAACTGATAACCAAATACAAATAGAGGCATAGACACATAGAACAGACTGACAGCTGCCAGATTGGTGGGAGGGAAGTGGGGAACTGGATAAAAAGAAGATGAAGGGTTTAACAAAATAACATTTATACATAAACCTTAGACACGAACCACAGTGTGGTGATGGCTAGAAGGTAGGGAATGTGAAGGTAGGGGGGATGTTGGCAAAGGAGGAAAAATGTGGATATCTGTAACAGTATAAACAATTAAAACAAAGTAAAAAGATAAATATCACAATGTATAAAAAAGAAAAAAAGAAGAAGGACTCCTAATGTAAACTTACAAATAGTGTATAACTGCCATTGCTAAACAAAGGCTTCTCCTGCAAAGCTGTGCTTCAGGAAGAATCCTGCCCTGAACTACCTGCTTGCTCTGTGTCCCCTGTGTCTGAGTCAATACTTATAAATAACTCCTGGAATCCTGTTTCAACCAGTAGAACTGAACATTCCCCACCCAATCAAATTTGCATAGCTATATCCCATTAGCATCTTTACTGACCAATCAGAGTGTCCCCACTCTGACGAATCAAGACAGTGATTTTGGAACTAATCAAAGTGTGAGGATGTGGGGTCCTTATCTGCATGAAGATGGGCAAATAAGGGATTGGGGCGTGGACTTCTCTCCCTATAAATCAGCTCCCTCTGGCTTGGGTAGTGCATTTGCCCTTTATAATAAAGACCAAGTTTCCCCAGCTAGAGTTGAAATGTTAAAGACACTGTGCTGGAGTGGATGGGAGCAGAGCTGTTTAATGGGAGAGGAACCTTACCAGAGAGAAAACTTGTCTGAGGGCCTTCTCACAGCTGTGTTGTTCCATATGCTGTCATAATTGAGCAGTAACACTACTAAACTGTGTCACAAGTCTGCTGTCCTGCAGCCATGCTTATCACAGTTGAGATATTTGCACTGAATACAGTTTCCTTTTTCATCACACCCCATGTTAGAAATCCCTGTTGGTATTGCATTGGTACCAATGATCATTGGTTGATATTACTTAACACTATGATAGGGCCTCACTGTTCTAAGACCTTGGGTACATCAAAACTCCTCTCCTTGCAAATTTAATTGCTCTCTCTGTGTGATAGGTAAAAATGCCATTGCACAGAGAGAAAAATAAATAATATTAGAATAATAATTCAGATAGAGCCAAAGCTAGTTAATATCTTAGAAGATAATAAAATCTGGGGATTGTGTCTTTTCTATTAGACAAATGTAAGTTAACATGTAACTTCAAAAAATATGATGCATAATCAATGAGTAAGAAGCATAAGCAAATAGCAAATGCATTCTCCTAGAGACTTAAATGATAATTGAGTGAACTTGATAAAAATTGACTCAGTTGCTGCTAGTGCTGGGCCTGGGGCTGCTTAGCAAGATGTACTGGGCTCGCTGAGGCCAGATGATGCTTGTTTGAGAGGAAAATCTGAAGTATTATATAAGACATTTGCATGGAAAAACTACTGGAAACAGCTTGTGTGAGCCCAAAAGTTGGGGGGGGCGGAGTATCAGGGGGGGAATCACCAGAGCGGGGCAAATATGAGTCAGGTTGATGAAGTCTCAGATATTTCAGGCACCTGCCTGAAAGCTCTGTGTGGGGAGGGCTCAGAAAAGAAAAAAAATGGCCTCTGCCACCACTTATGTTTGGAAGAACACTGTCCCCTGGCTCTTGTCCTGATGCCAGACACTTCAATTTCTCCCATTATGCTACTGGTGCCTATCAAGCTGCTGCCCTGGTGCTGGAGCTCAAAGGGAGTAAGTCTAAGTAAATCCATGTGTGGGCCCTTTATGAGGAATTGCCTGGGAATCCAGAAGTTTCTGTCTTCCACATCCTGAATTCCAACCTATTTTCAAAAACAGTGACAGAAAACTTCCCTTATTTGGTGAAGGAAATAGACATACAAGTCCAGGAAGTGCAGAGAGTCCCAAAGAAGATGAACCCAAAGAGGATCACACCAAGATACATCATAATTAAAATGCCAAAGGTTACATACAAAGAGAGAATCATAAAAGCAGCAAAAGAAAAGCAGTTAATCACCTACAAGAGGGCTCCCATAACACTGTCAGCTGATTTCTCAAAAGAAACTTTGAAGGCTACAAGGGATTGGCAAGAAATATTCAAAGTGATGAAAAGCAAGGACCTACAATCAAGATCACTTTACCCAGTAAAGCTATAACTTGGAATCGAAGGGCAGATAAAGAGTTTCCAAGACAAGAAAAAACTAAAGGAGTTCATCATCACCAAACCATTATATGAAATGTCAAAGGGGCTTATTTAAGACAAAGAAGAAAATCAACAATACGAACAATAAAATAGCAATAAATACATATCTGTTAATAATTGAATCTAAAAAACAAAATAAGCAAGCAAAGAGAACAGAAAGTGATCATAGATACAGAAAATGTTTTGATGGTTTTCAGATGGGAGAGGTAGAGTGGATTGTCAAAAAAGGTGAAGAGATTAAGAAGAACAAACATGGTGGTTTATATGGTGGTTACATAATAATCATGGAAGTGTAAAGTACAGCATAGGAAATAGAGTAGCCAAAGAACATATATACATGACCCATGGACACAAACAATGGTGGGGGGATTACCTGAGGGAGTGGGGGGAGGTTGGGTGAAGGGGGTTAATTGAAACAACTGTAATAGCACAATCAATAAAATATAATTTAAAAAGTTGCCTCAAGATGACCTTGAATGGATACACTATATTCTCTTTTGATTTCCAAATTTTGGGTAGTTTTAACATACTCCATTCATTCATTTATTCATTTATTCATCACAGTAGTTTATGAATTCCTTCTTTCCTCTGACATTCAGCCTTTTACAACTTGTTATGAAATTTACTGGTTTTTCCACACAAACTGAAATTCAAATTGTAATACCCTTGACTTTCATAAAACTAAGTCCCCTTGCTTGAGTTGTACATGCTCACTGGCATCCTTCCACTCATTGCTGCTGAACTATTTCACAAAGTGAACTTGCCTACAAGTCCTCTGAATACCCTGGGAATCATAGCCACATTTCCCCCACTATGTGAAAGTATGAAATCTTTCATAAACTAAAATGGTGTAAAGCAAAGAAGCAACTACCATTAATTTAAAAACCAAAATCCTCCTTGAATTTATTTTCACTGAACAGGTCCTAATGTTGCTCTTTTGTATAATCAAAGTGGTATGATGCAAATTTTCAAAAAGCAAAGGATACCTGTAGAACTTTGGCATGCATTGAACATATGTGCTTAAGGACCACTTTATCTCCAGTGTGTGTTCAGAGCTCAAGCATACACATCCTCTGACCTATTCCCAGGAAGAAAATGCACATAGCTGGTAAATGTGTGGTGTCAGAAGCAGGGATTAATCAAAAGTTGAAAAGAAGAATATAGGGAAAGTGCACTGATGGGAACTCTAGAGTCTGAGTAAAATAAGTCTAATGAGCTCTTGCAGTGACAAACTCATATTTCTGAGAGAAAATTCACTCTTGGAAATGGTGTCTGAACTTAGGCATTTCTGTGATGTACAAGCTCTGGGCAATCCACCAAAAGAGGAGGATGCTAGATGGTGAAAGACCACTGTAATGGCCTTCACACTGCTATTTCATCTACAGAAGGAATTTACTAAATAGAACTTGAGTTCTTTCACTTCCACACACCCCTAAGCCCCCATCTCATCCCCACACAAAGAAATAAAAAACAACAAAGAAAACTAATTACTTTTGTAAAAAAAAAAACTACAAAATAGATTAAACTGCATGTCAGACCACCATTCACTTAGCTTGCCAAGTCAATCCATATAGCTGTGGGTTAGCAGAAATCTGACTTTGTCAAATGTGATTTGTTTTGTGGCAAGAAAGCTTTTGATCTGGGCATTAAAGTCAGCAGGGCTGGGAGAAGCATTTTCTGTCAGCAGGAAGCCGCAGAGCTGTGGGTTAGACCTGCCTAAAGTGAGGGGAAGGTTTTAAGTTACCTTATATGATCAAAAGCAAATAGAAATAGTCATGTTTGGTCCCATGAGAGTAGAGGTTTGTGCTTTTCTTTCCTATCCCCCTAAAATATGGTTTTGCAAACAATTATGTTTGCTTTTTGTTCCTTGAAATGTTAATCTTTCTTCTTTACTCAATATATTTTCAAGATTCTTGCCTGTGTAAATTGACAATATGTGTTTCTAGCATGACAGACAATTCAGTTGCCATGGAGAATTTGATTTTTTATGTCAAGGCATTTTCAGCTTCCTGGGCCTTTGGACTAATAAAGAGGCTTAAAACTCATGCCTCTCTTTGGCACAGAATTTATGCACATATTTTCTTCCTTTGGCCAGCCCTGGTTGCAAATAACTAAGGGTATGTGAATGTCTTAGGAAATGGCCTTTCAGTTTGGCATTATTGGTCCCTCCATGGAGAGATATGGATTGGGAACAGGGTAGGAATCAGTGTTTCACAATTAGCATGCTATCAGCTGTCTAGGGACTTGTCCCAGATAGCTAGGTAACAATCCTGAGATTCCAGTTTTACAGGCAGCACTACAACACCTGCTTGCAAAAAAGAGTGCATATCTCCCACCTGAATTGATTGAACGAGACATGATATGGACAGAATCTAATCTGTTTTACAAGAAAGTGAGGTATACAGAAATATGTCACTGGATTTCCCCCTCTCCCTCTGAAGGGCTCTTTCCTTTTTTATGTACCTTTCCTTTATTTTGTCCTGTCCTAGCTGTCCCGGATGTCAAGGCTCAGATCCTGTGCTTTCCTCTATTACTTTCTATGTACTCTCCCTTACTACTGGAAGTATGGATCCTGAATGGAAACATAAGCATCACCTAGCATTGTGTTAGGAATGCAGAATCTTGACCTCTGCCCCAAATCTACTGAATCAGAAACTGAGCTTTAATGGCTCTTGCATTTGCAAAGTCAAATTTGAGATGTACTGTTCTAAGAGCATCCCTGAAACTTCTGCCTCTTCAGTTCTTACCTGTATATTTTCTTTAATCTGCATCTCTGGGGTAGGAAAGGATGGAAGTGTTAACCTAAAAATAAAAGGCCTGTCAAATGGAGAGACAACAAGTATTTATTTGAGATCGAAGAATAGCTGTTCCTGATACACTGATTCAGGCTGAAACCCAAATAGTGTTTCTATTAGTAGACAAAGTCAATGGATTTTTTATGGGAAAGGGGGAACCATTACATCAATAGAAGAAAGCCACTTCTATTGGTGCAGATAAGTTAACATGGTGACACTATTTCTAAATAATGTTTTCAATTTTCAGTCCAAGAGCCATAAGGTTGGGAGTCATAAATCTGCTTTCTTGTTATCTTTGTAAACAGTTCTTTGGGGCACAATGTTATTTTACAAGAAGTCCAAAGGTTATCACCCTGTTTTAACCTTAAAAGTTTTGAGCCATAAGACTATCAAGGCAGGTTCCCTGGCATGGTGGCTCCAGCTCCATTTTAAAGTGGTTCTGTTTATAGTATTGTCTATAGAAGAAAAACAAAGATGGCTAAGTAATTATGAATAAGAAACTGCTAAAAACCAGAATCAAGCTTTATTTTTATCACATTAGTACTATGAGGTAGCTGGTATTATTTACCTTTTTAAAGATGAGTAAATAGAATCTAGAGAGGTCAGGTCACTCACCTAAAAATACACAGTTAATTATCGGTAGGACTTGGATTTGGATTTAAATCTGTCTACTCCATATGAACAAATATTTTTGTTCACATTAATCTAAGTTCTTAACCTGAGTAAAAATGTCATTGGCATAATAGTCACCCTTTCAGGTAATTTTGATATTTCTACTAACATCAGTGTTTTAACAAGAAAGACTGGATTTTTCAGGCATAAAGGTAGAAAGATATGGACACCTATGCTTCTTCAAAGCTCTTAAAATCATACAGTGGCCTAATATGCTTATGGGAAAATTATTCTTGATCTAAATGTTTAAAGAATGTACTAGGCCTCTTCTCTTACTAAGACAGCTAGATCATTGATATACAGGGTCTGGCACAAATAACACTCCTTTTTATTACAAAACCTTTTATTAAAAAAATGTAAGTGTGCAATTCTGTAACATAACAATATCACACTCAAGCACACCACATGACATTTTAGGTGAAATATTCAACTATAGGTGAAACTATAAATTATTGCACCCCTATTATTACCCTACCAACCACACTCAAGTTGGTGTTACTTTTGTAGGACCCAATATATGTATATATAATGCATGAGAGACACAGGATAGAAATCTGCAACTGAACACAGGCCTTGGGATCCTGTCCAAATGTATATAAATTCAATGCAATGAACTTTTCTAGTCAGTCAGAATAAATGCAAAGCAAAAATATGTTAAGCAATGAAGTGGGAATTATATGAATATTTTGGCTCTGTAATAATATAATGCTTCCAAAATTCTATACATCAACATTTAACAAAATAAAAGTTAGAGATAAGTCAAAAGAGTAACTTCCTATTGGAGTTTTGAACTGATGCCAGAGTTTTTCTCTTGGATAGAAATATAACAAGATGAAGTTTGGGGGTCAACACTATTAAACACACTTCTCTTTAACCATGCTGTGCTCATAGTCAAGAAACATATGATTTGTCATATATTATCTTGTTTGATCCTTGATGAAGTAAACACAAAGTGTATAACTTTTAGAGAAATAGATAAATTACCTTAACAAAGTCATGGAGTAGAAAGTGATGTTTCAACACAAACATCAGACTTGGATTGGGCACTGGCTTTCAAACCAAAGTGCCCCAGAAAAGCAAGATAAGTGTATGTGGTCAACTGTACTCACTAGAGGGAAGTTTTCAGAAGCTTTAAGTGCTAATGCCAACAGTATGAGATTTACAGTATTTTTTTTACTATTCTATCACAGTTGTCCCAATTTTACCCCATTGCTCTACATTGTCATGCCCATCACCCACTCCACAGTCAACCCTACCCTGGTGTCTATGTACTTGAGTCATTTATACATGTTCCTTGACTAGACCCTTTCCCTTCTTTCCCTCCTTTGCCCCACTCTGACCTGGTCACTGTCAGTCTGTTTTTATTTTCATGCATCCAGTTCTATTGTCTTGTTCATTGTGTTCCACTTATAGGCAATATCATATGGCATTTGTCCTTTGCCACCTGTCTTATTTCACTTAGCATAACATTGTCCTATTCCATCTATGCAGTCACAAAAGGTAGGCATTCCTTCTTTCTTTCTGCTACAAAGCATTCCATTATGTACATGTGCCACTGTTTTTTGACCCAACCATTTACTGATGGGCACTCAGGCAATTTCCAGCACTTGGTTATTGTAAATAATGCTGCTATGAACATAGAGGTACAATGAGTCTTTTGAATTGGACTTTCAGGATTGGTACGGTATAATACCAACCGTGGAATTGCTGGATCAAAAGGCAATTCCATGTTTAGTTTTTTGAGGAAATTCCATACTGTTTTCCACAGTGGCTGAACCAGTCCTACTTCTTTCTCAAGATTGCTGAAGCTATTCAGGGTCAGTTTTGCTTCCACTTAAGTTTTTGAAATATTTGTTCTAAATCTTTGAAATATGTCATTGGTATTTTAGTAAGAATTGCATTGAAACTATAGATTGGTTTGGATAATATGGGCATTTTAATGATGTTAATTAATTATTTCAATACATGAACACATTATAGACTTCCACTTATTTACATCTTCCTTAATTTCTTTTTTCAGTGTTCTATAGTTTTTTGAATACAGGTCTTTTACCCCCTTTATAAATTTTATTCCTATGTGCTTTATTTTTCTTGTTGTTATAGTAAACATTATTCTTTCCTAGTCTCTGTTTCTGATATTTTGTTGTTGGTGTACAAAAATATCTTCAGTACCTGAATATTGACTTTGTATCCCACTTTTTGCCAAATTCACTTATTAGATTGAGTAGTTTGTTGGTGGAGCTTAGAGGGTTTTCTACATACACTATGATGTCATTTGTAAATAATGCCACTTTTACTTCCTCCCTTCCAATTTGGATGCCTTTTATTTCTTTTTCTCATCAGATCACTATGCCTATAGCTTCCAATTCTACGTCAAATTAAAGTGGTAAAAGTGGACAGCCTTGTCTTGTTCTGTCTTAGGGAGAGAGCTTTTAGTTTTTGCCCATTGAGTAAGATGTTGGCTATAGGTTTCTTGTATATGGCTTTTATTATGTTGAGGTATGTTCCCTCCTCTCCCACTTTGCTGAGTGTGTTTATCATGAATGGGTGCTGTAGTTTATCAAATGCTTTTTCAGCATTTATTGATATATCATGTGATTTTATCTATCATTTGTTTATGTGGTATATTACTTTTACTGATTTGCAAATATTATACCATCCTGGCAACCCTGGGATGAATCCCACTTGATCATGGTGCATGATCTTTTTAACATATTGCAGGAGGTGGTTTTCCAATATTTTGTTGAGGATTTTATCTTCTATGTTCATCAGTGATATTGGTCTGTAGTTTTCTTTTCTTGTGTCTTCACCTCGTTTTGGAATTAGAATAATACAGCCTCATAGAAAGAGTATGGGAGTCTTTCCTCTTCTTGAATTTTCTGGTATAGTTTCAGGAGTATAGGAGTTAGCTGTTCCTAGAAGTTTGGTAAAATTCACCTGTGAAGCCATCTGGTCCAAGGCTTTATTGTGCCAGGTGTGTTTTGATTTCTACTTCAATTTCACTAGTGGTTATTGGCCTATTCAGGCTTTCTGCTGAAAGACAGCCTATATGCAAGTCATGTTTTCTTATCCATTCATCTACCATATTTCTTTTAATTGGAACATTTAACATATTTACTTTATGTTCATACTTATTCATTACAATTTTCCCCTTTGTTCCAGTGTTCTCTCTCTTCTCTTCTCTTCTCTTCTCTTCTCTTCTCTTCTCTTCTCTTCTCTTCTCTTCTCTTCTCTTCTCTTCTCTTCTCTCTTCTTTCTTTTCCTCCTCTCCTCTTGCTTCTCTCTCCCAATCTCTCTTTCTCTCTCTCTCTCTCTCTCTCTCTCTCTCTCTCTCTCTCTCTCTCTCTGTCTCTCTCTCTCTCTCTTCATCTTCTTAAAGCAGTCCCTTGAGCATGTATTGCAATGCTGGCTGGTTGGAGGTTTATTCTTTTAGACTTCTTTTGTTTGGGTAACTTCTTATTTTGCCTATCATTTTGAATGAGAGCCTTGCTGGGTAGGGTAGTCTTGGTGTAGTCCTTTAATTTGTTACTTGGAATATTTCTTTAAATTCCCTTCTGGCTTGCAGTGTTTTTGTTGAAAAATCTGCTAATAGCCTTATCAGAGCTCCCATGTAGGTTACTAACTATTTCTTCTTTGCTGCCTTTAAGATTCTCTCTTTGTCTTTGATTTTTTCCATTTTAATTATGACATATTTGGAGTGGGCTGCTTTGGGTTCATTTGTTTTGGTCCCTCTGTGCTTCCTGGATTTGTTTGAATTTTTCTGTCATCAAGTTAAGGAAGTTTTCTATTACTACTTTTTCCAACAGCTTTTTATCCCTCCTCTCCTTCTGGTATCCCAATGATATGGATATTATTACATTTCATGTTGTCCTACAGGTCCATTAAACTCCCTTTGTTCTTTTTGAGTCTCTTTTCATTTTGTTGATCTGTCTGAGTTTGTTTCTACTGTTCAGTTCAGCTGGCTGTTTTGATCCTGCTTTTAATTCCTTCTACTCTGTTCTTCATTTCAGATATTATATTATTCATTTACTCCTAGCTCTTACTGATAACCTCTATGTCCTTTTTCATGCTAGTATAGTTAGCAGTAAGTTTCTTGTAGCTTCCCTGGAGCTCTTTGTAGTTCTCACTGAGCTCATTGAGCATCCTTATAACCATTATTTTGAAGTCAATGTCTGACAGTTTGCTTGTCTCAATTTATTTAGCATTATTTCTTGGGATTCCTCCTTCCCTTTCAATTGTTTTTTTTCCTTTGTCTCCCCATTTTAGGTGGTTCTTCTTGTTTATTTCTGTTTCTTAGACTGATCTGCTTTGACTCCCTATCTTCATGGCGTGAACTTCTGTGGTAGGAGACTTGTGCCACTCAGTGGTGCTTTCTCCCTGATTTCCTGGGCTTGGTGCTCTTGGGATGCCATTTATGCCATTTATGTAGGTTCTGCAGTCATAATTGGGTTTTGGTTGTTGTTGGGTCATCCTCTGGTGGGCCCTTCCCTCTGGCTGGCTGGCTGACTGAGAGTCACACCACCCACATCTTGTATGCTATTGTACAGGTGCTGTCAGAAGAAAACCAAACAGCCCAGGAAACAAACCCACACCCACAAAAATACCCCCCCACAACCACACTATCAACAAGCAATGGATCAATATTAATAAATATGTAAGGAGATATGACTATTATAAGAAAGGAAAAACAAGTATGAGATGGCTAACTGAAAGAAAATTGATATTGAGAGGGTAGAGGGAAGAGAAACATAAGAGTATGAAATAGAAACAAGGTGAAGAAAGAAAGAAAATAAAATTTACATCATAAATTTAAAAAAAGGAAGAAGGCAGAATAAAGTAAGAGAATGTGAGCATATAGTATTAGGTTTAAACAAAAACTTAATATATATAGTGAAAAAATAGGAACCAAATTACAGAAAAAGAGCCACCACAGCAGTATCAACAACAAATGAGCAAAGATTAGTATAGGAGGGGATGGGAATAAAAAGAAAAAAAAAGAAACAAAAACTTAACAGGTGTCTAGAGGCAAGAGAAGCAATTTTGAGAGGATAGAGGGAGAAGGAATACTATGACTGAGGAACAAACCAAGCTAAGACAAGAAAAAATTGAAATTTTAAATAAAAAAAGAAAAGGCAGGAGGAAAGCCATATGAAGTAGGAGAGGTGAATAGTAAAATTTGAGGTTTGAAACACAAAAGTAGTGAAGATCTAGAAATAAAATTGAAGAAATGCAAAAACAACCACTGTATCCAGAACCAAGTAGAAAAGACTGATAAAGGTGGAGAGGGAATAACAGTATTTAAGAATGGGAAATATAATGTGAGACGACTAATGCCAAGAGAAATGATTTGATAGCCTGGAGGGTAGAGAGATAGTAGGAATGCAGATTAGAAACAAGTGATAGCAAGAGAGAAAATAAAATTGAAAACAAAAATCAGGAGAAGAGGGAAGAAGGTAAAATGGAATAAGGAAGGGGGGAAGCAAAATATGAGATTTGAAAAAAACACTCTAGTATAAATTCTAGTGACCTAATAGGCACAAACATAAAGGAAATGAAATGAATGTTAAAAAAATCTATACAGGAGAGAAAATAATGCAAATCATGAAGAAGACTGTGGTGGAATTTGTCTTAGTAGAATACAGTATTTACCACTGTCTTCTCTTCTGGATCCACCCCTGGGAATGTGAGATGCTGTCCCAGTCTGGCCCTCGGCAGCCTGTTCGAGACTGCAAGTGATCCACAGTCTGTGGCTGTCTCCTTCAGATTTGGCTGGACTCCCCTGTTCTTTCCTTCTAGGTTTCTATCAGCCCTGAGAGCTATTTAATGACCTGAGAGGACTGTCAGTACCTTCTCTATCTGCCTGCAGAGGGGGCCTCTGGTGTGAACAGGTGGGTGGGAACCCTGAGTTACTACTGGGGGAGTCCACTATTCAGTCTTCAGGGAAGATGGTGAGAGTCTTTCCCCATTCCCTTGCCACACGTCTTTGTCTGTTCCAAATTCTTTACAATAATGCATGGTGTTTGGTGCATTTGCTTGCTGATCATTTCCTGTTAAAGGCCAATTTGTGTAAAAGGGGCAGCTCTTCCTTGCTTAATACAGGCAGCAGCTCTCTCTGGATGCCAAGGCTGGGTGAGGCCCTGAATCCCCTTTGTTTCACCTGTCTCTATTCTCTATGCTCCACTGGGTTTAGTGGATCAGGGCCTGAGGATCAGTGTATCTTGTAGTGTCTGGTTAATGGCCCTTTCAGAGCTTTTTCTTCTTTCCCCTGCAGAAATGTGCCCAGCAGGATACTACTGAACCTGGTCTCACTGATCTCCAGAGCCTGTAATCCTGCAGATGGGGGCTGTGCTCACCTGTTTGTAAGGGAAGCTGGCTGGCTGCAGCAAATCTCAGGCATCCAGCTTTTGGCCTTCCAGACCCCAAACTGCTGTTCTCTCACAGGAAAAGCAGACCTGCATTCCCCACTCTGTATAGTCCCCTTCTCATCAGCTGTACTGGGTGGGGCACACAGACCCTTCTGTGTGACTCTATGCCTCTGAGTTATTGGTTAGCAGAGCTGCTGAACCCATGTACATGTGCATACGAGCCCTGGGTACATGCTGAGTCTCAGGTCTTGCCTCCACTCCCTTTTTAAAAGAGTTACTGCATGGTCCATAGGCTGCAACACTGAGCCCTGGGGGGCCCGTTCTCCTCATGCTCCCCTCCCCAAAAATCACAGATTCTCTCACGGTCAGAGCTGGCTACTGCCTGTCAGAGTTTCTAACAGTTTTAGATAAAGTTTCTCTCTAGATCTTTCTCAGGTGGCATTGAGAAGAGCCTCACAGCTATACTGTAACACAGGGTGGTGATGGGTTGGCTAGCCCTGCTCCATGCAGAGATTTTCAGCCTCCAGAAGTCCTGCTTCCACTGCATTATTCCTGGAGCCAGCACCCCTCTGACCCTTTTCTCTCCACCACTGGTGCTTGTGGAGGCTATGCAGATCTACAGCCACCTGGGCTCTGCACTGCCAAAAGTGAGATTTACAGTTTTAAATGATTTCCATTCCACTTCTTCACTTTCCCTTCAAGGATCTTGGGAGAGGTTGGGTTTTTTTCTATATAACTAAAAATAGGAACAGTGTCTTATCTTGCTGAGTCTTTTACACTGCTTTATTTATGGATGGAATTCAATAATTATGTACCCATTAAAACCCGAATAAATCATCCACTAAAAATCTCCTAGGTCTAAGCAGCTGATGGGTATAGTTAGATTCTATAGATTTGCCAAATTAAAATAAAGCTTAGCTTTTGCCACTTTATAAGAGAAGTCTAGAACAGTGTTATACAATAGAAATTCCTGCAAGGCTGGAAATGTCCCATAGCTGTGTTAGCTAATAAGGTAGCCTCTAATTATACATGGCTACTGAAATACAACTAACACTACTGAGTGACTGAAATTTCAATATAATTTAAGTTAGTTTCAAATTAAATAGGCACATGTGGCTAGTGGCTACTGTACTAAACAGTGTATTTCTAGTGTCCTTTCAAGTGTTATGTGTTTGACATTCTCACCTAAGTTTATAAAAATGTTTTGGTGCTTTTATGTATACAGGTCCAGCAAAAGTAAGGCTTTCTTGAGTGTGGTTGGTAAGGTAATAATATGAGTGTAATAATTTATAGTTTTAATTTGAATATTTCACCTAAAATGTCATATGGTGTGCTTGAGTGTGATATTGTTGTGTTACAGAATTGCATGCTTGTTATTTTGTAATAAAATTTTTTGTAATAAAAAGGAGCATTATTTATGCTGGACTCTGTATATGAACAGTACTTGGTTTGCAATGGGCATAAATTTGAGGTGCCACCCTTGGGACTGAAGTCTAAATTCATCTAAACCCAAATGCGCTCCTAATAATTTCCCTTGCTTTTTGTGTAACTTCTTTCCTGTGAATGTACATGCAGATATTGTTTTTTGACTCATGAGAATGTTAAGAACTCCACTCTTCATAAGGGAAGATTCTTATCATAGGCCATCTCAGCAAAACTGAGTAATGAGCACCAGAACCCTTCAGAGTAATAGTACAATTATTTTTTTAAAGATCTTATTTATTTATTTTTAGACAGAGAGGAAGGGAGGGAGAAAGAGATGGAAAGAAGTATCAATGTGTGGTTGCTTCTTGTGCACCCCAGGCACTTGCCCTGATTAGGAATCCAACTGGCAACCCTTTGGTTTGCAGGCCATAGCTCAATCCACTGAGCCACACCAGCCAGGGCACAACCATCTTCTATAAACATAGAGACACATAGGTTTGTACCTAAGTCTGCACACTATCACAAAGTTATTGGTGCCCATATCCCTCAGATTTTAGTTTAGTGTAAGGACAACTTCTTAGAAGCTGAGTCAAAATGGGACTTCCTGCTGAAAATATGTGTGGTGATGTGATCTCTGTGGACAGATTATGAAGGAAGAAATTGAGGGACGTTACCAATAAATGTGGTTTCAGCTAAAGTCTACCTTCATTCTGATTCCAAGAGAAAATTCTGGACCACAGATTGCACCAAAAATGCCAAGCAACTTGCTGAGTTAGAACAGGGAGAGTGTTAGTTTCCTAGGCAAGAAGGCTTCTATTTGGTCAAGGGAAAATCTCTGGGGGGGGCAATCAGTTCTAATTGTCAGCTACCACCCACTCCTGGAGGATCTTCTTAGATGACAATGGATTGAAACTGGAAACCAACCTAAAGCAAAAAACTGGAAAACATTCAAATACATGGAGACTGAATAACTTGTTATAAATATTAAATGGACCAATAATTAGATCAAGAAAGAAATCAAACAGTTTCTGGAAACAGGTGAAAATGAACACAAAACAACCCAAATTCTATGGGACACAGTGAAGGCAGTCCTGAAACAGAAGTTTATTTCAATACAGGACTACCTAAAAAAGACAGAAAAATCTCAGATAAATACCCTAGCCTTACATCTATAAGAACTAGAGGAACAACACCAAAAGAAGCCCAAAGCAAGTAGAAGAGAGGAAATATCAAGATCAGAGCAGATTTAAAAGACATAGAGACTAAAATAACAGTCTAGAAAACAATGAATCCAGGATCTTATTCCTTGAAAAGATAAACAAAATTGACAAATCTTTAACAAGATTCAGCAAGAAAAAGAGAGAGAACCCAAATAAATAAAATCAGAAATGAGGAGGAAAATGAACCATTTATACTCCAGAAACACAAAGGATTGTAAGAAATTACTATGTACAACTACATGGTAAGAAACTGGACAACCTAGGCAAAATGGACAAATTTCTGGAAACATACAATATCCCAAAACTGAATCAAGAGGAAGCAGTAAACCTGAAAAGACTAATAACAACCAGCAAAATTGAAGCAGTTATCAAAAAACTCCTGGCACAGAAAAGTTCTATACTGGATGCTTCACAGGTAAATTTTACCAAACACTCATAGAAGAACTTACAACTACCCTTCTCAAACTATTCCAAAAAATATCAAGTACAGAGAATACTCCCAAAGTTTTTGTACAAGTCCAGTATTATCCTAATTTCAAAACCAGGTAAAAACACACAAAAAATCACAGGCTAATATCTCTGATGAATATAAATGCTAAAATCCTCAACAAAATATTGAAAATCTGGATCAATAAATTGAACAGATCATGCACAATTTTCAAATGGGATATATCCCAGAGATGTAATGCTAATATAGCATTCACAAATCAATAAACATAGCACATCACACAAACATAATGAAATACAAAAATTACATGATCATATCAATAGATGCTGGAAAAGCATTTGACAAAAAACAGTACTCAGTTATGATAAAAAAACATTCAGCAAAGGGGGAATAGAGAGAGCATACCTCAAGATAATAAGGGACACATATGAGAAACCTTTCACCAACATTATACCCAATGGACAAAAAATAAATCATTTCCCTTAAAATCAACACATGACAGGGGTGCCTACTTTTACCACTTTTATTCAGCATACTACTGGAAGTTCTAGCCACAGCAATCAGACAAGAAAAATAAATAAAAGTCATCCAAACTGGAAAATAGGAAGTAAAACTGTCATTATTCACAGAAGACATGATAGTGTGCATAAAACCCTATAGTCTCCACAAAAAAAAAAAAACTACTCTACCTAATAAGTGAATTTGGCAAAGTAGTGGGATACAAAGTCAATATTCAGAAACCGATTGCATACTTGTACACTCACAATGAAGTATCAGAATGAGAAACTAAGATAAAAAAATCCCATTTTTTATAGCAATAAGAAAAATAAAGTACCCAGGAAAAAATTTAACCAAGGATATAAAATACCTGTACCTGGAAAACTGTACAACACTGAAGAAAGGAATTGTGGAAGATACAAGTAAAAGGAAGCATATACTGTGTTAATGGATTAGAAGAATTAACATCATTAAAATGTGCATACTACCTAAAACTATCTATATATTCAATGCAATTCTTATTAAAATATAAATGGCATATTTCACAGATTTATAACAAATATTCCAAAAAATTATATGGAACCATAAAAGACTCCGAATAACCTCAGCAATCCTGGGAACAAAGAACAAAGTTGGAAGGATCACAATACCTGGTATTAAACTTTATTACAAGGCCACTGTAATCAAGATAGTGTGGTACCCACCTAAGTACTACACATAGATCAATAGAACACAATAGAGATCTCAGAAACCCATGTCTTTGTAGTCAATTAATATTTGACGAAGAGAATGCAACCATACAATAAAGATAGCCTCTAAAATAAAAGGTGTTAAGAGAACTGTACTGGTGCATGCAAAAAAATGATACTAGACCACCAATATACACCATACATCAGAATAAATCAAAATGGTTAAATGATTTAAATATAAATTGATACCATAAATCCTAGAAGAAAACATAGCCAATAATATTTCAGATATCTCACATTGTGGTGTCCGCCCTGCCTGGTTTCAGGAGCTGTAACCCTCTGTGGCTAAGGCTGAGTGAGAAACCTCTGAGAACTGGGAGGCCTAAGGTGACAAAACCTATTTCTCTGAACATGGGCACTGACTGCCTTGCTATTCCCTTCAGCTTGATCGGATAGTCAATGACGGGCAACCATTCTCTGGAAAGAATGGACCTAAGACAGTCACAACCACGTGGGAATAAGCCATCAGGGAAGAGACTCAAGGGGCTGTGGAAATGTGGGAGTGATCGACATCACCCCTGCCCCCTTGGCTTTGACAATAGCCTGAGTCTTTGTTCTGGATGTGAGAAATCCAAGTCTCTCGGCTGCCTTTGTCTCCTCCACCCAACTCAGGGCCTGCAGAAATAGCAGGGGCGGTGAGGCTCAGACTAGAGTTGGCGGACACCTGGGGTAAATTAGACCTGGGGTATAAGATATGTAAAATCCTGTGAGACCTGCTTGCTAGGATGCTCTTGGATGTGTAGGCTCTGGCAGGAAACGAGACTAACCCTGTATCTGTTAGGTAATACCAGCCCCAAAACCCAGCATGAGACTTTTGAATCCTATGTAAATTATCTTCCTGTTTTGATCTTCTCTGCTAGACAATGAATCCACATTCTGTATCTGTTCACCTACCCAATACTACCTAATAAAACCCTATTGAGGCAGTGGCTCAGGGCACTCTCCTTTGAGAGAGTGGCCAGGCCATTCAGAGGCACCCTCCCCTTGAGAGAGTAGCCATGCCGTCCCTATTCCTCCACAAGACTCGGTAGTCCGTGTGTATGTTTTTCTCGTGATTTGTGAGCATCTACAACATTTGTGATCACCACGGGCCGGTGGACTGCATAATCACACAGCAATATTTTTGCTGATATAATTCCTAGGGCAAAGGAAATAAAGGAAAAAACAAACAAACAAATGGGACTACATCAAATTAAAAAGTTTCTGCATGGCTAAAGAAAAGAGAACTAATTCTATTGAGAACATATTTGCCAGTGATACATAGGAGGAGGGTTTAATATTCAAAGTATATAAAGAACTCATATGACTCAATACCAAGGAGACAAACAACCCAATTAAAAAAAATGGGCAAAGGACCTGAATAGACACTTCTCCAAAAATGACATAGAGATGGCTCATCAGCATATCAACATCAGGAGCCATTAGAAATACAAATTAAAACCACAATGAGATAATCATATTACACCTGTCAGAATGGCTATCATCAATAAATAAACAAACAACAAGTACTGGCGAGAATGTGGAGAAAAGAGAACCCTAGTGTACTGTTGGTGGGAAGACAGATTGGTACAGCAACTAAGGAAAACATTATGGAATTTCCTCAGAAATCTAAAGATGGAATTGCCTTATGACCCAGTGATTCCACTGCTGGGAATATATCCTAAGAATCTAGAAACACCAATTCAAAAGAACATATGTTCATAGCAGTTCTATTTACAATAGCTAAGTGTTGAAACAGCCCAAGTGCATATCAGTAATGATTGGATTAAAAAACTTGTAAATTTATACAATGGGATACTACCTACCAGAAAGAAAAAGGAAGTCCTGTATTTTGTGATAGCACAGATGGAACTGGAGATTATTTTGCTAAGTGAAATAAGACAGTCAGTGAAAGACAAATACCATATTACCTCACTTACAATTGGAATCTAATGAACAAAATAAACTAATGAAAAAAAAATAGATCCAGAAACATGGAAACATGGAACAGACTGATAGCAGTAGGAGGGGAGGAGGGAGAGTGGGAACGGTGGAAGGAAGGGGAAGCGACTATTCAAAGAACATGTATGAATGACTCATGGACATAGACAATTGTAAGGGAATTGACTTTGTGTGAGAGGGGTGGGCTGGGTGGATGGGAGCAAAAGGGAAAAAAAAAGAAATTGGGGCAACTGTAATAGAATAAACAATAAACATACTGATTCCCAGGTTAGGCTCCTGAGAATCAGGATAAAGCCTCCAAATCATTCCATATCTCATGTTTGAGAACTGTGGGAGAACTCTAGATGCTGTAAAATTCTCAGGTGTGGTTATTTTTCTTTTAAAATTAAAACAGTCCTTGACATTTCCATTCAATTCTTTTACATTTAAACCACAGGAGTTATGAGAATTGTCATTAATAATTACTGATACATAGCCACGATTACAGTCAGCACTGTCTTAGTTAACACCTTTAACTTGCCAAGCACCAGTATCTGTGTATCTGTTACACCCCCAATATAAAGGATATTTGAGAAACAGAAAGCTAACATGGATATGGTGTGTCTTTAGAGCAGCTGCAAACAGTATCTTCAGGCTATTCTCATCATTTTTTAACATGTATTTATTGTTCTATAGAAGGAACAAAATGTTTGTCATAGCAAACATGGTGACCCTGAGTGTCTGACCTATTAGCTGTGATTTGGGGAGTATCTTCTATAGCAGGGGAAGAGTCCTTGGTGGCTATCACCTAGAGAGTGTGTGTCCATTTAACATCTTAGGCTTCTGAAAGTCCTGAGCATAGATAATTCTTGATGAATGCTAACAGTAACAATTCCATTTATTTAATTTCAGGGGGATTAATAAACTAAGGTTTTTACTGTGGGCAAAATTGAGATGTGATTTCTAATGACAAATTTGAAGAAATCTTTATTTTAGCATTAACTCTCCCTTTTTTGTTTGTTTGTTTGTTTATTTTTGGTCAGACTTTTGTTATTTTATTCTTTTCAGGTGGTGAGGTGAATTCCTTGTCATTTTTTTCTTTAATCTTCAACATTATTCTTAGCATACATGCATATGATATGAATAATTAGAATAAATAAAGAAAAATTTCTGAAGCATTACTAGGAAGACTAGTTGTAGATTATTGGAAGTAAAGGAGAAATAAAGTTTGAGAATTTTAATTTCAAAAATAGTAATGGCCTTACAAAAAGTCATAAGCCCTATGTCATACCACCAGCTGTTATATTGTTATATATACTCTTATGCAGTAATCTATGTAAATGTGACTAATGAGATAGTTTATAAGCTAAAGCCATCCTGATAATACAAAATATGTTACATGCAAAAAACATAAAAGTCACTTAGAAGGAATACTTTCACTCCTCATTGAATTCACTAGATTTTTTTCTAACACTTAAAAATAATATTGCTATTATGTAGCTTATACAACTTTGCTTTTTTTCTTCACTTAAAAAGAAAGAAGCCTCTTGAGATGGAAAGATGATGTGGAAATAGAGTAGGTTCAGGGTAATTTTAGACTTTATGCAAATGTAAAATCTTCTTAAAGCTCCATGTCAGTTTTGAGAAGTTGGAGGTATGGATTGGAGATTGGGCACATGGAGGTGAAGCGAAAGCTGAGTAATAAAAATGTACTTGTCGATATGACTCCTCAAATGCCTCCTCCTATTGTCTTTCCTACTTATTCATCTGCTAGATTTTTACAATAGAAACCTTTGTTTGTTTGTTTGTTTATTTATTTAAGTAGTCTCAAATAGCTATGATTGAATCCTAAGTGCCAGGTGTTCTAAACTTCTGGACCTCAGGTTCCTCAACTATATTATGGGAATTATGCTGTTTACTTCACAGAGTATTTTCTATGTATTAAGATAGGCTAACCTGCAGTATCAATAGGATCCAGTGTCTAATGGCTTAAACAAAACAGGTTGGACTTTGTTCTCATGCATGTTATAGTTTAAGCAGGTATTCAAGCAGGGAGATGCTTCTCTCCATGCTGATGCAAGATTCCAGGATCATTCCACTCTGCAGTTATGCCATCAGCTAGGACCCAGTTGTCAACTGCATCCATCAGAAGTGGAAGGAAAAGCAGGCAGAAAAGAGACCTAATGGACTGCATGTGGCACATCTTTTTCTTCTTTTTTAAAAATTAGTTTTATTGGAGTGACATTGATTCATTGGATCGTGTATGTTTCAGGTGTACATTTCCATGACACATGACCCGTATATTGCATTGTGTGCCTACCACCAAAAATCAAGTCATCTTTCATCACCATATACTTGGCTCCCTTTACCTTTTACTGCCCCCATCCCTTTCCCTCCAGTAACCACCATGCTGTTGTCTATTTGTGTCTATGAGATTAAGTTTTATATCCCACATATAAGTGAAATAATATGGTTCTTAGCTTTTTCTGACTGATTTATTTAACTTAGCATAATATTTTAAAAATCCATTCATGTCATCTCAAATGGCAGTGTTTCATCTCTTCTTATGGGTGGGTAGTATTCCATTAATACTCCATTGTATATATGTACCACACCTTCTTTACTCACTATTCTTTTTTTAAATTTCTTTATTGTTGTCCAAGTACAGTTGTCTCCATTTTACCCCCACCACTCCCCCACCCCAGTCATTCCCACTTCCTACCCTTGATCCTACCCCAAGTATCTTTGGTTTTGTCCATGTGTCCTTTATAGATGTTCCTGAAAACCCTTCCCCCTTCACTCTTCTATTGAAGGACACTTTGGTTGTCTTCATAAAACAAAAGGTCACAAATCTATAAGAGAGATCATCGGCAAACTTACAGCATAAACAGGGATAGTTTTTAACAACAAAACATAAAAGGAGAGGGGAAAGTTCTCAATTTGTAAAGGAGGATAGAGATTAGATGCATTGAAAAGATAAAGGACTATTGTATATATGAAACTTTTTCATGAACCTAATGATAACCACACATAAAAATTTCAAAACTAAAGCACATAACTGAAAAAGAGGAAACAGAAGAAGTATAAAATACCACTAAACAAAAACAACAGACAGAAACACAAAATTAAAGAGCCAATGGAGCCACAGACGTAGCAGAAAACAAAAGATAAAATGGCTATAGAAAATTCTCATACATCAATAACTACCATAAATGTAAATGGGTTGGATTCACCAATAAAGAGCCACAGAGTGGTACATCTTTTTCCAACTCACATTTTTTCAGAGAGGACTTGTCTATGTAACCATATCTCTAATTTTTGGAGAGCTTAAACATGCAATTAAATCATACACATCACAGTCCTATTACTACAGAAGAGGAAATAATAGGTATTGGTGAATTTCAGTGATACCTGCCACTGCACTCATGTCCTGCAAAACACTCAGTACCTACAATAGGTATTGAGCACGTTCTTTCTATTTCTTTCCCTGCATTTGAATCTTTTCAGGGAAGTGAAAAACATTTTATCAAAGCAAAATGATCAGTAGCACTATTTACTGAGAGAAAACCAATGTATAATTGTAGGATAAGCCTTATGGTAAGAGTAGGGTCTGCCTCATGCTCTCCATCTCTTTTGTCCACATGTCCACTCCTATAATATGAGAGGTTCTCTCTGCAGTATGGAGCTGGGACACAAGAGTTCTCAGTTACCAAGGAGAAGTCCAATTGACTCCTCCAAAGACAGCAAGAAAGTAGACTGTGGCATCACTAAAATGATTTTAAATTGCATAGCATGAAATAAAATTGAATTTAATTGCTGATCCCCTCTAAATAGTCAATTAATTCCTGGACCTGATGCTCTGAGCAAAGTGCTTCAGGGTCTGTTTTCATCCCATCACTACTCATGGCACTAGACATTTTGTGGCAGCTCCAGCTGAAGGTCCAGAAGTTTAGTGAACTCTGTGATCAATACAAATTAATGTTAAATTGTTTATTCCTATGTGAGATAAAGACAGAAAAGTAGACCATGAGTCATCCAATTAAGCAAGAGCTAATGTTGATCTTCTGCAAAGTTCCAGTGTGTCAAATGTCAAAATTCTAAGCCCAAAGGCTTTGGTTACATATTGGAATGTCCCTGTGCATCAAGTACATTGAATCACATGCAGATCCAGGAATGTGACATTCTTTCACTTCTCTCTGAGATTTGCATGTGCTGTTACTTTGACCCTGGTTGATCTCTCTAATGTTTTCTTGATTCTACCTTGTCAGTCTGGAAAATAGACATACTTATTTCAGGTTTTAGCTCCATCATCATTGTCTTTAGGTATTCTTAATCACTTACTGAGTCATTCTGTCTTCTGTGCTCCTATTGTACCTTCTGTATACCTCTGGTAACACTTCTTTACATCTCACTTTGCGCATTTTTTTACATGTCTCTTTCCTCAGAACCTAGCATGCTTTTGGTAGTCAATAAACATCTATTGAATGAATGAATACTAACCTCTCAAAGGCATAGTCAGTCATCTTTCATCTCTGTATCCACAGCAAAATACTGATTTCCAAATAGAACATATTTGGAGTGAGATGAGCAGAGAAAAGAAAAAAGGGAGAAAACAAAAGAAGAAAATAAAAGAGATATTAATGAGTCAGAGAATAGAAGACATATTAAAAGTTAAGTAAAATAAAATTCACTATGAATCCAGAGGATGAAAACTGTAATGACTAAGGAATAAGAAAGAATCATAAAGGAAACAGCATTTGAGATGAATATTAAACCATGAAAGCAAATTAAATGGAGGGAGAGGTTGACAGTTGGACTAAGAAACTACCAGGGGTTTAAGAGCAGAGCCAGGGTATATTTGGGGTAATGACATCTTAGTTGAACGCTGTTTCATTTCTTTTTGGGAATTAAAGTCATGACTGTGTGAGATGTTACTACAACTCTGATCTTCCCTCAGGAGCTGGTGGTTGGTCCCCAGAGGACTCCAATGCTCAGCAGTGGCTCCAGATGGACCTGGGAAGCAAAGTGGAGATCACAGCAGTGGCCACACAAGGACGATATGGAAGCTCTGACTGGGTGACAAGTTACAGTCTCATGTTCAGTGACACAGGGCACAACTGGAAACAGTACCAGCAAGAAGACAGCATCTGGGTAGGACTTCTTTTCTCTTTATATAAATAGTACTGCGATGTGATAATGGTAACTAGTGAACTTCTGTTGTTTTCCTGTACCCAGATTGTGGGTAGCTTAATAGCTGATGAGTACTCATTCAGACATACTTAGGCCATATATAAGTCCTGTCTCCAGCATGGCTCTAGTTCCTGGGGAAATTAAGAGGCCTGTTGCTAAAGTTCAGTATTTTCCTACTTTTCTGGCAACTTGGCTAATTTGCTGACAGGAACTCAGTTCTTTCATCTATAAAAACAGAAATAAATACACTAGGAAATTCTGGTTATTAATAAGAATATATTGATTTAGTGAATATTAATTTATTTATATAGTTATTGGTTTATTATATGCTAGGTACTTCACAGACCTTGTAATGACCCAATTAACTAAGTTATGTGGCTTGACTAAAGTTTCACAATTTGTGAATCTTGGCATGGTAATTTACAATCTGGTCTGACGTTAAAGAGAGTGAGTCTAACAGACTTTATCCAAGATTTGAAAACAATGAAGAGGGTTAAAAATACAAAACAAAAATAAAATTTAAAACTAGCCTGTATTTATAAAGAATCTTCAGGTTGGAAGTAAAGAACAGTTTGCTCCAGTTTAAAAAAAAGAAAAAACAACTTTCCTTCCCCACCCCAACCCAAAGTCTTGGCCTCACAGTGTAATTCCCCAACCATGAGGTGAGCAAAGGGAGGAGGGGGCAGAGCAAGGGGCACTGGAGAAGGGATACTCATGCACTGAACAAAATGCTTGTTAGTTTATATAACTTTTAATTTAGCAAAAAATTCACCAAAATGTGTATTGTTTTCTAAATATACATAAATGTGAATAATTGGCAACTGATAGCATAATCTTTCTTTTTCATAATCTCCCTAGTTCCTTCCCTCTGTTTGGCACATGTATTTTTAACTGGGAAAATATATTCTTCATTCATTGTTATTTCTTGTTTGCCTACCCTTCACTATTTTAATTGAAATAATGGTATATTGAGGATTAAGATTAGTTATGACAGACTGAATTTAAGCATATTATTCTGTCACTAGTAATATTAGATTGTAATACTCATAGATGGCATGTACTTCTTCATTTTTAAAAATGAACTTTTGGAGACTATTCCACTTTTTTTAGAATTTTGAAACCCCCATATATTTTTACTGACCTTAGTTTTAGTTTGAAATAAGAATTAAGCACACTTTCCATTTTGAGAGACAATTTTAAGGATTTATGTTGAATTTAGAGGGACAAATAGATGCAGGATTATTTATTTTCTTTGGTGTTTTCAGTCAGAATTGGCTGTTTTTCATATTGAGTTGTGTTTTTGAGATATTTTATGTAATTTTTTAAAACTACAAGTTTTATATTCTTTAGAACCAAATGATCTGCTCTCAGTCTGTGCTCTGGATCAGGATGCAGTTTAAGGACAAACAGTTCCTCTGGGCTTGTGAACTGTTACCTTAGGTTCATTCCACTCCTTTGTCTGTATTGGTTTACCTGTGTTTCAAAATAACTCCAAGCCTCTTCAAGACAGGGGCCTGTCTTAGAGGCCCTTTCAGTGTCTGTGCTTATTGTTGCTGGACACATAGCAAGAACTAATCATTAAATGGTTATTTAAAGAACTGCAGAACTACTAGGGCTTCTGGAGTTGGAGGGAAGGAGACTATTTTCATCTCATACCTTACCCTCATAACAGCCCAGCCTTCAGCCTTCACATTTCTGGGGTTGCAAAAGACACTGGGCGGGCAGAAAAGAAAAAGCAGGGAACCGTATGTGTAGCAACGTGGTAATTCCAGCTATGGCTTTTCCAGAGACACTTAAAATGTTGCAGAAAACTTAGGAGAGGCAGTGGCTTCAGGGTCAACCTGTCAGGTGCAACCAGTGGGAGGGGAAGAGACTTGCGGAGAGATCATCACAAATTCTAACTGAAAGAAGCAAATACAATAAATAACATTGGGCACAAATACCATGATATGTTATACTCAGTAATTGTTTTTTTGTTTTGTTTTTCTTTCTTTCTTTTTTTTGGTGTTGAGCTGTATAATTTCATTTCATTATAAATTTTGGATATTAACCCTTTATCAGATATATCAGCAAATATGTTCCCCCATTCAGTGGGTTGTCCTTCCATTTGTTTGATGGTTTCCTTTGCTGCGCAAAAAATGTTTAGTTTGATGTAGTCCTCTGTTTTTGTTATTGTTGTTTTTGTTTGTTTTCCTGGCCCAAGTAGATATGGGATAGCTGGAATTGGGAGGAGTGGTGGGGGAAAATGGAGACAACTGTACTTGAATAACAATGAAAGAAATTTAAAAAAGAAAAAATATTGCTGAGAGAAATGTCCATGATTTTACCATCTATGTTTTCTAGTATGTTTATATTTTTAAGGCTAATATTTAATTTTCTTCTTTTTATTTTTGAATTTAAATTATTTTATTGTTGTTCAATTACAGTTGTCCGTATTTTCTCCCCACCCTTTTCCCCCACCCCCTCCAAACCCACCTCCCTCCCTTGCTTTGACCCTTCCCCTTGGTTTTGTCCATGTGTCTTTTCCAGTAGTTCCTGAAAATCCTTCTTCCCACTGTCCCCTCCCCCTTCCCCTCTGGATATTGTTAGACTGTTCTTAATTTCAGTGACTGTGATTATATTTTGTTTACTTTTTTCTTTTGTTGATTATGTTCCAGTTAAAGGTGATATCATATGGTATTAGTGCCTCACCACCTGGTTTATTTCACTTAGCATAGTGCTTTCCAATTCCATCCATTCCCAAAGGGAAGAGGCTCCTTCTTTCTCTCTGCTGCATAGAATTCCATTGTGTAAATGCATCATAGTTTTTTGATCCACTCATTTTCTGATGGGCACTTAGGTTGTTTCCAGCACTTGGCTATTATAAATTGTGCTGCTAATTTGCTGAACATTGGGGTTCACAGGTTCTTTTGGATTGGTGTTTCAGGGCTCTTAGGGCATAATCCCAGCAGCAGAATTGCTGGGGCAAAAGGCAGTTCCATTTTTAGTTTCCTGAGGAAATTCTATACTGTTTTCTATAATGGTTGTACCAGTCTGCAATCCCACCAACAGTGCACTAGGGTTCCCTTTTCTCTGCATCCTCCCCAACACTTGTTTGGGGATTTGTTTATGTTGGACATTCTGACTGGTGTGAGGTGATATCTCACTGTGGTTTTAATTTGCATCTCTCTGATGGCTAGTGATGCTGAGAATCTTTTCATGTGTCTCGGGGCCCTCTGTATGTCCTCCTTGGAGAAGTGTCTGTGAAAGCCTTTTGCCCATTTTATATATTTTTTTTGCCTTCCTGGAATGGAGTTGTGTGAATTCTTTATGTATTTTAGAGATCAAGCCCTTATCCAAGGTGTCATTGGCCAATATGTTTTCCCCTTAGGGTTGTCTCTCCTTTCATTTTAATGCTATTTTCTTTAGCCATGCAGAAGCTTTTTATCTGATGAGGTCCCGTTTGTTTATTTTTTTTTACTTTATGTCCCTTGCTTGAGGGGACATATCCATGAAGATGTTGCTGCGTGGAATATCTGAGATTTTCCTGCCAATGTTTTCCTCTAGGACTTTTATGGTGTTACCATTTATATTTAAGTCTTTTATCCACCTTTGATTTATTTTTGTGTATGATGTAAGTGGGTTATCGAGTTTCCTTTTTTTGAGTATAGCTGTCCTAATTTCCCAACACCATTTGTTGAAGAGGCTATTTTTGCCCCATTTTATGCTTGTTCCACTCTTGTCAAATATAAATTGACCATAGAGACATGGGTTTATTTCTGGGCTCTCTGTTCTGTTCCATTGGTCAATGTGCCTGTTTTAAGCCAGTACCAAGCTGTTTTGATTACAGTGTCCTTGTACTACAGTTTGATATCAGGTATTGTTATCTCTCCTGCTTTGTTCTTCTTTCTCAAAATTGCTGCAGCTATTCAGGGTTGTTTATGGTTCCATATAAATTTTTGAAGTGTTTATTCTATATCTGTGAAATATGTCATGGGTACTTTAATAGGGATTGCATTGAATCTATAAATCACTTTCAATAGTATGGACATTTTGATGATGTTAATTCTTCAAATACATTAGCACGGGTAATACTTCCATTTGTATGTGTCTTCCTTAATTTCTTCATTCAGTATTGTGTAGTTTTCTGAGTGTAGGTCTTTTACCTCCTTGGTTAGGTTTTGCCACGTCCAATTCCAACCATGTTGTCTGAGCAAAGTCCGGACATGGGGTATATGTCTTCAAAGAAGCATATCCTGGCCTAAAGGACGTGGCATTACTTGGGATCTGTGCTTGGTTTTGTTCTTTCTCTTTTCTGGATTCTGTATTTTTACTGCCTTAATCATCTAAGACCTCTTAGAAATGACCACCACTCTTAGAGTTAACCAGCAGCTGACATAAGCAGGATATAATCAGACCCATGCATCTCTGTTCAACAAGTCCCTGAATGTCTAAAAGTCATTAGAGTAACAGCCCCTCCTTTACCTTGAATAGAAATATATATCAATTAGACAGCCCTAGAAATAAAAAAAGCTGGTTAGCTATTAAGCATGTAGAAACAGTTACTGTGAAGTCAAAGTTTATAGGACACAGAGAAACATCTTAGAAACAGTCATTGTGAAGTCAAAGTTTATAGGACACAGAGAAACGTTTTAGACAGAAAAGATAGATAGCTAAGTTAGATG
>CM052541.1:77285686-77305364 GCA_028533065.1 Trachops cirrhosus
TCTGGTCCTCTCCAATGATGTGAGACCCGTCTTTCATTCCATCACTATTGGTTCCCTGTGCTTCTTTCTTCATTAAACTTACTATAGCCTGCATTTTTTCAGCTAATTTGTGACCAAAATCAGCCAATTCTGTGAGTATCTTGATAACCAGTGCTTTGAACTGTGCATCTGTTAGGTTGGCTATCTCTTGGTCGCTTAATAGAATGAGACCTGGTACTTTCCAATCCTCATCTGTTTGAGCCATGTTTTGCTGGGGTTTTTGGTCTTGACAGGCTACCATAGTGAGAGGCGGGGCCTAAGGATTTCACCGGGAAGGCACTCCTGTCGCTGGGTTGTGAAGCTGTATATGGGGGCGGGGTCTGGGAAGGAACAATGGGGCTTGCTCTGCTCTCTGTAGAACCTGAGAACCCTCTGCCACTTTCCACAAACCAACCGGGCCCCTCCGGCACCAATTCCGGTGTGGGTGGGCCCGTGCACCTGTGGGAACTTCCTTTTTCAGTCAGTGCCCCAAAGCTCTATTTCCGGGCGCTGGTGTCCTGAGCTGTGCGCAGTTCCCTGCTTCACAATGGCCGCCTCGCTGGGTCTGCAGGTCGCCACCTCCCAGCCTTGCCCTCCAGCCACTGACACTTGTGCGCCCAGGGTCTGCCTGCTGGGGACTTGTGCGCGTCCCCGGTTGCTCCGGTCTCTGGTTACTCAGGTCTCTGCTCTGCTTCCCTCACCCGGCCCAACTTCGCCCCTCCTACCGGTCTGGATGATAGAGTCTATTTTCAACTCACTGGTTGTTGAACTGCCCGGCACTTCACTCTTGTGTTATTTCTGGTTGCTATGATTGTTATTTTGCTTCTATATCTTTGTTGTCCCTATCTTGGTTGTGCGAGGGGGCACAGTGCGTCCACCTATGCCTCCATCTTGGCCGGAAGTAGATCACAGTTTTTTGAGATGATCATAATTACTCTCTTTCTGTAATCTGGATGACTCCTGGTGACTAGACATGTTAAGGATGTTTTAAGTGTTGTTCTACTTATTGTTCAATGACTTGTGCGAAGTTTTTATGTAAACAAGAAAAATAAGCCAAAGAAAATAAATCATTGCATTTTGAAAATAATAGGGCACCACTGCCAGAGTTTGTGCATGCTGGACACTAATAAAGAGAGTGGAGTCTGAATTAATGGTTGTTCAGTTAAAACTACTTTTGCTTATCCAACCCTAAATACAGTGCTGCCAAAAACCAAATAACTGTACCCCATGGATTTGGATAAGAAGATGATGGAGAAGGAGGATATTGGGGTCAAACTGGATCAGGAATTTATTGTTTCATTTGAGTCTTTTTTGATTTAAGATTAATAAACTCTCCTTTATGAATGGATTTAGAGCATGAACATTGGAATTACGTAAATCTAAATTTGAATTCCTACTACTTCCTAACAAAGTCACCCTGAGCAGCACTTTCTCTTTCTGAACCTTAAAGTTCACATCTGTAATAATAAGTGAATAAAATGTACATCAGAGTGATGCAAGGGTTCATAAAGGTATCAATCTATGTAGACTGACCACTCCCCAATGTCCTTGACATATTAAAAGTCATCAAATTAGCATCTTTAAATTCTTATTTGAAGCAAATTTAAATGTTTACCAAGACTTTGTGAGAATTTCAAAAGGCATCTTTCCTCCCTCAAATGTAAGGTGATTAAGAACCATCAAAACAGCCTTGTTGGTGCTCACAGGTGTATTTTCTGAGCCAGTAGCATCTTCAAATCCCAGAGGCCATGACATGCTAGTTGCCTGCTGCGAAGGAGAGCAGGGCCTTCATGGTTTCTGAGCAGGTGAGCATTTCCATTGTTGGGGTAATGCCGCTCAACTTACTCCCAGGAGAGATGAGGCATCTACCATTCTTTTGGGCAGATACAGGTTACTAAGAAACATGACAGAAATACAAGTGGGTCTGAACAAATAAACCACCTGGAATTTAACACTGAGCAGATTTTTAGCATTTGACATTCTTTTTAATCAGTTCTCAGGCAAATCATTTGAGCTTCATGTAAAATAAAAGCTGATGCCTTGTTTGAAGACAGAAATCTTGCCGCAGGCCTAGAATCTCAGGTCCCCCTTATTAAGATCTAATCTCACAGTGCTAGCTTATAGCAGAACATTGCTTGTTCATTCTGAGTGGGCTGGGTAGCCAGTCAAAACAAGTCAGTCAAAATACTGACTTTTGACTAATTTCTAAAAACACAATTCACTGTTTAGGTTGAGTAGTTTTTTTGGTGGAGTCTATAGGATTTTCTATATACACAATCATGTCACCTGCAAACAATGACAGTTTTGGTTCCTCTTTTACAATTTGGATGCTTTTTCTTTCTTTTTTTTTTTTTTTTTTTTTTTTGTCTGATTGCTGTGACTAGGACTTCCAATACTATGTTGAATAGGAGTGGCAAAAGCAGACATCTTTGTCTTGTTCCTGATCTTACTGGGAAAGCATTAAGCTTTTGCCCATTGAGTGTGAAGTTGACTGTAGGTTTCTCGTATATGGCCTTTATTATGTGAAAGAATGCTCCCTCTGTTCCCACATTGCTGATGGTCTTTATCATAAATGGGTGCTGTACTTTATCAAATGCTTTTTCCACATCTATTGATATGATCATGTGATTTTTGTCTTTCATTTTGTTTATGTGATGTATTACATTTATTGACTTGCAAATATTGTATCATCCTTGAATCCCTGGGATGAATCCCACTTGATCATGGTACATAACCTTTTTAACATATTGCTGGATGTGGTTTGCCAATATTTTGTTGAGGATTATAGCATCTATGTTCATCAGCAATATTGGCCTGAAATTTTCTTTCTTTGTTAATGTCTTTATCTGTTTTTTGGATTAGGATGATTCTGGCTTCATAAAAAGAGTTTGGGAGTCTTCCATCTTCTTGGATTTTTTGGAATAATCTGTGAAGGATAGGGGTTAGTTCATCCTTAACTACTTTGTAAAATTAGTTAAACCATCTAATGAAACCATCTGGTCCAGGGCTTTTGTGTGCCAGGAGTTTTTTATATTACTGCTTCAATTTCATCAGCTGTTATTGCTCTGTTCAGGCTTTCTGCTTCTTCATTTAATTTTGGAAGACTATATTTTTCTAGAAGTTATTCCACTTCACCTAGGTTTTCAAATTTCTTGGCACATTGTTATTCATAGTAATGTTTTACAGTCCTTGGAATTTCTGTGGTATCCATTGTAATCTCTCCTCTTTCATTTCCAATTGTGCTTATTTGGATGCTCTCTCTTTTTTTCTTGATAAGTCTGCTTAAGGGCTTGTAGATTTTGTTTATCTTTTCAAAGAACTAGCTCCTGGATTTATTGATTCTTAGAATTCTTAGAATTTTTCCTTCCTTTTACTTGCTCTGGGCTGTCTTCGTTTTTGTGGACTGAGTTCTTGTAGGTGTAGGGTTAGGTTGTTTATTTGAAATGTTTCTATGGTTTTTAGGTAGGCCTATATTCCTATGAACTTCTCTCTCAGAACTGCCTTCGCTATTGCACAGAATTTTGGATTGTGAGTTCATTTTCATTTGTTTCCAGAAACTTTGATTTCTTCCCTAATCTCATTCTTGACCCATTCATTGTTTAATAGCATGCAATTCAATCTCCACGAGTTTCAGTGTTTTGGGGTATTTTCCTTGTGGCTGGTTTCTAGTTTCAGTCCCTTGTGGTTGGAGAAAATGCTTTCTATGATTGAATTTCCTTGAATTTGTTGAAGCTTGCTTTGTGTCCTATCATGTTGTCTATCTTTGAAAATGTTGCATGTGCATTTGAAAAGAATGTGTGCTTTGCTTCTTTGGAATGATAGGCTCTATATATATCAGTTAAATCTATTTGATCTAGGGCATAGTTCAATGCCACAGTATCTTTGTTGATATTTGGTTTGGAAGATCTATCCATTTTTGACAGTGGGGTGTTAAAATCCCCTAATATAATTGTGCTGCTGTCAACATCTTTCTTGAAGTCCTCCAAGATATTCTTTATGTATTTGGGTTCTCCTATGTTGGGTGTGTATATATTTACAATGTTTATGTCTTCTTGATGAATTCTTCCCTTGAGTATTATTAAGGGACCTTCTGGGTCTCTTTTTATGGCTCTTTTTTTGAAGCCTATTTTGTCTGATATGAATATTGTTACACCAGTTTTTTCCTCCTGTCCATTTCCTTAGAATATTTGATTCTAGCCCTTCACTTTCAGTCTGTGTAGGTCTTTTGTCCTGAGGTGGGCCTCTTGTAGGCAGCATGTGTGTGGGTCATGCTTTCTTATCCATTCTGCTGTTCTATGTCTTTTGATTGGGGCATTCAATCCATTTACATTTAAGGTTATTATTGATGGGTACTTATTCATTGCCATTTTTTGTACCTGTGTTCTTTTCCCTCTCACTCTTTTTTCCTTTTTTCTTAAAGCAGACCCTTTGGCACCTCTTGCAGAGCTGGTTTGGAGGAGGTATATTCTTTGAGGCTTCCTTGTCTGGGAAGCTCTTTATTTAACCTTCCATTTTAATAAAGAGCCTTGCTGGATAGAGTAGTCTCAGTTGTAGGTCTTTCTTTTTCATTATTTCAAATATTCCTTGTCAGTCTCTTCTGGCTTGGAATGTTTCCATTGAGAAGTCAGCTGTTAGCCTTATCGGGGCTCCCTTGTATGTTACTTCCTATTTTTCCCTTGCTGCCTTTAAGATTCTCTCTTTATCTTGGAATTTTGCCATTTTAATTATGTGTCTTGAAGTGGACCTCTTTGGGTTCCTCTTGATTGGAACTCACTGTGTTTCCTGGATTTGTGTGATTTTTTTTCTCTCATCAAATTAGGGAAGTTTTCCATCATTACTTTCTCAAACAGGTTTTCTATCCCTTGCTCTTCTTCTCCTTCTGGTATCCCTATTATACTGATATTATTACTTTCCACGTTGTCCTGCAGTTCCCTTAATACCATTCATTCTTTCTGAGCCTCTTTACCTTTTCTTGGTCTTTCTGGGAGTTTTTTCTACCTTGTCCTCCAGTTTACTGATCCAATCCTCTGCATCATCTAGCTTGCTTTTGATACCTTCTACTGTGTTCTTCAGTTCAGAAATTGTATTCTTCATTTCCTCTTGGCCCTTGTTGATAGTTTCTGTTTTCTTTTCATTTTAATATAGTTTGCATTGAGTTCATTGTCGTTTCCCTGTCGTTCTTGGTAATTCTCTGTGAGTTCATTAAACTTCCTCATAACCATTGCTTTGAACCCAATATCTGATAGTTGACTTGCCTCTATTTCATTTAGCATTCTTTCTGAGGCTTCCTCCTTTCCTTTTTTGGGGGGATTGTTTCTTTGTCTTCCCATTGTTTGTGGGACTCTTCTTGTTAGCCTCAGCTTCTTAAATTGATCTGTTCTGGGTCCCTGGGTTTATGGTGTGAACTTCTATGGTAGGAAACCTGTGGTATTAAGTAGTGAAGTCTCCTTGACCTCCTGAGCTTTTGGGCTGTCATTTATTGTGACTCTCTGTATGTCTTTATGTTTTGATTGTTGTCAGGTCTTTCTTTGGTGGTCCTTCCTTCCAGCTGGTTAACTGAGGGTCATTCTGTCTACCACATCTTGTATTCTGTTGTGAAGGTGTGAGCAGGTTGTGTTGAATCTGGGTTTTCTGTCTGTCACGGTTTTGAAGCTTCTCTCTCATTATTGTTCACTTAGTTTTTCTTGGTAATTTCTCCACCACTTAGTTGTAATTCCAGATTCTTCCTGGATGGAGGTTTTTGTGGCTTCCATTCCCTCATACACCTTCTTCCATTATTATCTGTTGGTGGTATCCTTCTTCCAGCAGGTATACTGTTTTTCACAGCTTCCACTTACTCTTTTATGTGATCTGTTGGTGGGGGAAGGCAAAATGGATTAAGACAGCAAGTGTATATTTTATGGGAGGTAAAGTACCACCTGTAGAGAAGAGATAGGGGATTCTTTGGATAAGTATAGTGTAAACCATGATATTTCATCCAACTGGTCACTTTTAAGACAGGGTGCAAAAAAGATAAGACTCTTGTTAGAGGCTGGGAAGGATTGTGTGTTGGATCCAGACTAACAGTGAGGTTGTGGGAGGTCAGAGTTTGAGATATAGTGAGAGTAAAGGATGAGAAATAGGTGTAGTGTGTGAGAAAATAGTGTTAACCACAACAGTAGTAAAGTTCAGGAAACAGTGAAGTCAGCTAAGATCCCTGAGGGGTGCTGTGTAGTATTTACAATTGTATGGAAGAACATTATTCACAATAGTAGTGGAGGAACAATCATATGACAGAATGTATGTGATCTTAATAACAAGAATAGGAAGTACATGACCTATAGTAGTGTGGTACTGGAACACTGTGAAGTGAAAGAAAGAAAATTAAAAATACACTATGAAAGAGAGAACAAGGAAAACCAGTCAACAATGCAATTAAACAAACAAAATGAAGAAAACTAAACAGAAAGAAGTAAAAAAGTACTAATAAGATAAAAGAAATAAAAATAATGAAAATAGTAATAATACAAATAAACAATAACTTGCAAGTTCTCTTGAATATCAAAGTGAAATTTGTCTCAGTTTCTCAGTTGTTGTGATGATCCTTCTTTGGGTGACTCAGGTCTTTTCACAGATCCAGGTTTTATTGTCTCAATAATGGGGGAAAAAAAGAAAAAAGAAAGATAGAAATAATGAAGGGAAGAAGGAAAGAAAAAAAGCCTTCTGCTTGCTTTAAACTGGCCAAACCAGTTCTACTGGTCTGCCTGACTGCAGCAGGCTGAGGGAGAATGGATTTCTCTTTTCTTTCTTTCTGTAGTTTTGCATGGAAGGGGTCCAGATTTTAGCCGCACTCTGCACAGTTGTCCAGCCTCCAGCCCAGTTCCTCAGTTTGCTGCCAGACCCCCAGTCCCCTTCTGCACCAGGCCTACACCTTCAGTCCACCAGTTGTGCTATCCTTGAGGTGCACCAATTAGGGGTAACTCACACACCATCTTTTTGCTCTTTGCTGTCCTAGATGCTAGGGACTCTCAGAGTCTCTTTAGGGTAGTTTGGCTCCCCTACTGAGTTAAGTTTTTCTGGGGATTGCTGACTCTCTGAGCTTTGCTGCTTTCCTCTGCGGGGTGGGGGGGGGGGGCGTCTCTACCTTCCTCTTAGTGAGCCAGTCCTGCTTCCATCAGGGTGGGTGCACTGCCATGGCTGCAGCGGTAGACATTGGCATGCACCTACTCTGCTGCTGTGGCTGGGACAGTGGGGACCCGCGAGCGGTACATGGATGGCTGGATCAGAGGCACTCTGCCCCAGGGCTGTGGGCATGAATGCTAGGCCTCCCCTGCTGCTGCCAGCTAGATTGCAGGAGGGAAGAGGCAGTGTCAGTGGAGAACCTGGCCAGGACAGGGAGCTCAGTCGTGGCGGTGGGGTGGCAGCTTGGTGGGTCACATACCACTGGGGTTGCGGGTGCAGTTGGGCACCTCTGCTGCTGCGGCCAGGGTAGGGTAGGGGCACAGCCACAGACCTGGAGGCAGAGGCAGGCCCACCACTGAGGCTGAGGAAGCTTGCATGGAAGCATCCAGGGAAGGTGGGGGCAGCTGCTGTGGGAGAATTCCCTAAACAGCCATGGAGTGCCTTTTTTTTTTTTTTTTAATTTCCTCCTGCTCAAGCCTGCCACTCCAAACAAGTGTTCGGCCTCTCACACAGCCCAACTCTTCAGCCAGACCAGAGACTATCTGGTTCAGGGTCAGTCACAGCCCAACTCTTCTCAGCTGGAGTCCACAGTCTCAGTGGGTGCATACCACCCCTGCATGTTTGCCACTTTGTTCTTATTCCTCCCAGCAACTTCAAGCATCCAGGTCCATCCTGGTGCTGTGCAAACCTCCCTGTTTGTCAGGCGAGGTAGCTGTTGACCTGGCTCTCTTCCAAGAATCTTGCAACAGGCTCAGCAGGCCCTAGCATGGGGCTGCAGCTGCCCTGGCCCCCACGCTGGTCACAGGGACATTCTTGTCCCAAAGCACTCTCCTTAACATCTGATATTTCAATGTCCTCTACCGATTTGGCCTCCAACCTTCATATATGCTGGGATACTGTTGACTTTTCACTCTGTACCTCAGAAGATCGGCTAAGTATTCCACCCATGTGCAGCAGGAAGTGGACTCCGCTTCCACCTATCTTGCTGCCATCTTCCAGACTTAACATCTTGTTTACTAAAGTCTCAAGTAGCAGCTTGCTTTGGACAAAGATGTGAAATAAGACCTAAAGAAAGGGGTCAGGGAGACATCAGGGAAATAACACGCTGCATCTAGAAGTGAACAGGAATAAGGTCTCAGGAAAGGTCGGGAAGGTATTTAAGGAACCAAATTGAGAATCATCCTTATTTGGTGAAACTTAAAGAACCTTTCAAAGAGAAACTTAAAGAGATAACAAGTAGAATTAATACACAATTTGGAATTAAAGAATCTATGTCCTACTCCTGGCTGGGGGTCTCAGTTGGTTGGAGCATCATCCCATACACCAAAAGGTTGTGGTTTCCGTCCAAGGTCGGGGTACATATCTTGGTTTGAGTTTAGATCCCTGATCAAGATGTGAATGAGAGGCAACCGATAGATGTTTCTCTCTCACATCAATATTTATCTCTCTCTCCCTTCCTCTCTCTATAAAAATTAATAAACTTATCCTTGGGTGAGGATATAAGAAAAAAGAAAAAGAAAAGTAACAGAAAAAGAAGAAAAGGTAAAAGAAAAGGAGAAGAGAAGGGAAGAGAAAAGAAGCTATGTCCCAATCTTGATATTGCCTGTTAAGTATTGTGTGTATCTTTAGCGCCATTTACCCTCTTGAGCTTCTGAGGAATTGTCTTATTCAAAGGCTTTTTTTTCTGTACAGGCATATAGTAGGTATTCATTAAATGCTGGCTGTGAAGAAGTAAATGTATATCACTTTCAACAAACATTACTTGAGTATGTATTGTGTCAAGTCATAAGATTGAGTGCTGGGAAAGAACCTATAATATTTTTTTACCTGCTCAGAAAATAATAAAAATGTCATCTGTTTCTTTGAAACATAGGACTTGTGTGGGAAACAGACAAAATAATAAGGTTGGGCAGGCATATTGGCTGATGTACCTTCTGGATTCCTTTAGGTAAACTTCTGTTTACACATGTTCTTCCACTGTAATTTTTAATTGAGTCACTTTTCACTTTCAAAAATTTCTTGCATGATAAATTATATAGTCCATGTACTTCTAGGGCCCATTAATTCAGAGTATGCAAATTATAATTAGCTCAGCAGAAACAAAGACTGAGGAAATGTAGTATCTTTTGAGCACGTGTGACTAGAGGATTAGTAATGATATTAATGAATGTTGGATGATCCTTGCTCTACTGTTCATTCAGGAAATGGCCAGCAATATTTTTAAGAGTGTAAAGGTTAATCATGATGAAAAGTCTACCAATGGATAAAATTTTGGTTGTAAGCCTCTAGTGGTTTTTCGAGTTCAGGGTTTTTAGGAATCTATGACATCAAAATTAGCAATAATGCAGTAAATATGAAAACCGCAATTTCTATGGAGTTCCTGAAAGATGCTTATGAAGATAAAAAAGGGAGCTCACTTGTCTTAATTAATATTTATTAAAGACAAACTTAACTTATTTGAGAGAAAGATACCCCATTGACGGTAGATCAGCAAATAAAAGAATGTACTTTGCTTTAATGCTTCAGAGGATTCAAGTGGCTCTTCTATTAAGTAGAAGTCTATTTAGAGACTACAAGGTTAAGCTGTATTATTTTTGTCACTTTTTAACGGTAAATAAATCAACTTGTTGCAGTAAGTTGAATACTGCTGCCCAATTCAATTTATGTTTACCTGGAAACTCATAATGTTGCCTTTTTGGAAATAAGATCTTTGTGAATATAAGTAGTTAAGGATCTTGAAGTGAGATCATCTTGACATTAAAAACTCTAAATCCAATGACTGATATCCTCAGAAAGAGTAGAGGACACTAAGAAATGTAAGAAAGGCCATATAAAGTTGGAGTTAGACACTGGAGTGACTCACTACAAACCAAGGAACACCAAGAATTGTCAGGAGCTACCAGAAGCTAGGGAGGAGCAAGAGTTTCAGTAATAGTATTATTCTACTGACAGTATGATTTTGGACTTATTTCCAGAATTATGAGAAAAAAAAACCTTTTTTTAAAATTTGTTTTAAGCCACTCAGTTTGTGGTAATTTGTATGGCAGCCCTAGGAAACTATTGTAATTCATTTAGGACTTTGGGGTATGTACTCTGATTTTACATGTGTAACTTTGAGCTCCTGTATCAGAGGGTAGGCACTTTGAGTAGCAGCCACAGCACAATGCTACCACTGGTTTAATGCAGCCAAAACTACTGTCCATGTTAATGCTTTTCAACCTTTGAGCCTTTCCTCATCATAGTACTTGGAATTCTCTTTCAGTTTCCCCATGTCTCCTTAACAAATACATCTCCACATCCTGAAATTGTCTGTCGTGTTTTAAGTTTCAGTTCAATCTAATCTCAAACCCACAGTGACACTTCTCCTGACTCAGTCACTCACAAAGAAGTTATCTCTTGCACATCTGTACTCCCTTCACAATTTATTGGGGCATCTCTTAGGGCTTGTAGCAATTCTTCTTTATATTTTGTTATAATCCCTTCAAATATTGCTCCACGTGAGTTCATCTTGTCCAAGAAATTGAAGGGGATGATTTTGGGAGTTAGAGCTCACTCTGATTTGTATCCCCAGCTGTCTGTTTTTCCTTGCACAAAGTAAATGTTCAATAGTAATATGATGACTATTTGTCCTGGCTTCCTCATTCCACAGTGATGAAACTAAAATGTTCTCTAAAATTACTTTTCATCATTATAAATTTAACTTGAAAACTATGCAGTTGATGCATTTACAAGTGATTATCTTTTGCCCATAGCTCATTAAAGCTGTCCTCATATAGCACACATATTTATAGAAACACTGAAACCTTAGCCCCCAAGCAAGAAAAGTGACCTGTGCAAATGGGCTGCATGAGGAAAAAAAATTGTACTGCAAAACATATAATGACTCTGCTGGGTGGCTGCAGATCTGGGATGTAAGCAATGAATGAAGTAATGTGGAGGAGGAAGCCAGAGTTGTCAGGGAAAAGAAAGGATATAACACTTCATTAGTTTATTCCCAGCAAACAATTTTCAAGATTAACCACATATTGATGCTCCAGAATATGCTCTTTGTAAGATGATATGACAGGCATTTCAAAATGGTAATCATTAGATTAATGTCACTGCTGAGGAAAAAAAGGCTTATTATAACTGATTTTGAAGATTGCGAATCTGCTTCACAGGTGAGTTACAATTGTGTCATTTGGGCAAAAGGGCCAGGTGAATGCAAAATGATGTTACAGTGCCCCTGTCGGGGGCCTTAGTGATACTGTATTTCCTCTCACCCTTCATTATTTGAAGAATGTGAAACAATACCCTATGTTTATGAGAAAGAGTTTATGTTTTTTTAATTTTTTAATTTATTGATTTGAGAGAGAGAGATTTGCTGATCCACTGACTTTTGCATTCATTGGTTGATTTTTGTATTTGCCTTGACTAGGGATTGAGCCGGCAACCTTGTCATACTAGGACAATTCTCTAGAAAAGTGATCTACCCAGCCACGGTTATAAGTTTAAATCAGGGTCAACTGTGTGCTATGCTGCAGAAGAAACTGAGGGAAGTATAAATTTGTGACTGTGCTATCACAGGTTCCATTTAAAGGGACTCCACTAGCCCTTGCCAGGTGACTTAGTTGTTTGGAGCATTGCCCTGTGCAGAGTAATTTAAAATGCATATATCAAAACCAAGTAATACTTAAAACTAGAATACCTTGTTTTTTCCATAATACAAAACACTTTGATGAGACAGTATATTATTAGAGTTTAAAAGGAAATATTCATTCATTTGTTAATAGAGAAAGAGCTATAAATTTAATTTAAAATTATTAAAAATCAACATAGTGTAAAACTCATAGAATCCCTTGCCTGAAAATCTGATTCCAGGTAAATATAATATATATCACACACACATAGAAGTAGAGTACAATTTTCACAGCTTAAATAATTTTGAGAAATTACTAAATTTACTGAAGAATTATTCCTTTTCATACTGACTCTCTCAGATATGTAGCGGGAGAAATTCCCAGGGAATTTTCAGCCTGCCTTCTGCCTGCCACAGTGTCTGTCTTGTAACCAGGCCACTCTATACTTGGGAGCTGTAGGCAAGATACTACTTCTGTGGTGACATTTCCTTCCTTCTTGGCTGCCAAATGCAGGGACAGTTCAGGTGACATTCTTCACACTCTTGAACAAGAGAAAAAATGCTATGTATGTGGTTCAGAGTGTATAGGTTTGACCCAAGCAGGATTTTCTAATTGAAAGGGTCAAGGAAGCATGGAAAGATTAGACAAGTACCAGTCTCAGTTTTATTGTGAATATTATAGTTGATTATTAGTCATATTTACAATCCATCCATTCTATTCAGGAGTAAAATGGCTTGTGAAAATGTATGCAATTAGAAAATATAAAATAAATCAATGAGGGGATTGTGGAAAACAAGAAATAATGTTATAAAACAAAAATAAATTCAGTATAAGGCTAATACAACAGATTAGACTAAATACATAGCAGTTTCCTATAATGAATATCATCTTTGTTAACATTGTTTTTGCATGTGAAATACAAATCTCACTGTGAAAATTAAATACATTAAGATAGAAATAATAACAATTTATCCTCTGGTCTCCTTTTACTTGTGTGCCACTTAGACAATGTACAGGTCAGTGAAAGAGACTAGTATTTTCTGATGAAGGATAGAATGGTATTTACCAAAATACCTTCTGGAAAATAGCAACTCTTGGGAAGTTTATTCCATCAATGAATTGCTTATAGTGCCATGCAAGATAGGCAGATAGGAGATGTAGGAGCAGGTGAACAGCAATAAGCCAAGTGAGATAATGCCCTCCTTCAAGAAATTCCACTTGGATGGAAGTCCTGAGTGGATCAAAAAAATGGTATACAGCAGAAAGAAGGATAGAACTCCTACATTTTATAACAGAATGGATGGAACTAGTGAGTATTCTGCTAAGTGAAATAAGCCAGGCAATGAAAGACAAAGACCATATGATTTTACGTATAAGTGGACCCTAATCAATAAAACAAATAAATGAGCAAAATATAACCAGAGACTTTGAAATAAAAAAACAACTGACAGTGATCAGAGAGGATGGAAGAGGAAGATAATGCAGAAAAGAAGGGAAAGGGTCATCAAGGAACATGTATAAAGGACCTATGGACAAGGATAACGGGGGAGGATTGAATGTATGGGATGGGCAGGGTAAGGGAGAGCAATGGGAGGGAAATGTGGACAACTGTAATTGAATGACAATTAAAAATTAAAAAGTATAGAATAATAAACATCTGCTTCAAGGTCCATATGATAAAATCCAAGGACCATCCTCTCTCCCACCTCCTGCCAAAAAAAATAATTGGCTTCATGATGAACCTATATTGCTTAACCTGGCTAATTTTCAAACATTATGCATAATTTGGAGGCTCATTGTTCTTTAGTGACACTCTTTTGTATATAAAGTGTTTACAAAGTCCAACTGAAGGAGACATGTTGAGGCTAGGAAGAACATGGATTCTATGTCCACAAGGACTGGCTTGGACTCTCAGCTCTATTATCACCAACTTTCCTGAGCTATTAGACCAAGGATTGCATTTCTTACCTACCCAATTTCCTTCTTATGGAATGCAAATTAACATCATCTCCCAGGTCAGATTATTCAGAGATTAGGGGGAATTAATATAAAATATCTGTCACACAGGTGATCAACAAGTGGTTGACATTAATAGCCACCTTTACTGTATGATAACCCATTTAACCATGTACAGGAAGAAGATGTTTTCAATCTCTAGATGTCAGAGTAATGGAAACAAGACTGCTTTTGGGAATCATCTGCATATTCAGACCATGGGTGCTGATAAGAAACTTCTGAGTTGAGTAACAAAATGAGTTTATTTTAGCCATAAAAATATGTGAATCTTTTGCTGTAAGTAACTGCCTCAATTTGATTCTTCCTAAGAAACAACACAGAAATAATCTGGTGGTTGACAGTCTTTGAGTAAACTAAGTGTGTGCTCAAATCTACACACACACACACACACACACACACACACACACACACACACCAGTCACCATGGCCAGTGATCAATATCAGGATTAGATCCCATGAATACCAACATTAGGACTATTGATTCTTCCTGTGTCAACATGAATCTGGAGTACCAAAGGGCTAGCTACCCTCTTCAAAGTTCTTTGGGGAAACTATAGAATCAGTTGTCTAAGAGATGCAGATTCAATACCAAGGATAAAAGAACAGGAGGAATACTGAATTTAGTTTGTCAAGTGGATAGATCAGACTAACAGAGGGTGAAATGGAGTGAAATCAGATCTGGTGCAAGGTATGATCCTGAATGATCTTCTCTAACTACATGATAGCTTTATAAACTTACTCAACTACCAGAGACAGTTTAGAAAATTAGGGAGCCAGAGGCTAACCTGGACATTCTTGTTATTTTATTTGCATGCTTCATTGTAATCTCTGTATAGTACTATTGTGCATTTGTGTGTCTGAGAGAGAGAGAGAGAGAGGAAGAGAGAGAGAGGGAGGAAGAGAGAGAGATCTGTGTGTGAGTGTATACATAAGTAAGTGCACATGAGTGTTTGAGTTTGCATTGTCTGGATATATTTTGGGAAATATAGCATTTCTTTTTCATGAGTTTACTTTGTGATGAAGGCCATAAGAAGTGTCAGTAACACAGATCTCAGAGATCTCATCATTACAATTCTTACATAAATGATGTTTCTAGAGGATCTAGCAAGGTGTTTAGGTTGGCTGCATTCGTTGTTTAGGGAGATAGGTTGTCAGACAAGGAACATGATAAATACTCCAGCCTCTGTCACAGTGATGGAGTCATACTGCTGCCTTGTCCCCACCTTGGCATAGAAAGAATCATGAGTAAAGCTCCCATTGTGTGTGCTTTGTCCTCTGGAATTCCAGAACTGCTCATCAATGCTGGCTTGCCTCATTCTTTCCTTAGGGTCAGTTTTACTTTCTGCATCCAAAAAGGTCCAAATGGACACCTCTACACATACCATCATGCTAATAACGGCTCATTGGCTACAATATTGGGGTCATTATCCCCCTCAAGTTTATGAGGTTCAAATTGCCACTTTAACATCCCTCACTTCTGTTTTATTCAATTACTATCCTTCATACCAGCTGCTCTTAAACCTCAAGGAAGTCTTACCTAAAAATGCAGCTTTGTACCTCTGCTTCCTGAAGGCATTCAGAGATGAAAGAATGAGGATACTGAGGGAGGCATGCCTGAGAGAGATTAGAGCAAGTTAGGGAAAAGAAAAGGCCTTCTGGCAAATTTTTTAGATGTGATGAGTGAAACTAACTCATGAGCAAAGGATCCTGACATGAAGTTGGAACCAGTGCAATGTGTGTGTACAGTCTAGCTTATCTTGGTGATGGGGGGCTGGCCTGAGAGCCCAGGACCTATCTTCTGCTCTAGCAGCTTTGGCTGGACTACATAAAATTAATAGAACTTCACGTTTCCATTTGCAGCCTGATAATGGTAAAATGAATGGAGCCCATCAGGCAGGATTTAGGTCAGTGCAAAACCAAACATCCAAGCAGATGGTCCACAAAAGCCACAAAAAGACATACCACAAATTTAAGAGGCTGGAAGAATTTGTCATGGCCCTTGTCTGAAAACTTAGAGCCACAAGAAGACAAATCACAAAGTCTCAATTCTTATTCATGTTGGCAACCTTCTCTCTGCCCCCATTGTACTGCCTCTGCTGACAGAGTTAGACTCTGGATCTTCCAACTCCAATCAGGTGGGGAACTTTGAGCAAGTTGCTTAATCTCTCCAAACTTTTGTTTTCTCTTTTAGCACAAGAAATGAAAATAAAGTTACTGATTCCATAAAATTGATGTGATTATTTTGTCCTATCTCCTGAACCTTGTAATAACTAGGGCTCAGCCAATGGCTGTTGATAGTACTTTTATCCACAGGACTGGATGGATGTTGTAGGCATCTTATGATGTGATAGCTCAGCATCACCATGCCTGATAATCAGTTGGAATTTTCTGGTGTGCATGACTAGAGATGATCATTTTTAAAACTAAATTGACATGTTGTTAAACTGGATGAAATCCAACACTTGACGATATGGATATGCTATTATTTTCTTTTCAGACTTTGAAAACTGATTTGGTTCTGTTTGATTCTGGGGAAGCTTTAAGTTTCACCTTACAAAAACATTGGGAAACCCTCAGAATGATTTGTTAATAGGTCTCTGAAGCATAAAATCTCATTTTCTTCAGTGCATTTGTCAAAAGCTCTTCTGATTTATGTTTTATGTAGGACTTGGTTACTGTAATCCCATCAACCTCCCATGCAGAAGGCATATTTTTGCTGAAACCTTCCCTTGACAGGCCTTGGGATGATCAGATTTGACTGATGTGTTGATGCTCTTCCTTTAACTCCTGCACTGTGAACTTTATATCATGTTTTACTTCCCTGTGTATTAATGCTCAGATCTTCCAGTACAGAGGAAATGAAGCTATAAAACTCAGTCCTGTCAGCCAATTACGTTTTTTCTAAAAACTGACACTTTGTCTTTTGTGTGCTAACCCAAAAATGGTGAACAGACAGCATCTCATTTGCCTTGCCAAAAACACATCCCATAGAATAGAAATTACATACACTTTTGGCTGGCTTAAGCATAATATGGAATTATTACATGGAAAAGATAGACTTTTTAACATACTGTGAAGGCTTTAAAATTATGTACTATCACCATTATGATTAGGAAACAGGCATTATCTCTCTCCCTTTTTCATGGTGAAATTCTATTTTAAGATTCATAATTTTTAAACATCACCTGCTCTGCACAGGATATTCACTCTGTAGGTCTGACAGACACCCAATCACCTTCACAAATATGTATTTGAAACATTTTGAATATGTTTTCTAATAGGATGTGAAAACTGGATTTTAAAAAAGTAGATGTTGCTTAGAAGATTATTTGGAAAGAAATGGCTGAAGAGTATATGTAGTGTAAACATTTAAAGACAAAATTCAAATACTCATTTTTGGGGTCATGGTAATTAATTTTTGTTCCAAATGTAACTCCTCTTCTAAGCAAGAAAGCCAGTAACTATTCTCCTTTGACCAAAAACCTCCTGAGCTGTTGGCAGAATTAATAAAGCTATCAGGATTTCTTTGGAATGTTGCACATCTCTCTGTATATGATTTAATTGTGAAGAGTAAATATGTATATGGCACATCAGGAAGATGAAATACATCAGTCTTTTAGGCTTTGGCACCTGTTTCTGTACTTGTTTATCAACTTTTCTAAAATTATGGGAGAGCATCTTGATATAAAAGTGAATAAAAGTTATGTAATTTTCCCAAAGAATGACTTGCATAGTTTATATTCTCTGACAAGGGAGAATATATATTTTTCTAATATATGATTTTGGAAATATACAATGCTCTGTGTATGAGATTATATGCACAGCTTAGGAGAATTTGGGGAAATGCTCCTGGAAGGCAAATTATTTTAGAAGAAAAAATAGAAAATGTAGAAGCAGAAGGAAACATAATGAAACTCAGTTTTCCTCAGTTTAAAATATTCAGTTCTAACTGGCAATTCAGGTAAGGCCTCTCTAAAGGAGATTCTGGGATATGGGATATAGGGAGACTGAGTGAGAGTGCTTCTGGTTATGTCAAAATTAAGCAGTTTTTTTCTTGTCTGAAGGTGACTGGCAGTGATGGCTAAGTTAAGTCATGCTGCTAATTGACCTTCACAGCTTTGTTTAGCACATCAAAAATCTTTTCTCTTGATGGAAAGAAAAAAGACAATGAAATGTGCACCAAGTTCAATTTTTCAAAGCAATGCTGTCACACAAATTAATCTTATTGACGAGAATGGCCTATCATTTACTAGGTGAACTTGGGGTCAAATGCCCACCTACCCCAGCTGAGTACTCCATCTTTGGATGAACAGATATTGGCCAACACATGAATAAGACAGAGCTCTGACTGCAGGGACTCTTTTTGCTTTGAAACAGTCAAGGAGGACTATCTTTTATAAAGAGTAACAAGACATTTATAAGTGGGTTTAATTTAACCAAGTATTGAGGTTTTGTTTAGTTTTTTGTTTTGTTTTATTTTTTCTTCAGTCTGAGGTAAAAGATTAATATTACTGACTGATTAGTATATATTTTCTCTCATCACAAATATTATAAACTTAACTTCAAACAAAAGACCGGTAGTATTGTCCCATTTTGTAAATGAAAGAATTGTGGGTCATAAATATTAATAAATTTAGTTCAAGTTGTAAATGAGGCAGTATTCACTCTAGTAATGGTGGGGCTTAGGAAAAATTATAAATTGATATCGTATTGTACTACATTATTACATATGTAAAACTATAAATCACATAAACTATTAAATACATTGTGTTAACAAATATGCTTTAGTTAATATATTTTATTAAATACCTTTGTTAACAAATATGCTTTCATAACGAAGTAGAAGTCTAGGTTCAAATTGGAACGTGCACTACCCACAACATTCTTCCCTTCCAATACCTAGACCTATTTGGCACATCATGAGGAGCAGAACTCACATTTCCAAACTGTCCATCAGCTGCTGTTTGACCATGCTTTAGCCCCAACGTTGCTCACTCTAATCTTGTGGTCTGGCTCATCATCTCTAAAAAGGATGAACCTTGAAGAGGTCTGCACAAGCCCAGGAGGTGGACTTATGGTCATTTGGTCATGAAGTTTCAAGGTCAGGGTACCTGAAATGATCATGGTCTAAATTGGAATGGCAGGGGAGGAGCACAGGCTCCAAGGCAGCTCATCAGGAGCCAGACACTTTGAAGACCTCATCTGCAGGGAGAAACTCAAGAAGAGGGCTGAAAAGAAGCCCTTCCCATTCTGGTAGAAGGGAGATGCTACAACGTCAACATAGTGATTGAAAAATTCAATGAATAGATACAAACTAACACCACGTGACTCAATAGCTGATACTTTATTTTATCTATCCTACCTTGGTGCTTTCTAGTGCTTTAAAAAAAACAAATTAACAAACAAATAAACAAATAAAATGTGAATCAGGCTAACTTACTATTTAGGATTCTTTTTCACATGAACAAAGTAAAAATTTTTAAGAGTCAGACTTCAATGCAGAACCTTAATTTCCCTGTGTGCCTTTGAACCATGTGACAAAAATCAGGACCTCCATGACACTGAGCTAGGTGTCTTTCTTTGTCTTCTTGAGTAGGGCCTTCGGAGCACTCAAGAACACTTATCTGCTGCCAGTACCTTTAATAAAATATTTGGGCTCTGCAGAGTCACCAGTTGTACTCCCAATGAGGCACAAGGGCTCTGACCTTCTTTTTTTTTTTAATTTTTATTTTAGTTTATGCAGTACAGTTTCTATCCTTTATTCCCATTCCAGCCCACCCACCCATTCCTCCCCTCCTCCCTCCCCTTTCCAACACCCCTAGTTTTGTCCATGTGTCCTCTATATTTGTTCCTGTAAACCCTTC
>CM052541.1:77305864-77330953 GCA_028533065.1 Trachops cirrhosus
GGCGTAGCTCAGTGGATTGAGCGCGGGCTGCGAACCAAAGCATCGCAGGTTCGATTCCCAGTCAGGGCACATGCCTGGGTTGCAGGCCAGGTCCCCGGTGGGGACCACGTGAGAGGCAACCACACATTGATGTTTCTCCCTCTCTCCTCCTATCTTCCACTCTCTAAAAATAAATAAATAAAATCTTTAAAAAAAAAAATTCCCTTTGTTTTTAATGCTTGATAATATTATATTATATGTATATGTCACTTTTTAAAATATATTTATCTGGCAGTAGATATTTAGATTGTTTCCTTGTCATGGTTATTATAAATAATGCTGAAATGAACATGGGAGTTCAAATATCTCTTCAAGATCCTGATTTCAATTCTTTTGGATATATACCCAGGAATAGAAATACTGGATTAAATGTTAGTTTTATTTTTAATTTTTGGAGGAACCTCCATACTGTTTTACATAGTAGTTACACCAATTTACATTCCCCCCACTATTGCATAAAAGTTTCAGTTTTGATACTGGCCATCCTAACTGGTGTAAAGTGATATCTCATTCTGATTTTGATATGTATTTCTCTAATAACTAATGATCCAAGGACATTTTAATAAACCTGTTGGTTATTTCATAAACCTGTTTGTTTCATATTCATAAACCTGTTGGTATGTCTTCTTCAGAAAAATACTTATTTGGTTATTTTGCCCATTTTTAATCAGTTGTAAAAGTTCCCTAAATATTTTGGATATTAATCCTTTATTATATAGATATAGATGATAGATATAGATATAGATGATGATATAGATGATGATATAGATGATATAGATATAGATATAGTTTGCAAATGCTTACTTCTGTTCTGTAAATTGCCTTTTCATTTGTTATTGTTTCCTGTGTTGTGCAGAAGCTTTTTAATTTGGTGTAGTTTCACTTATCTATTTTTTTCTTTTGTTGCCTATGCTTTTTATGTCATATCTAAGACATTATTGCCAAGACCAAGATCAAGAAGATCTCCCCCTATGTGTTTTTGTAGGAGTTTTATGGTTTTAGGTCTTACATTTAAATCTTTCATTCATTTTGAGTCAAAGCGATTGATGCATTCAATGTAATCCTTATCAAAATTCCAATGACATTTTATACATAAGCAGAAAAAATCCCTATATTCATATGGAACTATAGAAGACCCTAGTTAGACAAAGCCATTTTGGGTAAGAAAAAAATGGTGTCAACACAATTCCTGATTTCAAAATACATTACAAGAAGGTTTCATTAGTGAAAACAGTGTGGTTATGGAATTAAAAAAAAGACATGTAGAGCAATGGAATAGAATAGGTAGCCCAGAAATAAACCCGGACATATATTGCCAACTGATCTTCAACATGTGTTCTAAGAATACACAAGTGTGAAAATATAGTCTGTTCAAAAAATGATGCTAGGAAAACTTGATATCCACCTGTGAAAAACTGAAATTGGACTCATGTTAGATCACAAGAAGTATATCTTAATTTAACTAGTAAATGTCAATTACTCATTAGCCACACATTGAACAACCAGACAGATAGTTTCACCACACCATGCTACCACTCCAGCCGTCTCTCCCCTTTTAGTGCATTCTGCATAGAGCATCTCAGTTATTTACTACACTTTAATTTTGTGACGCTTGTCCAGCCTAGAAAGGGACCAAAGTGAAAGAAAAAAATCCTCCTTTATATATTCTTTGTGTATTTTTCCCCAATATTGAGTTTTAAAAATCATCGTTAGAATGTATATTCTATTACTGTTATCTTACATGCATGGTCCATTCAATCAAAGCAACATGTCTGCTTATGAACCACAGATGCCAGCATGCTCACATTCTGACATAGGCCCCCACTTTCAAACACCCCAAAACAAAAATTTCAAGCATAGGCCTAGATCCTGCCTTATTAGCTTTATGGCTCCACCAATTCCTGGCTGTTGATGACTTGTATTGACACATTATCTATTTCATTGTTTTATGCAGGTCCTGTGTCACTTTGCAATTCATAACCCCTCATCTGTGGATATATTGATTCTTGACCCATTGATTCCCTTATGTTTTGAAAGAAGTACCACTTTACCATGATTTTTCTAACATGGCATGACATAATTTGCTTGACTCATGGGCCTATCCTTTAGTTTTGCTCATAGGTGCTAGGATTCTTAGCAATGATTACTTGTTCACTGAGCTTCCAATGCTGCACTCTGATATACCTTTCGCAGTGGCCCACCAGAGACTCCAGCCCTACTTTTGGTGCCAGGCTTTCCCCTCACTGGAATTCCCATGGAACTCTTACTTGTCTTGACAACCATTGCTATAAATGGAACTGTCTGGTGTCTTCCAGTGGAAAGGATTTTTCAAAATTCCTTAATTTCTAGTTTTATGAGGTTTTTAATATATAAGCCTACCATTCTTTTAAAAAATGTTTATTTATTTTCACAGAGGGGAAGGGAAGAAGAAAGAGAGGGAAACATCAATGTGTGGTTGCCTCTCGTGCAGCCCCTACTGGGGACCTGACCTGCAACCCAGGCATGTGCCCTGACTGCGAATAGAACTGTCAACCTTTTGTTTTGCAGGCCTGTGCTCAGTCCACTTAACTGCACCAGCCAGGGCAAGCCTAATATTCTTATTCAGAAAACTACACACTGAAACATTCTTCACTCCTGGGAGATATTTTAAGAGACACAAAAACCAAAGTTATATAGAACAACTTCTTAAACAAGAGTTTCCCATTAATCTAGATTTATCATGTGTGATAGAAGGCAGTTCTGACGTGAACAATTGTAGGTAACTAGAAAATAAAAAGGAATAAAAAATAATATTACATGCCTCAGGGCAAGTTAGGCATGCTTCTGTTATGAGATGAATTAAAAAAAATACCTTAACAGGCAAAATTTTACTTTGATTTTACATTAAAGAAAGATTTGACTGGTCCAGTTAAAACTTAATCAAGAAAACATGGATCAACTTATCTTTCAGTTGTCATTTATGAAAACATGCCCCTGGGTTTATTTAAACTTTATCTACATTTAGTGAATATTTAAGTATGGATCCATAAAAATCTGTACATGATCTGAAAAAAGGACATATGGAAACAATTTTTCAACACTTCCAATACATTCTAACTGAAACTTCATCACTACTTTGGTGATTCAGTGACACTAACAAAGCCCAAAGTTGATACTAATAAATGTGTGACATGCTCTTTCCCCCAAAATTTATCCATGAGAAGAACTTTTTCCTTTCTTCTCTGGGCTGGTAATGAAAAAAATCTTCATTTGCAGTTATTTTTGGTTGTTACACATTTAAGGAATAATAGAGACATCCCTGGCTGGTGTGGCTAAGTAGACGAGTGCCAGCCTGTGAACCAAAAGAGTGCTGGTTTGAATCCCAGTCAGGGCACATGCCTGGTTGTGGTCAAGGTAGCCAATTGGGGGTGTGGGAGAGGAAACCAGTAGATGTATCTCTCATCGCACCTCCCTTCCTTTCTCTTTAATTAAATAAATAAATAAATAAATATCTTTAAAAAAAAAGAATAACACAAAGGAGAGTATACCTGGGGAAAAGGACTAGGGCAGCAAGCCCATTCAAACTGAGTCAAATGAAATGTGTGAAAAGTATTACAGACTTCCAGTCTAAAGGATATTTTGGTAGGATTGGGAGTAAATGACATGTGAATTCCATGACAAGAAGAAGAAGCCACAAAGAAAGGGGAATGCAGGAAACAACATCCAGCTGACCACATTCTACAGATTTTGGTGCTGACATGAGATGGGGAGCTAAACTTTATGGCCTTGAAGGACCTCTCCAGCATTGAGATTCTATCAAAATATTCTACTCCCACAGCTAAATGTAAAATATTTGTCCGTTTCGGAAACACCACAAGATTGTGTTTAATCATATCAGAAAAAGAGAGACCTGCTAATGAGGTGTGTATACCTTGACTTGAGACTTGTTTTTCTATAAATAATCAACAATATACATTGCCATGTAAGGCAGGGAGCCTCAGCACATGTTCCTGGACTCATCTCACCTAATAAGGAGGGAAAACCCAAGCCTTCTTTGCTCTTGGGCAAGGAAGTTTTATTGACCATGCTTGCCATCAATAATCTGCAACCAAAGAAGAGAAACTACAGAAGACCTACAAATTACAAGTACTGACTACATTTGCCATGTTTTCAAAATGAATAAAATATACAGTTCTTCCTGGCTGGTATAGCTCAGTGGATTGAGCATGGGCTGCAAACCAAAGGTTGCAGTTCAATTCCCAGTCAGGGTACATGCCTGGGTTGCAGGCCAGGTCCCCAATAGGGGACATTCCAGAGGCAGCCACACATTGATGTTTCTCTCCCTCTCTTTCTCCTTCCCCCTCTCTAAAAATAAATAAATAAAATCTTAAAAAATATATACGGGAGTTCTTTAGAAACCTAAGCAGTCTAGATATACTTAATTCTGTCTGCAGGAAACCCCAATATGCATTTTCACATAAGTGATTGAGTGGAACCAATCCTCATTACTTTTCAGCTCCAAATGATTTAATATGTACTACTTTATTACTTTAAAATAAATATTGAGTGAATAATCATTTTTTCACTATTATCACTAGTAGTAGTAATGGTAGTAGTACTAGTAGTAGTATCATTATCAACAATTACCTCAGAACATCAGTTAGAATAGGTTTTAGAGTTAGCAAGAACAGTTTTAATTAAAGAGTGAATGGTAGACAGAAAAAGAGAGAGTAGAGTGTATGTGAGTTTCTTTGTCTCCTGCAATCAGAAATCCTGTGGTAAGCAATTCTGGGCTGGTAGAGGAAATGTGAAGTAACTAGTCAGGAATATAATTTGAATCCAGGTTTGTTTGACGTCAGGGCCTGTGCGTTTGCAATCATCACCATGCTGACATACAAGAGTCAGTGCTAGTCTCAGGAACAGGTCCTCTTATAACTGACTGTATTATATTCCTGCCAAGTGTCTCCATGTTCCCCACATGCTCCCAGCATGCTCCCAGCAGATGGAGTCACAATGTTCTTACTATGTTCAGCTGTCAGTGTCAATTCATTCTCTCGTGGTTATTGCAGCATCTTCACTAGATGTGATTAATATTAAGAAAGCTGAAGGAAGTTTGGGAGCTCAAATGGCATATTTCACAAATATAGATTAAGCCTGTTCTTAAGTTATATAGGATAATAAGACCATCAAACTTGCTCAAAATAACCAACATCATCAAGCCTAATGGACCTAATGCTATATTTAAGGAGAAACTTTGAAAATAACAAGGTTATAATAAAGTATAATTAGATTCTATTCATTTAATTAATTCTCACCTAAGGAACCACAACTTTTTTTCAAAAGAAGAAAATACTGGAATAAAGTAATAAAGAAGCAATGAGTTTGCTCCTACAAACAAGTAATCAGACTTTAGTAAACATTTACATTTGCTTAATTATTCATTATAGTCAACTTTATATGGAAATAAACAGATCTTAATACTCCAGATGGCCAATCATGTGTTCACTTATATGTCCACAGTCAAAACAAAGCCCCAGATAAGCAGTGACTTTAACATTTTGTGCAAATTAGAAGAAATTTTTAATAAACAGGCCTCAAACAGGTGATGCAGTACTTTCCTGAGTGATCAAAAGTTTGAGATGATGAAGAATGGTTTCATGAGGCTCAATCATGTCATTCCAAGATGATATTTCTGACTAAAGAATGGCACATATGACAAATAGTACAGACTACAGTAGAGATGCATGCTCATATTGAATTAGAATTTGTCTCCATCCCTTGATTTTTCCAATGCTTAAAATGAACCTTGTTTTCTTGTTTCAATCCTCTTATTCCTTTCCTACTTCACCCCTTTTAATTAGGTCTGAGTTCTGTGCCAGAAAGCATATACCTTCTTACATAATGCTTCTATTATAATTTATCATGGGGCTTGTTTATGTACCTGGTCATGATATGTGTAAAGTTCGTTACTATTTATTCCCTCACTTTATATTATATATTTACTGAACACTTGCTAGGTGTCAATAGCTTGGCATAATTCTCTCTGTAGAACTAAAAAAGACAAGTTCCAGAATTACTATTTGCTGCCTCAAAGCACAGATAGAGCTAAACTTATGTTGACTATATACTAGTATTGCCTGGACAGTCCAGATTTGTGTTTATTGTCTGAGTATAACTATTTATAGTGAAATTTTTCATCTTCAAGTGTTGTAGTTTGGAAGATAAATTATATGTTCATCCTAGTTAGAACCATAGAACATGTGTCTTAAATTTCTGACCACATCAGCCTGTCTTCCTTGTGTAGCTGACAATAGATTAAGAAAACTCAGATTATGTGAGTTGAAAAATATTGCCCTTGTAATATAGGAAATTAAACTCCAAAGCCTACCAGAAAACAGAGGCACCCTTTAGAATGTTCTGTGCAGCATTAGCTTATACAGTAAAACTAATGTTAGCTAACATTTATTGACTATATACTATATGCCAGGCTGTGCCAAGGGTCCTTGACCACCATCAAACCTTCACCAACAAACCTTTAGACAGGCATGCTTATTGCCATTTCTTTTGTTGTTGTTGTTGAGGACACTGAGGTTCTGATAAGTGAAGTGAGATGTCCAGGGGATTTATATGTAACCTCCCTGGAACTGAAAGTAGGGATGCTGTATATGAATTCACTGTATTAAAACAGTGCTACTCACAAATTACAAAGAACCTCTTCTTGCTTGGATGTGGATACAGTGGGTACAATCAGTTGGAACATGAGATAGGAGTCACACCATTACGCTCACTGAGTTTGTGTGATTGCCCACACTATGGTAGAATCTGTTAGATTCAGGAATTCAACCTATCATTCTCTTGTACCAAACCATACTCCAAATTCCTCAACTCCACTCTTCCAAATATATGTATATATATTTGGAATATATATCTATATCTAACTATATCTATATTTATATCTATATCTATATCTATATCTATCTCCCATATATATATGTGTGTGTGTATGTGTGTGTGTCTGTTGTGTGTGTACAATGCCCCCCAAAATAATGTGCATTTAAACTTTGACACATGCCTTTCAGCCTTCACATTATACTTCACTTGATCCTTATATAGCTTAAACATCTATTTGCTTGAAGAAAATTTAGTATTAGCCACCCATAATTTAACTCATACTTTTTTCTAAAGCTAATTTTTTCCAGCTTTATTTATTCACATTTAACATTGTGTAAGTTCAAGGTATACAACTCTTGAATTGATACACTTATATATTGTAAAATAACTACCACCATAGCTTTAGCTGGCACCTCCATCATATCACATAATCATGATTTCTTGTTTGGGGTGATAACACATAATATCTATTCTCTTAACAACATTCAAGCATCACTCTCTTTTAAATATCCCAGTCACCTTCTCTATGATCAATGCTTGTGAAGACTTCCCTAAAACACCATTTGAACAAGGGTGCCTATTGTATACAGTTGGCTTTTATTTAATCTTTGATGACAGTGTAGAGTGATCATAGCAACGGAAGCAATAAAACATTGCACACTGAGTGCCACTTTCCCTGTAGTCACCAGCTGTTCCCAGCTCAGTAGATCTAAGTGCCTATCCCTTCTTAAACCCCAGTTCCCTGAAAACACCACATCCTCAAATCAATACCCTCTCTTATCCCATCTTTTTACATAGCCCCAAGCCCCAGGAAAAAAAAAGATTTTAAGATCACTACAGGTATTAAAATATTCTAAAAATAACAAACAAAAAATTCATCTACATCAGAATAACCACTTCATCCAAAGAAGGAAGTGTCCTTTTCCTGTTACCATTGTACTATGCCAAATAAATACTTTTGTCTGGACTTTCTGAGACATTTATTGGGCTGTTTCTTAAACAGAAAAGCAAGCTCTCTTTCTTCTCCACCACTTTAGAACAAAAACATGCTGAAATCAGCTTCTAAGCTAGCAATTTTCTTCGAATGGTAGATATAAATCTATTTAATTAATCACTAAAAACATATTTATTAAACTCCTGTAATGCTGCAGCAATGTGAGGAAGATTACAGGGCTATAAAGCAGCATAATATGGATCCTCAAGGACCTTTCAAGTCAGTTGAACAGAGCAAATTCGTCAAGAACATATAAAAAAGAGAAAGAGGGTGAAAAGACTAGGTATTTCTCCCATACCTTTTCTCCTACCCAATTACACAAAACTGGTTTGAAGATTAAAATAAAAACATCTATGGAAATAAATATGCTCTTTAAACTTTAAGTAATTTAATTAAAATTATTTAATTGTAATTTAATTTAATTAATTTAATTTAAAATTAATTATTTATTTTTCAAACCCCTGTCCTTTGAGTAAGTGATGGCAAAAAGAGAATACAAAAAGAGTATTTTAAATTGCTATTTTTGAAATATGTTATTGAGCACTGTAAAAATAGACAACATAGATTAATGAAAACACTTTATCGTAGAAAATTTAAGGTGAATAATTTCTCCTCTAAATGAGATTTTGTTTTTACACATGGAGGTATTTATAAGACTAACAATTCTAAAAAATCCGTGAAGGTCAATCCCAAGGAGAACCCAGTTAATTGAGGAAACTTGGAAAGTGCAGATTCTCGTGGGCCCAATTAGACAAAAAAATTAGCTTTTGCTTTGCTTTCTTTCTTCAGTGGGTGTTGCAGGGGTGTTGTTACCAAGTATGGAAGCTGGATGAGACATTATAAATGAGAAAGTAAAAAGTGTCTTCTACAATTCTACTTCTCCAGGCTTGGGCCAAATAGCTGCCTTTCTTAGTAATTCACCCTAGAGTGGAAAGCACTTCTCTTGCCCTAGAGTACCTCCTAGGATCCCCAGAGGACAGAAAAAAGCCTTTTAACCAAGGACAGACAACAGAAAACTCTTCAGAAAAATGTGAATGGTAGGAATTGCGGAGGAGGCATGAGAGGGGTGGCTGGGTTCCCACAGGTGGGTAGTTGAAGTTCTGGAAAGATTTTTCAGTGGCTGGAGGGTTGCCTCTGAGAAGTGTGGAGTCTGAGTCCCAAGCTGGTCTCCCAGCCTACAGCACCAGAGGCAGGAAAGAAACCCAGATAACATACAGCTGTGAAAATCATTAGGGTTTCTGTGCACCAGGGAGAGAATGCTGGAGACACAGAGAGCCTCTTGAAGGGCCAATACACAAAATTGCATTTGGAGCCACTTACCCTGGGCTCTGGCAGAAGGAGAGCAGAGTGGAATAGAGGCATGTGTGGAGAGTATGAGGCAGGTGGCTCTGGGAACATGCTGAAGGAACAGCCACCAGGATCCCTGTGCTGAGTCATTCCCCATACTGCAAAGTCCATCTTGCTCAGACAGAGCAATCCTCTCCAACTGACATCAGACTGAGGAAAAGCAATAGTCGCATCCACAGGGATTACTATGCCCCATCCTGTGGAGATTAAGCCAGGCTGCTAAGTACACTTTGAGGCTATATCAGTGATTAAGTTTAACCACTAAGATGGATTTCTGGGAGCTCAGAGATTTTAGCTGGCCCTCTCTTTGGATTGCTGCTGGTAGAAACCAGCCTTGGTGCACAGCTCAGTTCTTTCTGCACACAAGCAGGCCCAGCAGAGGGAGCCACAAGCTGTGGATAGCTGATTGCTCCAAACAGGTTGCTCAGGGCCAGTCACAGGCAGCATCTGACATAAAACTGCACCAGAGCCTTTGAATATCTGCCTAATACATAGAAAAAAAAACACAAAAAGGTAACCACAATGAGAAGACAAAGAAACAGGACCAAAGTTAAAGGGCAAGAGAATCCTTCAGAACAAGAGCTAAGTGAAGGGGAGGCAAGCAATTTATGAGATATAGAGTTTAGAGTAATAAATATAAGGATACTCAACACATGAAAAAATGATATAGAAACAATAAAAATAACCAATCAGAAATAAGAAATGCAGTATCTTAAATAAATAATACTGGAAGAAATAAACAGTAGGTTAGATGAAAAAGGGGATCAAATCAGTGATTTGGAAGACAAAGTAGAAAAAAAAAACACCTAAGAGAGAATCAAAAAGAAAAAAGCATTAAAACAATGAGGAGAGCTTAAGAAACCTTTGAGACAACATGAGGCATGCAACATCCCCATCATGGGAATACCATAAAGAAAAGAGAGTAAGCAAGGAATTGAGAACATATTTGAGGAAGTAATGACTGAAAATTTCCAGTCTGGTGAAAGAAAAAGATGTACATACCCAGGAAATGCAGAGAGTCCCAAACAAGATTGAACAAAAGACTACACCAAAACACATCATAATAAAAATGGCAAAGTTTATAGACAGGGAGAGAATCCTAAAAGTGAGGAGAGAAAAGCAGGTAGTTACCTACAAAGGAGTTCCAATTAGATTGTCATCTAATTTCTCAACTGAAACATTCAGGCCAGAAGAGATTGGCATGAAATATTCAAGATAACTGAAAATCAAAACCTACAACCAAAGCTAGTTTACACAGCAAGGATATCATTTAAAAGTTGAAGGAGAAAGAAAGCACATTCCAGATAAGAAAAAGCTAAAGGAGTTTGTTAATACCAAACCAGTACTGTAACAAATGTTAAAGCACTCTCTTTAAGAAGAAAAAGGTAAAGAAAAAGAAAACCAGAGGAAAATGGTTTAAAAATAAAATGCAATAAGTATGTGTCTATCAATAACCACCTTAAATATAAATGGCTTAAATGCTACAACCAAAAGGCATGAGGTAGCTAAATGGATAAGAAAACAAGTCTCATATATATGCTGTCTCTAAGAGACCTACCTGAGATCAAAAGATACATAAAGACTAAAAGCAAAGGGCTGAAAAAAAGATATTTCTTACTATGGAAAGCAAAAAAAAAAAAAAAGCTGGGGTAACAGTCCTTATATCTGATGAAATAGACTTTAAAACCAAGGCTATAATAAGAGATAAAGAAGGGCACTACATAATGATAAAGGGAACAATCTAATAAGAGGGTATGACCATAGAAAACATTCATACACCCAACACAGGAACACCTAAATATGTACAGCAAATCTTGATGGACAAAAAGGAGACATTGACATAAATACAGTCATTGTAGATGATTTTAACACCACATTGACTTCAATGGATAGATCTTCTAGACAGAAAATTAACAAGGAGACAATGGTCTTAAATGACACACTTGATCAAAGGTATTTAATTGATATCTTTAGAGCATTTCACTTGAAAGCAGCAAAATACACATATTTTCAAGTGCACATGGAAGGTTTCTAGGATAGATCACATGTTAGGACAAAAAACATGTCTCAATAAATTTAAGAAGATTGAAATAATATCAAGCATTTTCTATGACCACAATGCTATGAAAGTAGAAATCAATCATAAGAAGAACACTGAAAAATACACAAAGAGATGGAAGCTAAATAACATGCTATTAAACATAATGGTTCAACAATGAGATCAAAGAAGAAATCAAAAGATACCTTGAAACAAATGAAAAAGAAAACAAAACAATCCAAATTCTTTGGGACACAGGGGAAACAACCCTAAGAGGGAAATGCATAGCAATACAGGCCTATTTCCAAAAATCAAGAAAAAGCTCAAATAAACAATCTAGATTTACACTTAAAAGAACTTGGGAAAGAACAACAGACAAAGCACAAAGTGAGAAGGAAATAATACAGATCAAAGCAGAAATAAATGAAATGGACTCTAAAAATATAATATAAAAAGATCAATTAATCCAAAACCTAGTTCCTTGAAAAGATAAACACAATTAACAAACCTATACCCAGAAAGAGAGTGGATCCAAATAGTTAAAATCAGAAATAAAAGAGGAGAAATAAGAAGTGACACCAAATAAATATAAAAGATTGTAAGAAAATATTATGAATGACTATATGCCAGCAAATTGACAACCTGGATGAAATGGATACCTTTCTAGAAACATACAATATTTAAAAACTAAACCAAGAAAATCAGAGAATCAGAATAGACAGATTATACTTAGCAAAATTGAAGCAGTAATCAGAAAACTCCCAGCAAACAAAATCCCTTTACCAAATGGCTTTACAGGTGAATTTTATCAAATATTCCAGGAAGAACTAACACCTCTTCTTCTCAAACTATTTCAAAGAAATTCAAGAGGAGGGAAAGGTGCCAAGCTCATTTTACAAAGCTAGCATTATCCTAATTCCAAAACTAGATGAGGACACTACAAAAAATAAAAAGGAAATTACAGGATAATATCTCTGATGAATATAGATGTTAAAATCCTCAACAACATATTAGTAAACTGAATATAGTAATTCATTGTGGGAGGCTCCACCTGCAGGCCTCCCCCACTGGCTGCCACAGATGAAAATAAGTCTACCAAGACTTGATCTGCTTGGGGAGGAAAGGTGGCTGAACTCTCAAAGGAGAAGGTCCTTGAGCCTATTCCTCAATGGGCTTTTAGTGGGTTCTTTTATTGCAATCAGACAATAAAAAAATAAAAGGATCCAAATTTCAAAGGAAGAAGTAAAACTGATGTTATTTTCAGATGACATGATACTGTACATAGAGAACCCCAAATATTATACCAGAAACCACTAGGACTGACAAATGAATTCAGTGAAGTAGAAGGATACAAAATTAATATTCAGAAATCAGTTGCATTTTTATATCCTTTAATAATCTAACAGAAATGAAAATTAAGAAAACAAATACATTCACAATTGCTTCAAAAAGAATAAAATACCTAGGTGTAAATCTAACCAAGGATGTAAAAGACCTGCACTTGGAAAAAATATAATGCACTGAGGAAATAAGTTGAGGAAGATGCAAATAAGTGGAAGCACATATGTTCATAAATAGGAAGAATTAACATCATTAAAATGTCCATGCTGCCTAAAGTAATCTATAGATCAATGCAATTGCTATGAAGATTCCAGTGACTTATTTCACAGAACTAGATCAAAGATTAAAAAAATGTACATGGAACCACAAAAGACTCTAGCCTAGCAACAGCAATCCAAGAAAGAGGAATAAAGTTGGAGTAATCAAGCTATCTAAACCCAAAGATACTCTAAGGCCAGAGTAATCAAATATCATGGTACTGGCATAAAAATGGAAACAAAGATTAATGGAACAGAATATGGAACCCAGAAATAAACACACACCATCATAGTCAATTAATATTCAAAGGAGGAAGGAAACACATACAACAGGCTAGTTTATACAGTCAATGGTGTAGGGAAAATTGGAGAGACATGTGCAGAAAAATGAAACCAGACAACCTTCTTACACCACACACAAGAATAAATTCAAAATGGATTAAAGATTTAAATATTAGACCTGAAACCATTGCTATCCTAGAAGAAAACATAATCAGTAAAATCTTGGACATTACTCACAGCAATATTTTATCTGATATATCTCCTCAGACAAGGGAAACAAAAGAAAAAAATACACAATTGGGACTATATCAAACTAAAAAGTTTTTGCACAGCAAAGGAGACCAACAACAAAATAAAAAGACAATCCACACAATAGTAGAACATATTAGCCAATACATCTGTGCTTGCTTTGGCAGCACATATACTAAAATTGGAATGATACAGTGAAGATTAGCATGGGCCCTGAACAAAGAGGACATATTAGCCAATACATCTGATAAAGGGTTAATATCCAAAATGTATAAAGAAATTACAAATCTCAATGCCAGAAAACCAAATAACCCAATTAAAAAATGGGTAAATGACCTGAATAGACATTCTCCAAAGAGAGTATATGGATGGCCAATGGGCATATGAAAAGATGCTCAATGTCAGTAGTCATCAGAAAAATGAAAATTAGAATCACAGTGAAACATCACCTTATACTTGTCAGAATACCTATCAAAAAGTCAACAAACAATAAGTGCTGGTGAGGATGTAGAAAAAGGGGAGCCCTTTTACACTGCTGGGAATGCAAACTAATGCAACCATTATGGAAAGCAGTATGGGGATACCTCAAACAATTAAAAATGGATCTGCCTTTTGACCCAGTGATTCCACTTCCGGGAATATATCCAAAGGAACCGAAAACATTTATTTGAAAGAACACAAGCACCTTCATGTTCATTGAAGCGTTATTTACAATTACCAATATATAGAAGCAGCCCATTGTCCATCAGTAAATTAGTGGATTTAACAACTATGGGACACATACACCATGGAATACTACTTGGCTGTAAAAAAAAAGAAGAAAATTTTACCCTTTGCAACTGCATAGATGGACCTAGAAAGCACTATGCTAAGTGAAATAAGGTAGTCCAAGAACAACAAATGCCATAAAATCTCACTTATAAGTGGTAAATAATGAAGAAATTGAACTAACAAGCAAAATAGAAACAGACTCTTAGAATAGAGGGAATGATGACAGCTATTGGATGGGGTTGAGGTGGAGGGATAGAACAAAAAGGGAAAAGGACTCATGGACATGGACAAGAGTGTGGTGATTACATGGGGAGGTGGGTATAAGGTGGTAAATGGTAATAGGAAAATACAATAAAATAAAAAAATAAAAGATTCTAATCACTATTCAATAAATACAAAATATATCATTGGTGGCAAAACAAAAGGTTTTGAAATCAGGAACTAGCTGAGTATCTTGAGTCTAATAATTAGCTACTGTTAGCCTCAGCATTCTTCTAAATTTGGAATAATAGTAGATTCTGAGATTTACAAGTGATGACTATTAAGAGTCCTTTGCTTCACAGGCTTTGGCCAGGTATTTTTAACAAAAGTGATATAGCAACCTGGAGTGATTCTCCCTTCTTTCACCATTGAAATTGTTTGTGATGGTTAGTGCATGCAAGACAGCATCACAGACAGCCTTCTCTGACAGCTTCAGATTGCTCCAGAGTATTTATGAATCAGGCACCTCTTTTCAATTTATCACCCATTGAAAATTTCTGTTTATTCCTGTGTATCATTAAAACATGCCTCCTACTGGTCATAAGCTCCTTCAGAAGCACTATCTTCTTGGTGGGTGTTTTTATTTACTTACTTACTAACTTACTCACTCACTCATTTTTGCATTGGCAGGAGCACCACCAAAACATGCAAAGATGCCCAACCCATGACTGGTGCGCATGAATATTGATCAAAGTTTTAATCCTTACAGAAAATGTTTTCCAGTTTCACAGGCCAGAAAGCTGAAGACCTGACAGGAAACAGTTCTTACTAAGATAGACAACATCTCACTACCATCTTTTGTTTTTCAGATGAATAGAAGGAAGCTTAGAGGATGGTAAATGTCTCATCCAGGCAGGTGCTAGATGAAAGCAAGGGCTCTAACCAGGCCTCCCAATTAGATATCCAGAGCTCCTCCTCCTCTCACCTGTTTTTTTTCCCACAGTGAAAACCATCCCCAGGATGGTTCTAGAGCCTCACTTCTCTTCATACTGGGTGCCCAGGATTGGCTTGGCCCAGGCAAGAGCAATGATTTTTGCCCCCAAAGACCTAAAGGAATCTGTCTCACCAGAGTCCTGGATTGGCATTGGTTGAGAGGTAGGATTTAGCTATTATCTGCTTGCTTGTTGTAATTTTTGCTGGAGAGCATTTTCTCTGAATGCTTCTGACAAGCAGCCAGGCTTTTTTATTATATGGCAGTGTGTCTCGAACCTAGGAGTACAGGAGTGTGATGCTGTTGAGACATTAAGTAAAAGAGATTGCAGGATTCATCAGCTCAGGCTGACGGGTGAGCTGCCTGCAGATCCTGGAAAGACCTGTGCCTTTGGAGCCCAGAGTGGACTGTGAGCAGTGCACTCTCATAAGCCAGTAGGCCTGTAGGCTGCACTCACACATATCAGACATAACTTTTTCAGCTTGCTTAGTGAAATAAATTCAGAAGACAACAGATTACTCGCTCTGAATTGGCAATATTAATTTTTGTTAGAAAGCTTTGCCTCATCCACTGAGAATGAAAAAGGTCCCTTTCCTGTAGGCCAGCCCAGTACCTGTACTTAACCTCTATTCAGGCCTAGGAAGCACCAGTATAGCTCAACCAAAATATTTGCTGGCCCATTGATAAAATTCCCAAGCTATCCAAGTAACCCCCATAATTTTGGGCCATCTTGCCTCCTCTCCAGGAATACACAGTCTTGTTTAATCTAGCATTTAAAAGACATAGCTGGGGGTCTCCATGACGCAACTTGAAACCTGTTCTCATAATATGATGCCAGAACCCTGATAGGCACTTACTTATTAACTATTTTAAATTTTTCTCTGCTTTTGAAATTGCTTTGACTTACCTGGTTTCTCTGTTAGACTATAAACTCCTTGTGGACAACAACTGTACTTAGCTTACTTTTTTTAGCCCTAATCCTTAGCAAAGAGTTGGGAACATTCTAAATTCTCAAGAAATTAGAAGACACAGGCCCTGGTCAAGTAGCACAAATGGTCAGAGCATAATCTCCATACACCAAGGTTGTGGGTTTAATTTCTGGTCAGGGGACATACAAGAATAAACCGGTGAATGCCTAAGTAAGTGGAACAAGCAATCTCTCTCACTAAAAAAAATCAATGAAAATATTTTAAAAAGAGATTAGAATACACAGAGCAACTTTTTAGTATAGTTTACTATTTTACAACAGGTTAGTGGTTGAAGTGTAGGTCTACATTCCATGGTGTGGATGTGTTGTCTTTTCTTCCAGGACCATGGCTAGTTTTAGTTTGTGAAATTAGAGGTAGTTTTCTCTTGATTGATCATTATTTTTTTTATTATCTGAACTCTTCTGTTAAACTGGAGGAAAGCAGTTTCACAAGAGTTACCCAGTTCACTAGTATAAGGAACTGTGGCCACTTAGGCAGTTTCCCTCTCTCCTGGCACTTCTGGTAATACCTGGGTATAGGATATCTCCTTTCATGGTAATCTCAGGTGAAGTTATCTATTCAGTATGCAATATATATTAAGCAGTAGGAGACTAGATTATATAGTCATTTAAAATTGCTGACCAGCTTTTATACACTGGCTTTCCTGTCACCCACAGCTTTGGACTTTGTGTCTTTCATTTACTCATAGAGAGAATATCACTTTTTGAAACTGAAATGTTCACTCTTTTCCCAGAACATCATTAAATGCAGGGAGTTTAGTCATTTGGACACCTTTCATCTGAAACAATGAAAAATATTGTAATAAATAATATATTTATGTAATCAATACTTTTTATTTATTGATTTCCCACTGTATGACAACTACTTTAAATTCATTGCTTTTTATTTTGATCACAACACTCCAAACTAGATATCATCATCTTACCTATGAGAAAACCTAAAGCAAGAGAAATTATATAACTTTCCCGAGGCCATCCAGGTGCTAATTGGTGGTTTGGGATTCACTTTGAGTCTGCCTGGCTCCAGTTCACAAAGACCTTCACCCTGGTGGTACCACCTCTGATCCCCCGCAGACTCAGGCCTTCTCGGGCCTGGCCTGCCAAATCTGCCAGCAAACACCAGTCTTAGAAGCAGGTGTGCCATCCTTACAGTTACATTTTGGAGCAGTGGGTCTCAAAGTATTTGGAAAGCTGCAGAAATTGCAGATGTCTAGGTCCAACTTTAAATATTCTGCCTTAATTGGTCTGGAGATGGCCTGGACATTTAGAAATTTTAAATGTTTTCTGGCAGTTCAAATGTGCAGCAAAGTTAGAAAAACTTTTAGAGAAGTGCCCCCAAATTCAGTGTGCATGTGAATCCCTTGTGGATTTGTTAAGGAAGATTCAGATTCTGTAGAGTGGGGGTTGGACCTGAGGTTCAACACATTGGTTCCCACATTTCCACAAAGCCCTCAGTAACACCTGTGTTGCTGGTCCACAGACATATGTTGCTAGAAAGTCCCCAGAATTTTCACCATTTCTCCTCCCAGCAGACCAGTCCCCTCTCCTCCAGTTTGTGCTTCTGACAGAACACCTCTAGCCGAGGGCTATGCCCCTGCTTCTTAGCAGCTGTCTTCAGGCAAGCTGAGTAAGTCATGTGAAGCTCCAGTTTTGTAAAGTACTTTGTTAGCTGAGTGGAATAAAGGGTAATGTGTAATGAAATCAGGTGCCTGAGTTCAGTGCCTGAGTTGAATGCCCATAGGGATCAATTAGCTTTCCTCCCCTTCTGGCCAGTCTCCAGGCTAGCCATCATATAGATGTGCAGGCTTGGCCCTGAGGAACAGCTGCTTCCTCTGTCATTCACAAAAATACTCACCAGAAAAGAAGCCAGTGTCTGGATCCTACCCATGAAAGGATCAATGGCATTGTCTTGATAGAAATAAACATTCAACATTATCAGCAATAACTGGTGCTTACATGTTTGGGGCACTGTGCTAACCATTTTAGAAACTTCACAACATTCTGTGAGGTAGGTAGTCTCATTATCCCTATTATATAGATGAGGAAATTGGGCTCATGGCTTTAATCTTCTGACAGCACACAGCCTTAAGTAACCTGGAATACCAGAACTGAGGCTGTATGCTGCATGCTAAGACCATAAATTAATGATGACAAATGACTCACAGCCTTTCAGGGTTGGACACTTAAGAATACATCTTTCTAAGCCCTCTTGCTTCTTAATTCTCTGTATTGCTCCCTCAGTTTATAATAATTATGACTGTCTCACTGATTTACTGTGTTTTCAAAGAAGCGTGAATCAGATGGTCTCTGTATTAAAAACAAAGAATAAAATCCTTATCAAGCATATAATATTGGGACTATTTTAGCTATATCCAAAATGAGCAGCAAGAGTAGCTACAAGTTTAACTACCATAACAAAGGCCTGGGTCTTCAGATGTAAATATCTTAGACCTTTTTGATCTGTCATCAGTTTACAAATAGCCTAAGAATTTCCCCATTCAACTTTATGTTTTATTCCTATGTATCTGACTAGTGAGGTTGGCTTTATTTCCATAGCTCAGAAAATACTAATTTAGGTATAAATGTTTTGTTTTTAAGCAAAATAATCAGCAGAAAGCCACATCGATTTTGACTTAGGGTTCAGAAATAGAAATTTTTAAAATTTAGAGTGAATTTGAATACTAAAATATTGATGAAAATCTTGATTCCAATAAAGTTGAAAATCTATATAATTAAGCCAAATTGCTAAAAAAAAAAAAAAAACTAAGTATCAGTTACTGAAAGATATACAAAATATCTTTGGAGATATTCCCCATTCACTTTCCATGTTCAGATAATTAGTCATACACTCACTCTAAGTCAAACCAATCAACAAGTCAACAAATTTTTATTGACAACTTGGTATACTGGGATCTCTCTTCAGCCCTGGGAATTGTACCATTCAAACATGAGGCCTGCTGACATAGAGATTTCATCTTTTATATAAGTGGAAATATTTTCTTTTCCTTATTTTTAATTAAATGTTTGCCTCCTAATCCTAGTGATTTTATCTTGTTCTAATGGACGACCAATATATTCTGACAAATGCTTTGCTTTTGAGTTGGTGTTATTCAAGGTGCTTCATGTAATGAAAAAAAAAAATAGAACTCTCAGATCCTTGCTATTTTAATTAAAGTACCTCCCCAAATCTTCCTCTCCAAACCCTTCCTTCTGCCTTTTTTCCTGATTTTCATTTTATCACTGTCTAAAATTATTTGTTTTCACCTCCACATATCCTGCCCATCTTCATAGGTTTTTGTCTATAGTTTGATAGTGTGTCATCAAAACCCAGAACAGGACCTAGGAAATAGGAGACACTCAACAAATAATCCTTTCGATGGATGAATGAATAAATGAGTATTAGCCATAAATTCAGTAGAAGAAAATTCTGCACTGATGAGAGATTAAACAAAGATGGCATTTCAAGCTCTTCCATCTAACCATAGATTTAAGATTTACAATTCAGTTTCTTTGTTCCCATTAATAATCATAATTACCATTACAAATTTATTGAGCCTGCAGGGTATGATCTGGGTGATTTTGTGGCTAACGATCCAAGGACACCATATTCCTACCAAAATTTCACTCAGTATTATCATTTATCTGTTCTGCTGTGCTGTTTCAGTCTTTAAATATTTCTGGTATAAAACATAGTTTTTTTTTTCTTTTGTACCTCCTTAAGACTATTTCACTATATGGACACCTTTGATTTTTGCCAGGTTAAAGTTAACATTTCCTAAATTGCTTTATTAAAGATTGTTTTTAATGAAGTTGGTGACTGAACTGTTGCTAGCAACAAACTAGAGGAAAAGAATGAATGGCAAGTTTTCACCTGCCTTAATAGGCATAAGATTGGTTTTATAGTGCTTACATTTATGACCATTTAAAGACCTAGGTTTAAACAGCATAAAAATAGTATCAATTTGTGATGCAGACTGTGGCCAGTGGGTCCGTGTGTTGTGGCTGCGAGGAACAAATTCACATGGACTACAGAAGTCCTGTGGAGAAAAGGGATGTCACAGCTGCTCTCTAAGTGAGAGAGGGCCCCAACCCCTGCCTGGACAAGCTTTTATTGCTTTTCTGGGTACATTACATTGAGGATGGTCCTCATTTACTATGCATAGGTTCGCTGTAGGGGGTTACCTTTTACAGATAACAGAGGAGAGGATGTTGCTAATTGCTTCAAAGAAAAGGTTGTTTGCAAATGCAAAGGGAAAAGTAGTTGAACTGGTTAAACTCCATACTTGGGAGGTTCAGTGCAGATTTTAGGAAGTCACTTTAAAGATATTCAGTCAACATTTGCTGCCTCAATTCAGGGTGAGGGAGTTTTAGCAAAAAGCAAGCCTCAAAGCAGCCTAGGTACAATGCAGACCTGATTCCCCACAGGAAAACCAATTCATGGGCTCAGTTCCTATGTGCCAACTTGCTCCCCACTGGTTTTCCAAATCAGGGGCTGGGCTACATTCACCACTGCCATGTGAAATGGTTCCCTGTAAGTTTGCATATACAAACTTATCATCAGTCCCCTCATATTAAAACAAGGGTACAACACTTGAAGCATAAGGAAATTGGTTTGGTCTTAAAAATTAAATAAAAGGAAATAAAATCTATGCATTTTTTCAGCAACTACCAGGCACTCAAAGTATTATATTTTCTTTAAACTTTGCTAAAGTCCTGTAAGGTGAATATATCATCACCATTCCAAAAATGCAGAAACTGAGGGTCATAAAGATTAAAGAGCTAATGAGAAACTTAATTCTGATTTTGAACCAGACATGTTCAATATACCTTGCTCTTTGCATGCTGCAACACTACCTCTTGTGGTCCAGGCTATTATACTCAGCATAATTACTGATTGTTAAAGATAGTTGCATATTATAGTGTACAACTTTTATCTAGAGGTATGTCTTGGGGAACTCTACTTAGATATATATCATATATAATAACTATATAATAATATGTATATCTATAAATTATATTATATAATCATATAAGACCATATATATGTGTATATACTTCTGTTTGCAAACACACACACACACACACATATATATATTCTGGTTGGTAGAATTATAAATGCTTCTTTGTTTTCTAACTTATATCCATTCTTCTAAATTGCCAAAAGGAACACATATTACTTTTCATCTTTATATTTTAAAATACCAAGTGGACTTTTTGGAGAGCAACTATACATTTTTGAAAACTAATTTCAAATGTTGCTAACCATGCTTACCTCAAAAGTGCTCTAGAACTACTGTGAGAAGCATAATACTAGCCTGGCAAGTCCCTGGTCTGCCTCATCACCACGTATGTGAAGATAAACTAGTCAAGTCAAATCTAATGTGTCTTCCACTTTTCTAACACTTCCTACAACTAGTAGCTAATAAAATGTCATATTCAAATAGCATTGAGCTACTTAATGTTTTCTCCAGTGTGTTGAATTTGGAAATCATTATAAAAATTAACCTACAGTTATTTGTCACCTTCATCTGCTGAAAGAAAGGGAAATTACTTCATTCCACATCTTAAATGCAAGGCTGTTAGAAAAAATAATTGTCTGTATCTACTTTGTATATGGATGTTTGAAATTGGACCCAGTAATGCAAAATGAATTTATGAAAAGGGATTTTCAAGCCTATTGGAAACAAGATTTGTGAACTTATAGTTCAATTGCCATAACTCACAAGTCTTAATCTTTTTTAAGGCAGATTCTAGGTCTACTGTTATCATCTAAATAGCTGTCATCCTCAGTAAATCATGGTCTCCCTCTCTATCTGTTTTTAATTGGGTAAAATTAGAACTGTCAAATCTGCAATTCATTGAACAGAAATTCTGTGATTGCTGTTGGTTCTGGTGGTGCTAGAGGAAGCTGTGAGCATTTCATGGTCCTAAACAGCAAGGTTATCTTAGTCACACAGTGGGCCAGTCCTCTGGCTCCACTTGTTTTCCACTCTAGGTATTGGTAAGCCCAAGGACCTCTTAAAGCCTCAGTTCCTTATTCTTTAAGTAGAAAATGATTATATACATACCTCAGAGTTGTTTTGGATAGGAAATTAATCTCTGTAGAGAAATTAGCATAAGGTCAGTTACTACAGAGTAAGTTCTTGATGCAACGATCTAAAGATGCAGATTTGATACAAATTATTGTGAATGCTGATTCTTATATTTACATTTTGTTATTTTTGTTGATATGATAATAGTTACATTCAGTTATGTACATATGTATACATATATTCATTACTGGAAAAATTAGGAGAGAAAATGGAGCTGAGATCCATTATTCTATTAGTGTCATTTACTACCATTTTAAACTACTGTTGACATTTTGGTGTTTTTCTTGATTTTCTTTTTTTTTAAGTATATTTTATTGATTATGCTATTACAGTTGTCCTATTATCCCCCCTTTATTCCCCTCCACCCTGAACACCCTCTCCCACCACATTCCCCCCCTATAGTTCATGTCCATGTGTCATAAGTTCTTTAGCTTCTACATTTCCCCTACTATTCTTGCCCTCCCCCTGTCTATTTTCTACCTACCATCCATGCTACTTATTCTTCATACCTTTCCCCCTCTCTCCTCCTCCCACTCCCCTGTTGCTAACCCTCCATGTGATCTCCATTTCTGTGGTTCCGTTCCTGTTCTAGGTGTTTGGTTTTCTTTTTATTAATTGTATAAGCATTTTCACAGATGTGGTCATACATATTTACACAAATTTTTGATACCTTTATCATTCAGTAGCAACCTAAGTACTTAATTTTGCTAATACAAATATTATGCATTTTAATTATTATTTTCATTATGAAGTAATTATGTACATTTTTAACTTTACAATTTATAGATAATAAGATTTAAAAAGTATACTCATTAACAAAGTAGGGAGGTGGAGAGGGCTGGGATGTTGGGTTGAGGTGGGGGAAAAATGCTGAAAACTGTACTTCAAGAACAATAAAAAAATTTTTTTAAAGTGTACTCATTTATAACCCCATTGTCCAGAGATAGTCACTACTAACATTTTAAAATATTTCTTCTAGTTTTATCTTGTATGCATACATCTAAGATTTGATCTCAGTTACCAGCCAGTAAGATTTGATCCTAGTTACCAGCCACTGTAAGACCTACCATTATTTCCTTTAAAAAATGATGATAAATAAATATTGAAAACAATAATTTCTTATAACTTAGAACTTTTATTTTGTATATTTTGAAATGGCCTTAATTTATATTAAGAGGTTTTATCATAGTATTAGTTTTATTCTTGTGTACATATAAAAAGAAAATAAATGACAAATAAAATTGCAAAGCTATTTCTAAAACTCTTCCACATTCATAATCTTCTGTTCTCAATAGCCTTTAAGACATCTTTGGCTGTGTCCAACACCGTGTCCACCTCTGTGCTGTTGCTTTTCATGTAGACAATGTGTTTTCAATACTCAATAGCATTTTAACACACTTTTAACACCAGTTAAACTTAACATACATAGTACCAGCAATGCACATAGCTAATATAATAACAAAGACAATCCTTAGCTCTGCCCAAGTCTACACAATTTTCAGTTGGCCAGCAGTTTCCTGATGGGCAACTATGAGTCATTATGGGGATCAACCTGATTTCAGACATATACAGCTTAAAACTAGTGAAAAAGAATTATTTTACACAATTGTTACATGAGATTTATTTAGTTTGATTTTTTAAATTTGCATTTAATATTAAATTGGGGACACTTCTCAGTATCTTGAAAACTCTAAAAATAACTTATTTCAAGTATTCAACATATAAAAATCAAAGATTCTTAGCATTTGCAGTTTTTGGAACATTACCATTATTGAAAGCAAAACTTACAAACAGAAGTAGGTATATTGGACATTCTTCCCTACAAATGCAAGGGAAGAAATGAACACATTAAATGATGAACATTCAAATATGTACAAAATTTAATTTGAAAACTCTATAACTGCATGTTGGAATATCTTAACATCTGGGAAGAATGTTTTTTTTTGGAGCTCCTATTTTTAATTAGATAAATTCATATTCTACATCAAAAGGAAATGAAATTGAGAAAGCCTATGATTTCACATAACTCTAAATCTGATAAAATGTACAAAAGAATCATAGAAGTAACTTATTTGACAAGTTTTGTTGTATAAAAGTATCTGTCAGGAAAAAATACTGTAAGAGAAAGCAAAACACTGCATATATAAAATATTGTGGATAAAGTATATAAACATTTCTATAAAAAATTAGGATTGTGACTATCTTCCATTTAGCAAGTTTGCTCTGAATATACCAGAAACTAAAGTACGTGTAGTGAATTCTCAGAATTACTGATAATATGGTCTATTGAAGAGTCAACTAAATATGTCAACAATTTTTGATATAAAAACTATAATTACAAAGAATATTGTAAGATACTGATTTTAAAAAATAATAAAATGTTATCTTATTGACAAAATGAATTTCCAAGAAAAGTGAAACAATAAGACATTATAGACAGATTGTATTAAGAAATTGACTAAAGTATATGAATAGCTGGCAAAAAGAGTCAGGTTTATTTTGCTTTTAATATTCAAGTCATCCATATCAAATTTTTAATAAATTATTTAAATGTACAATGGTTATATTTAGTGTTTTTTTTTAATTTTAGATTATTCAGTACAGTTTCAATCTTTTATTCCCATTCCAG
>CM052541.1:77331453-77354085 GCA_028533065.1 Trachops cirrhosus
TCCCTCCATTCCCACTTTGCTGAGTGTTTTTATCATAAACGGGTGCTGTACCTTATCAAATGCTTTTTCTGCATCTATTGATATGATCATGTGATTTTTGTCTTTGCTTTTGTTTATGTGATGAATTACATTGACTGATTATATTTAGTTTTTAAATAATTGTATTAGCAAAAATAGTTTTTCTTAATTTTAAAAATATAACTGTTATATTTTATATTTTATGTACTGTGCATTAATTTGTTATTTATTATAAGACATTGTAATACTTTATTGTAATAAACAATATATATTTTGAATAGAGCCATTAAATACTAAATAACATTTAAATATTTTTTATTTTTTTTTACATCAGACAAAAATCTCTCTTGTGATGTGTAATAAGATGTTCAACCCTTAATGTACCTCATTTTGCATGTTGTGTTTTCTCCTACTGTGCTCATTATTACACATATTAAATGAATATTTAATTTGCAATACTGATAATTTTGTTAGTATATATTCCAAGTAGTGGAATTTTTGAGTCTTATAATAGGAACATTTTAAAATGAAATTGCATCAAAATGTTTTGAAAGATTTTATATGTTCTAAGAATATCAGGAGATAATAATAATAAATTGATATTTAATTTAAAATAAATAAATTATTTGCAATAGGTTTTAAATAACTAAAAGTATTAATAGCACTTTGTAGAAAGATAAGGTTAAGCAAATAATGTGAAGAGTGCTTGTTAAAACTATTTGTGAATAAATATATTTATGTGTTCACTCATATTGTTAAATCTGAGGTTGTTATTGGTGTTTGTTATCTTGTGAATGTTATGCATAATGCTCTGGATCTCAAGGTAAGTATGGCAGTGACTCTATCCTATAGGCCAGGGATCCTCCACCTCTGGATCATGGGCCATTTCAGGTCCTGACCCGTAAAGAACTGGGCAGCACAGCAGGAGGTGAGCTTGAATGTAATGCACTCGAATTGTCCTGAAGGCATCACCCCCACCCTGGTTCATGGAAAAATTGTCTTCCATGGTACTATTCCCTGGTTCCAAAAAGATTGGGGACTGCTGCTTTAGGGAATCTTTGGGTAGTGGACTGAAGACAAACAGCAGAGATAATCACCACAAAAACTTGCAGCTGTTTTACCAGGGCATGTGAGGGCACTGAGTGCAGAGTGGCTGCTTCTCCTGCTGAAGAGTGGGGTTCGTGATGGAGCAAGTATCAGACAGGTTTCAAAAGAAATACAACAAAGGAACTGAGTCTGAGACAATGAGTAGTTTAAAAGCTGAGAAGAGGCAGAGGATAAATACAGAGGAGCGACATAGGCAGAGTCCTCAGATTAGCAAAAATGTGGCATCTTAGAGGGACAGAGAGATGACTGGGAAGTTGATCCAAGTATGCATGGGCTCCAAGACAGGATAAAGTGAGGGCAGGAATATGTCCAGGATTAAACTGGAATAAATCTCATTTTTCTTGCTATGGATGTTCTCATTATATTAACACACTTTTGTAGCCGGAACTGCTTCTTGTACTGCTTACTGTTTCACCTAGTATATTTCTTCAAAACATATTCATTGGTACTTTATTTTTTGTGTGCTGAGCACAATGATAATCCAGGAACAGTGCTGGACACAACAGATAAACACAATGGTGATAAACAAATACAATAACATTATAATTAAAAATAATGACAATATGTTATAGTAGCTAAAGAATGCTTGTGCCAGAATGTGATGTGGAAATATCCTGGGTAAAGAGCTCAAGAAGTCCTCTCTGAAAAGATGACTCATTGACAACAGCATGATGCTAAAAAGGTTTTAGCCATATTTTGTATCAGAGGAAAACCCACCCACCAACAGGAATGACAAAATGGCAAATGTCAAGGCCCTAGGACAGGCCAGAAGAACTAGAAGTTCTTCTATTCTAGAAAAACTTAAGTTCTAGAGCAAAACAAGAATGAGAGAGATACAAAAGGAAATGTAAAAATATAGGATAAAATGCCTCTGGAGCTTAGAGATCTTGATGAAGTATTTGAACTTTATACTAGTGCAGCTAACAGAATTTTCTAGAGTGAAATAAAACCTACTTATATTTTTGTAATAAAAAAGTTTACTCATAGTGTTACTCTATTGTGGAAGGGAGTGTGTGCTAGCTACATGTATGTCTCAAAAATGCATTTCTATTTTTTAAATATTTCATTTATTTATTTTTAAACAGAAGGGAAGGGAGAGAGAAAAAGAGGGAAAGAAGCATCAATGTGTGGTTGCCTGTCGCATGCTCCCTACTGGGGAACTGGCCTATAACCCAGGCATGTGCCCTGACTGGGAATTGAACCAGAGACCCTTTTTAGCAGGCCAGCACTCGATCCACTGAGCCACAACAGCCAAGACCAAAAATGGATTTCTTAATTATATTTAATATTTGAACTTTGAATAAAACTAGAGAGTAGAGCTTAAACATGATCCTGAAATTGACTTTTTTTCCTTTTCAGTAGCTATACAGATCATTCCAGATCTTTTTTTTAATTGAGAAGAATGCTGTTCTTTCAGTTTCAAACTCTAGGGCTCATTCTGGGCAAAGGTGCCGTCAGCCAGCTATGCATGATGGATGATGTGGTGTGGAGGAGAGAACACAGGTCTACCATGGGAAGCTATGTCTCAGCCTTGTAAAATTGAATGTATAATGGAGGCTTTCTGATCATTTTCTTCAAGTATATTATTATTTTATAGATGAGTTACTTGTCCTTCTTATTGTCCTTATGTCAGTGGATATTAATATTTTGATTGTGATTTTGCTTCTGCTTCTTTTCAGGAAGTAATCATTTTTTTGAGGAAATCACAAGAAAGGAGCAATTGAAAGAATCTTGTAGGTGACTAAAAATAATAAAAATTTGTGGTTAATCCTCTTCAAAGTAATATATTGCATTTGTATATTTATAATAGAATGTATTAGAAAATAATTATATACATTTTTATCACACTTTTCCTTCTATTAGTATTTTAGGCTATTATCTTACTGTTTTTGTTCTATGTATGTTTTATAGACTTTTCTTCACACCATAGAGACTACTATTTACTTGTTTGATGTTATAGCATATTTTATGCCATTTGTCAAAGTAATTAATGCTAGCTGCTAACAACAGAAAAACACCCTTGCAATCTCAATGGTTTAATGAAACAAAGATTTACTTTTCAAATCACCTAAGAAGTGATTGGTGGCCATCCACCATCTTTTACTATGCCATTTAGATTGAGCGCTCTGCAAAATTTCAAACAGCAGGGAGACAAAAGGGAGTGTGTATGCACATGAGTTTTTAATTGCCCAGAAATGACACAGATATATCATCTAACAGTCCATTGGGCATATCTGATTTAGTGGCTAAGTACAATGGAGGACATGAGATGTTTGTGAGCACTGTCTGTTACCATCTGCCCTCTGTCACCAACCATCTGCCATCCTCACATACACATAGACTCCTATCTCTCTCCAGCCTCCTCCCAAACTGGACTTCTCATAGGTGTCCAAAGGAAGACACTCCAAACTCTTCATCCACTTACTGCATCCGCTTCCAAGTCATCTCTGTGAAGTCTGGATGTGGCTTCCTTTGATAGAAAGAACTTGAATTTAAGAAAGAAAACAAAACAAAACTAAACTAATATCTCCTCATCATGATGCCCCACATTCCATTCACATACATGCAAATAATACAATGTTCAAAAGTAGAACAAGAACAAAATACTAGTAATTCATACTGCTGTTCAGAGAACAAATGACAGGGGACAGTGACCAATGCTACACAGCAGTCACTGGCTTCTACCCATTTAGCAACACTGCTCTGCAAATGCTACAGTGACATAAAACCCTGGAGGATGAAGGATTTTTGCTTCCAGGGTCAGCCCCTTTATCACTTATTGTCTGGGCTCTTAGACATCTTTGAGAAGGCTCTTTCTTCCTGTGGTCTTCACTGGCATCAATAAAAATGATCAGGGCACATGCCCACTTTGGGAACTCATCTCCCTTTCTGTTCACAGAAATTTGAGGCCACAGGGAATATTTTAAAAGTCAAATACTAAAACGCTTTCTTGATCCAAATTCATGGTATGTTTAAATCTGTGTATTTATACTTATATAGCTTTAAAAAGTAGAAGTCTTTGAATCCATATGCTTCCATTTAATTCTATGATTTGCTAACCACACACAAACTTCTTTCTGAAATGTTTATCTCTGTCTCAGAAGCCCTGTTCTCCAAGTTCTTCTCTCTCCACTCAATGGCAGATGCTTTTCTGGACAAACACAGGAAAATGGCCTATCTTTAGTTTGCCTTGAGTTGTTTTTTCTAACTGAGGAGTCTTCCCAGATGTGTTGCTTGATGTCTTTCAAAAAAACCCACATTTCATCTATGTATCTAGAAGCACTTAGTATTTTTCCTGACCGGGAAGACCTCAAATTTCTGTAATTTCTTTTATTTCTCCACATGATCTGGAAGATTCTTCCTGAGCTGATCTCTTTTTTTCAACCTTAACTAATAGAGCCAGTACTCACTTTCCACATTTCTCTTGGCAGCTGTTTTTATGTCAGAGTTCCAATTCTCTTTTTTTATTGTTGTTCAAGTACTGTTGTCTCCATGTCCACCCCACCATCCATCCCCACCCCCACCCTCCATCCTAACTCCCATGTGGCTTTTTCCATAGGTCCTTTATACATGTTCCTGAAAACCCATCCTCATGTACCCCTCATTATCCCCTCCCACCTCCCCTCTGGTTATTGTCAGTTTGTTCCTAATTTCAATGTCTCTGGTTATATTTTGCTTGCTTGTTTGTTTTGTTGATTCGATTTGACTTATAGTTGGGATCATATGGTATTTGTCTTTCACTGACTGATTTATTTCATTTAGCATAATGCTCTCCAGATCCATCCATGCTACTATGAAGGATAGAAGCTTCTTCTTTCTTTCAGCTGTGTAATATTCCATCATGTAAATGTACCATGGTTTTTTGATCCACTCATTTACTGATGGGAACTTAGGTTGCTTCCAGCACTTGGCTATTGTAATTGTGTTGCTGTGAACATTGGGGTGCGTAGGTTCTTTTAAATTGGTGTTTTAGCAGTCTTAGGGTACAGTCTCAGCACTGGAAATGCCAGGTCAAAAGGCAGTTTCATTTTTAGGTTTCTGAGGAAATTCCATACTGTTTTCCACAGTGGCTGCACCAATCTGAATTCCCATCAACACTGTTCTAGGGTTCCCTTTTCTCCACCCTGTCTAATAAAATACTTGTTTGTTGATTCATTTATGATGGCCATTCTGACCAGTGGGAAGTGGTATTTCATTGTGGTTTTAATTTGCATCTCTCTGATTGCCAGTGATGCTGAGTATCCTTTCATATGTCTCTGGGCCCTTTGTATGTCCTCCTTGGAGAAAGGTCTGTTCAAGTCCTTAGCCAATTTTTTAATTGGGTTGTTTGTTTTCCTGGACTGGAGTTGTGTGCGTTCTTTATATATTTTAGAATTCAAATCCTTCTCCAAGGTATCATATGCAAATATATTTTCCCATACATTTGGTCCCTTTTTCATTTTGCTGATGTTTTCCTTAGCTGTGCAGAGGCTTTTTATTTTGATGAAGTCCCATTTGTTTCTTCTTTCCTTTATGTCATTTGCTCTAGGGGGCATTGGTAAAAATATTGTTGTGTGGAATACCTGATATTTTTCTCCCTATGTTTTTCTCTAGGACGTTTATGGTGTCACGACTTATATTTAAGTCTTTCAGCCATCTTGAGTTTGTTGTTGTATATGGTGTAAGTTGGTTGTTGAATTTCATTTTTTTCAATATAGCTGTCCAGATCTAACTAAAACATTTATTAAAGAGGCTACATGGATTTCATTTTATGTTCTGCCCCTTTTGTTGAATATTAATTGATCATAGATATTTGGACTTATTTCTGGCTCTCTATTCTGCTCCATTGACCTATGTATCTGTTCTTATGCTAGTACCAGGCTGTTTTGATTATAGTGGCCTTGTAATACAGTTTGGTATTAGGTATTGTGATCCTGACTTTGTTCTTCTTTTTCAAAATTGCTATGGCTATTCAGGGTCATTTATGGTTTCATATAAATTTTTGAAATATTTGTTCTATGTCTGTGAAATATGTCATTGGTATTTTAATAGGGATTGCATTGAATCTATAAATGACTTTGGGTAGGATGGACATTTTGATGGTGTTAATTTTCTAATCCATGAACACAGTACATGGTTCCATTTGTTTGTGTCTTCCTTAATTTCTTTCTTCAGTGTTGTCTAGTTTTCTGACTACCAGGTCTTTTACCACCTTGGTTAGGTTTATTCTGAGGTACATTATTTTTCTTGCTGCTATGGGATTTTCTTCTATATTTTTGTTTCTGATTTTTGTTGTTGGTGTACAAAATTACCTTTGATTTCTGAATATTGACTTGGTATCCTTCTGTTTTGCCAAATTCACTTATTAGGTTGAGTGTTTTTTTAGTGGAGCCTATAGGATTTTCTATATAAACCGTCATGTCATCTGCAAACAATGACAGTTCGGTTTCTTCCTTTCCAATTTGGATGCCTTTTATTTCTTTTTCTTGTCTGATTGCTATGGCTAAAACTTCCAATACTATATTGAATAGAAGTGGTGAAAGCAGACATCCTTGTCTTGTTCCTGATCACAGTAGGAAAGTTTTAATTTTTTCCCATTGAGTATGATGTTCCCTCTAGGTTTCTTGTATATGGCCTTTATTATGTTGAAATATGCTCACTCTATTCCCACTTTGCTGAGTATTTTTATCGTAAATTTGTGCTGTACCTTATGAAATGCTTTTTCCATATTTATTGCTATAATCATGTGATTTTTATCTTTCCTTTTGTTTATGTGATGTATATCTGTTTATTTATTTGTGAATATTTTACCATCCTTGTATCCTTGGAATGAATCCCACTTGATCATGATGTATGATATTTCTAATGTATTGCTGGATGTGGTTTGCCAATATTTTGTTGAGAATTTTAGTGTCTGTGTTCATCAGCACTATTGTCCTATAGATTTTCTTTTTTGTGTCTTTATCTGGTTTTGGGATTTGGATGATAATGGCCTCATAAAAACATTTTGGGAGTCTTCAGTCTTCATGGAATGTTTGGAGTAGTTTATGAAGGATAGGGGTTAGCTCTTCTTTAAATGTTTTGTAAAATTCTCCTGTAACACCATCTGGTCCAGGGCTTTTGTGTGCTGGGAATTTTTTATTACTACTTTGATTTCATCAGCTGTTATCAATCTCTTCAGGTTTTTTGCTTCTTCTTCATTGAGTTTTGGAAGATTATACTTTTCTAGAAATTTGTCCATTTTACCTATGTTTTCAAATTTATTGGCCTATAGTCCTTCATAGCAATTTTTTACAGTCCTTTGCATTTCTGTATATCAGTCATAATGTCTCCTCTTTCATTTCTGATTGTGTTTATTTGGGTCCTCTCTCTTTTTTCTTGATGATTCTGCTTAAATGCTTGTCAATTTTTTTTATCTTTTCATAGAACAAGCTCCTGGATTTATTGATCCTTAGAATTGTGCTTTTACTCTCTATGTCATTTAAAATGTCATTTCCTTCCTTCTACTTGCTCTGGGCTTTGTTTGTTCTTGTTCCTCCTGTTCTTGTAGATTTAGGGTTAGGTTGTTTATTTGAAATGTTTCTATCTTTTTTTGGTAGGACTTTATTGCTATGAACTTCCCTCTCAGGACTGCCTCCATTGTGTCCCATGCGTTTGGGGTTGTTTTGAGTTCATTTTCATTTGTTTCCAGAAACTTTTTGATTTCTTCCTTGATGTCATTATTAACCCATTCATTGTTTAATAGCATGCTATTCATTCTCCATGAATTGAATGTTTTGAGTTTTTTTCCTTTTTGTTGGTTTTCAGTTTCAGGTCCTCATGGTCTAAGAAAATGCTTGATATGATTTCAATTTTCTTGAAATTTTTGAGGCTTATTTTGTGTCCTATCATGTGGTATATCCTTGAAAATGTTCCACGTACATTTGAAACAAATGTGTATTTTGCTTCTTGGCATTAAAGGTTCTATATATATATCAGTTACATCCATTTTATCTAATGCATCACTCAGTTCCACAATATCCTTTCGGTATTTTCTTTGGAAGATGTATCCATTTTTTTTTAAAGGCAATTTTTAGGAGTTTTTTTTTAAGATTTTATTTATTTTTAGAGAGGGGAAGGGAGGGAGAAGGAGAGAGAGAAACATTAATGTGTGGTTGCCTCTCATGTGGTCCCCACTGGGGACCTGGCCTGCAACCCAGGCATGTGCCCTGACTGGGAATCGAACCTGCGATGCTTTGGTTCGCAGCCCGCGCTCAATCCACTGAGCTATGCCAGCCAGGGCAGATGTATCCATTTTTAACAGTGAGGTGTTAATATCCCCTCATATAAGTCTGTTGCTGTCTCTATCTTTCCTGAAGTCCTGCAAGATTTTCTTTATATATTTGGGTGCTCCAATGTTAGGTGCATATATGTTTACAATGTTTGTATCTTCTTAACAGATTCTTCCCTTCATTATTGTGAAGTATCCATCTGTGTCTCTTTTTGTGGCCTTTGTTTTGAAGTCTATTTTGTCTGATATAAGTATTCCTACACAGGATTTTTTTTTCTGTCCATTTCCTTGGAATATTTTATTACAACCCTTCACTTTCTGTCTGTGTATGTCTTTTGTTCTGAGGTGAGTTTCTTATAGACAGCATATGTGTGGGTCATGTGTTTTTTTCCAACATTGATTTATTTATTTTTTAAATATATTTTATTGATTTTACTATTGTAGTTGTTCCATTTTATTCTCCCCTTTATTCTCCTCCACACTGTAACCCCCTCCCACTATCATTCCCCTACCCTAGTTCATGTCCATGGGTCATGCATATAAGTTCTTTGGCTTCTCCATTTCCCATACTATTCTTAACTCCCCCCTGTCTATTTTGTACCTACCATTTATGCTTCTTACTTCCTGTACTTTTCCCCCCCATTCTCCTTCCCACCTCTCCCCACTGATAACCCTCTATGTGATCTCTGTTTCTGTGAATCTGTTCCTACTCTAGTTGATTCTGTAATTGATTGCTTAGTTCGCATTTGTTTTTGCTTTTTTTAAGGTGTGGTTGTTGATAGTTATGAGTTTGTTATAATTTTACTGTTCATAGTTTTTTTATCTTCATTTTCTTACTTAAGTGCCTTTAACATTTCATATAATAAGGGCTTAGTGATGATGAACTCCTTTAACTTGACCTTATTTAGAAGTATTTTATCTGCCTTTCCATTCTAAATGATACTTTTGCTGGATAGAGTAATCTTGGATATAAGTCCTTGCCTTTCATGAATTTCAATACTTTTTGCTAGCCCCTTTTTGCCAGCAAGTTTTTTTTTTTTTCATTGAGAAACCAGCTGATAGTATTATGGGAACTCATTTGTAAGTATCTGTCTCATTTTCTCTTGCAGCTTTTAAGATTCTCTCCTTATCTTTAATCTTGAGTAATGTAATTGATGTGACTTAGTGTGTTCCTCCTTTGGTGCAACTTCTTTGGTACTCTCTGAACTTTCTGGACTTCCTGGAAGTCTATTTCCTTTGCCAGACTGGGGAAGTTCTACTTCATTATTTGTTCAAATAAATTTTCAATGTGTCAGTCTTCCTCTTCTCCTTCTGGCATCCCTATGACTCAGATGTTGGAACATTTAAAGTTGCCCCAGAGCTTCCTAATCCTCTCCTTATTTTTTTGAATTCTTGTTTCTTCATTCTGCTCTGGCTGAATGTTTATTTCTTACTTTTGGTCCAAACCATTGATCTGAGTTTGGGTTTCCTTCCCTCCACTGTTGGTTCCTGGTATACTTTCCTTTATTTCACTTTGCATATCCTTCACTTTTTCCTCTATTTTGTGACCATAACCAACCATTTCTGTGAGTATCCTGATTACCAGTGTTTTGAACTTGGCATCTGATAGGTTGGCTCACTCTTCATCCTTTAGTTCTATTTTTGGAATTTTGATTTGTTCTTTAATTTGGGCCATATTTCTTTGTCTTGGAGTGCCTGTTACAATGTAAGGATTGAGCCTTAGGTTTTCCCCAGGGCCAGGCAACCCACATTGCTGCATTGTGGTGATGTATGTGGGGGAGCAGGCAATGGTGCTTGCTCAGCTCTTGGCCACTTTCAGTCACTTCCTCTGCTACTATCAGACAAATTGGGCCCTTCTGGTGCTGTTTTCCAGATAGGTGGTTTTGTGTAATTTCTAGGACCTTGTGGATCTCTCCAATGAACTCTCCTGTGATGCTAGGAATTTCCTCTGCTGCCACAAGCCTCACAGGTTTTTCAATCAGAAGTCTAGAGGTTTTATTTTCTTGTGCTGGAACAAGAAAGACTGGAACAGACAAGACTGGTTGTGCAGTCTCTCTAGCTCCCTAGTTGTTCCTCCTTGTTTATCTGCATGCAAATGTGGGACTTCCAGCTCTGCCAACTGCCACCTTGTCATGAGTCTTCTCCACCACGGCCCCGGCTGCCTGTCTCTGTCCCTCCTATCTATTCTGGATGAGTATTTCTTCTTTAACTCCTTACCTGTGGGACTTCCATACAGTTCAACTTTCTGGCAGCTCTGGTTATTCTTTATTTCTAAATTTGTTGTTTTCCTTCTTTTGGTTTTACAAGGAGGCAAAGTATATGTCTACCTAAGCTTCCATCTGGGCTGGAAGTTGTTCGTGTTTTCTTATCCATTCAGCTACCCTATATCTTTTGAATGGAGCATTTAATCCATTTACATTTAAACTTAGTATTGATAGGTACTTATTCATTGCCATTTTACTCCCTTTGTACCTCTGTTCCACTCTCTCTCACTTTTTTTCTTCCTCTTCTTAAAACAGTACCTTTAGCATAACTTACAGTGCTGGTTTGTAGGAGGTGTATTTTATCAACCTTCTTTTTCTGAGAAACTTCTTATTTTGCCTTCCATTATAATTGAGAGCCTTGCTGGATAGAGTAATCTTGGTTGCAGGCCTTTGCTTTTCATTACTTAGCATATTTCTTGCCATTCCCTTCTGGATTGTAGTGTTTCCATTGATAAGTCAGCTGCTACCCTTATCTGGGCTCCCTTTTATGTTACTTCCTGTTTCTCCCTTACTGCCTTTAAGATTCTCTCCTTGTCTTGGAATTTTTCCATTTTAATTATGATGTGTCTTGGAGTGGGCCTCTTTGGGTTGCTCTTAATTGGGACTCTCTGTGTTTCCTGGATTTGTGTGACTCTTTCTCTCAACAAATCAGGGAAATTTTCCATCATTAATTTTTCAAACAGGTTTTGTAACCCTTGCTCTTCTTCTTCTCCTTCTGGTATCCCTATTTTATTGTTATTATTATGTTTCATGTTGTCCTGTAGTTCCCTTAACATCTCTTTTTATCTTTTGGGGGTCTTTTTTCCTTTTCTTGGTCTTTCTGGGAGTTTTTTCCTACCTTGTACTCCAGCTTGCTGATTCGATCCTCTGCTTCATCTAGCCTTCTTTTGATTCCTTCTACTGTATTCTTCAATTCAGAAATTGTATTCTTCATTTCCCCTTGGCTTTTGTTGATAGCTTCTATTTCCTTTTTCATGTTGATATAATTTTCAGTAAGTTCCCCATAGTTTCCCTGTTGTTTTTGGTAATTCTCAGTGACCTCACTGAGGTTCTTATAACCTTTGTTTTGAAATCTGTATCTGATAGTTGACTTGCCTCTATTTAATTTGACATTCTTTCTGAGGCTTATTCCTTTCCTTTCATTTGGGGTTTGTTTCTTTGTCTTCTCATCATTTGTAAGACTCTTCTTGTTAGCCTCTGCATCTTAAATTGATCTGTTCTGACTCTCTGGGTTTATGGTGTGAACTTCTATGGTAGGAGATTGCTGAGATTCAGTGGTGCAGTCTCCTTGATCTCCTGAAGTTGTTGCTTTTGAGATGCCATTTATGTTGGCTTTCTGGAAGTAATTGGGTTTTTATTGTTGTTGCATCATTCTTTGGTGGGTCCTTCCCTTCAGCTCGTCAAGTGAGGGTTACTCTGCTATGAAATTTTGTATGCTGCTGTGCAGGTGCTGCCAGAAAAACCCACAAAACCCAGGGGACAAACCCACATTTGCATAAATATCCACCCCCAACCCCTGCAATCTCTCTTATCAACAACAATTGAACCAGTATTAATTAGGGTGTAAAGAGATTAAGACTAGGATAAGAGAGAAACTGTCATATAAAATCTAGTGACTTAATATGCACAAACTTGTTGGATAATAAATGAATGTTAAAAAGCTATTCAAGAAAGAGAATATCACTAATCATGGAGAAGACCACAGTGGATTTTATCTAAATACTAGTAGCCTCTAGTATTTACCACTATTTTTTCTTTCTGGGTCCTCCTCTGGTGATGTCAGATGTTGACCCCGTCTGACCTTAGGCAGCCTGCTCTGAGACTGCCCTGGATGTATTGTCTGTAGTTGTAGATCAAAGTGATCTAGTCACTTTGCACTCAGCAGTCAGGCTTAAGTAACACAGAGCCAGGGCAGAGTCTCTCTTGTGGGTGGGGCTGTTGTTCCCCTTCAGGCTGCTGCTGCTCAAAAGGAAGTGATCTACCTGAGCAGGATGGATGCTGCTACATGGGTGATGACTCAGCACTAGGATCCTGGTGTCTATTCTCTCAGCTCTCTTCCCAAAGCTTCTGTCACCAGTCTCTCCTCAGGTGTCTCTAGCACACTCTGCTACTGCCTTTGCTGGAGCACCAGGTAAGTGGCAGCAAATGAAAGTTTGTGCATTGTCCCTTTAAAGGGCTCTTTGCATTTCCAATCATCCCTCTTTGACAGAGAGCAACCTTGGCACTGTTCCCTGCCAATTGATATTTTTGTACTTTTGGGCCTCTGGTGCTCTAGGTTGGGCATCCTTGTTTAGGGTTTAGACCCCACTCTTCTCAGTGGGATCCAACCCACTGAGAAGTGTTATCCCTCCAGCATGCCACCTGCGGGCAGTCAGCCAGCCCTCTTGAGCCTCTACTACATTCCATACCAGTTAGTGCTGAAGCTGATTTTTCTGTTTGTCCAAGATGATAAGGCTTCTCTCTCACTGTTGTTCAGTGAGTTTGTTCTGGGTGGTTTTTCCATAATTTAGTTGTAACTCCAGATTGGTCCTGGGAGGTGGTTAGTGTGGCTTCCATTCACTCCTCCACCATCTTGCCCCCTCTAATTTCTATATCACTCTTAAGTAATTAATACTAATTGCTCACAAAAGGCAAGCTTATAAATCTCAAAGTGCGTGCAACGGTTTGTTTCCTAGTGCAGTTGGATGTTGATGGGGCAGCCTTGCCATCTGAAACGATGGCCTCCACCTTGCTCCATAAGTAATACACATCACTCTTCTGTTCCTATTCAGTGAAACTAGTTTGATGACCCCAATCCAAATTCAAGGGCTGGCTGGTGAAATTGCATGTGTTGAACATATGCAACACTTAATTAACTTTCTGTGCCACATTGTTTCTAACCAGGTTACCTTTTTAAAGTAGTTTTCAAGTTCAGGACTTAATATTGATTTCAACTTTTTCTTATACATCTACAGGAAAACCATGACTCATCCTAGCTTAGTGGATGTCTGTCTGTTGGTTGTGGTAGCTGTCATAGTGTTTCCTCTTATTTTAGGTTTAGTGCACACAGAAATGTGTTTGCTTATATTCTAAACCATATCAACTGGGCCCAAACATTCCTGTAATCAGAAAAGCAAATAAATCCCCCCAAAAAGGCAAAAAGTTCCAATAAACTGTGACAAGTCCCTTCACCTAGTCTGTGAGCTAAGACTGACCTCCTGTATCACAGGGCTTGTAAGCCTGTGTGTTAAGGATCAGTACAAATAAGCCATGTGAAGATAGGAAAAGCAGAGGATGGTCCAGTCAATGAGCAGAGGTCAGAGCAGTCAAGGAGGAAGAAGACACATGTATCCTTGTGTAATGAATGAAAGTCAACAGGGCTACAAGGTGAATATAGAGGGAGCAGAGAGGGAAACTAGCAGAGAGCAGAAATAAAAGGTCTGAACTGCCACATTGAGAGCTTGAGAGTTTATCCTGAGGACAGAAGATTTAAGCAAAGTACTGCCAGGGATGTTACATTCCTGTCTTCTTCCAAAACACTGCCAGCTGTGAGGATGAGGAAACACTTCTGGCCTAGGGCAACAGAAGCTTTTCAGGCCCCAGGTTTTCTAGCTGCTTCTAGAAAGGTAATCAGAAGGCCAAAGGGCTTGACACATGTGCAGTTTTTAACTTTGAAAAACTGGGGAGGGGTGTACTTATCCATCAGATGGCATTACAGGGACTATAGATCCCAAGCATTCTATCCAGAATGTATTTCTGTTTTGACCACAAATGTACCTTCACATTGCTTTGTACATAATATAAAAGTGAAAAATGAACACTGTTGCATCTTTTTAAACAAAAGCTCCCCTGAAGAAGTTGTGCTGAGTGAATACTTGTTTCCTTTCAAGCCTGTGACTTAGCAATTATGTGATTAGGTATTGTGTGATTTACGAGGCCGAGGCCGTGGTATGTAATTGCTACAAGCACTAACCTTTGCTTTGATGATGTACTGTCTAAACTGCAACTGATAGTCTGAATCTTTCCTTTCTTTTCAGAAGCAGTATATAATTTCCAAACACAGGCCAGTTGTACTTGCTAAATAAAGTGTAGTAGTATTGATTACCCTCTTAAACTATAATGCCTTTTGCAATTTGTGAACTAACATTGCACTCTTCATGTTGCCTTTATCCATTACATTTTATTCCTGTCTTCATCTCCCTGCACATATGGAGGAAAATTATTAATGAAGGATTTATGTATAGTGTAGTATTATTGGCTCTCCTACTACAGTTAAATTTTATTCATGTTACTTTGAAAAGTGATCTTCCATTTATTGCATATACTCTCTTACTAGATTGCACTGCTTAGCTTAGTTTACTACTTTTAATTCTGCCTGACACTTTCCTACACACTGCTCCCATGCACATCCCTTTCAGGATGATCTCCTAAAGGCTTGTTCTTGGATCCTCTATTTGGATATTGTTTCCATTCTGTCCTGGCTCTGGGTATCTTATCAGGCCTATTAGGATCCTCCTAGCTCTGCTCCTCCAGAGTTAAGTGCCCATTTCTCCCTTTGTCCATTCGGTTCCTACTCTCCACCAAAGCAGTTCTATGCTTGAGTAAACTAAGCATGTAAGGAATGCTTAGTTTAGGAAGCAATTAGCTAACCATAAAGTTCATCCTTTGCTTTTCATGAAATGCACCTTGTCTCCTGAACTCTGGCCTTAGAGCTTCTACCTGGTAGTTGAATCTTTTGTTGATCTCTTTTTTGCATTTTGACTCCATATATTTGATCTTTGTTTATATAAAGGTACTCTCTTTCTCGGCAAATCTATCTTTTTTACAATGAATTGTTTTCTACCAGCCCACCTGGTGTTGTTGGGACACCAGTCCCTCTCATGAACATTCAGGAGGTCCATTTTGTCATGTGGTTTAAGGCCTGCCATATATTTACCAGCATGTGGGGAAGGTGGAGGCAGAAACCTGACATTACTTCCTGGAATCAATTCAAGCAGGCAAGTACTGTTGGGACATGCAGCCAAAAGGTATGAAAATATACATGTAAAACAATGTATTCAATCTTGGCATGTTTTCTAAATGATGATTATTAAAACTAGATAGCACCACCTCATAAACCCATGTGCAAATGTTTGCAGCTGACAAATGAAGCATCTGTTCATGGTCACACAGCTGTAGGAATGCCTACTCTTCCATGGAGGCTAAGAGCAGCTGTTGATGTAGTAACAACAATCAAGACAGGTGTTCAATTTAGAAACAAACAATTGCCAAAAATTCTGTTTCTGCTTGTTTCAATAAAACATCAACACATTAAAGTGGGTTATAATTTTCAGCTATTTATGAACAAAATACACAGCTAATCTGAAAGAATTGAAATGGTTGCAAGAGCATCCTGGTTGGGGTGCATTATTTTGACACAGTGAGGCATAACCAGACTTACTTCTCTGCATCTTGATCATTATCATCATCAGTCCAATTTGTGCTAGGAACTTGGCTTAGTGCTAGGAACAAATGGTGAACAAGACAGACATAGGACTGGTTTCATAAGTTGTATGTTCTAGCAGCAGAGATAATAAAATGAATAATTAAGCAAATAATTACAGACACAAGTAATTTTAGTTACTTTGCTATGAGGAAGTATTTCCTGCAGTGAGAATTTATAATTCAGTCACTTGACTTCAGCTGAAAGAACAAGAAAGGCTTCTCTGAAATAGTGATATTTAAGGCAAAATGTGACATATAGGAAGAAATAACCATGGGAGGTCTACCCTTCTACAAAAAAAGTAGACCTCTACTTTTTTTGTAGAAGGGTAGACCCAGAGAGGGAGCAGACTATGTGAAAGCCTTGATCCAAGGAAGCTCATTCAAATGGCAGCAGTTAGAGGAACCACATAGAATCAGACCAGATACTTCCATTTTCCGATGGCAGTGGCAAGTGATCACTGAAGAGTTCTTAGACACACAGACAGTTGTCAAAAAGGATTTTCCATATGGAGTGGTATGATAACATTCCCCATTGTAAAATAATATTCTGTCTATATTGTGGAGAATATGTTGGAGGAAGACAAAAGCAGTAATGATATAATCAGGGAAGGAACTGTTACCAGTCAAGTAGTGACAGTGGACCTCTTAGTCCATGTTTCTGTAAAGACTGTCAGACTTTGTGATTTGTTTTCTGTATTTCCCAAAGTTTGCACAGATCTCAGATATTTCTTTGAAAAGGACCTGAGTCATTTATTCACTCACCGAATATCCCTTCATTGTGAATTGACCCTGTGTGAGGAACTGAGTTTCAGGGAAGGAATTCACAACCTCAGCCACCAGGAATACTCTGGGAGAAGAAGGCAAATGAATTACAGTCTGACAGGGCTATCACAGGGCTACCAGGATCACAGCCTAACAGTGTGTCAAACAGGAGAAAGTATTCTCCTCTCTTCCAGTACTTTTACTGAAGTTCCAAACCAAGCTATATATGGCTCTACCAAGGTGAAAAAATTAAAAATGGCTATCACCAGGAATGCGACTTCTGTTGACTAGCCATATCTAGTCATACAAGCATTCCTGAAGGGGAAGGAGCATGAGTGGCATTTGTTCCACACAGATTGAGTGGCAGATGGTAGACATGCCGCAAGTTCTCCAGGAGAGTGCTGTGTGTCAACCCCAGCATGGGGACTAGGATAGGCCAATGCCTGCTACACTTCTACCAGAATACCTCTGTTCATTCTGACCTTCTGTTTTTGTTAACTTGGTTTCTCATCAAAATATTTTCCTCTGACACAGGCAGGAATGAAGAAATTGCTGATGAAATCATCCACATTTGTTACATCTAGAACACTTCTTTTTTTAATGCTTGTGAAAATGTTTAATCAGTATAAAATTTGAATTAAAACAAATAATACTCATTCTTATTTTTGAGCATTAAAATTTTACTTTGAAATCTTTTCACTCTCTTGAGGGAAAAATATGCTAATGGTCTTATCTATCTCATCAATACATCTTTTTCCAAATCATAAAACCACCATTTTCTGAGAAGGTGACAAAAAAATAGGGATGTGGTTCTTCAGAATTTCAGCAATTTCACATCTCTGTCACCACAAGGTACTATACCTGTTTATACACCCACCTTCTGTCATTATTAATAGTCCTTCACTTTCTCAATTTTCCATTCAAACCTAACTTTTAAAAAATAGGCTGACCACCAAATTGGGTGAGTCACTTTTAAAGTCATTCTTGTTGGCATTGATTCTACCTTTGATTTTTGGCACCAGTGTTTTATCTTGAACCTAAAATCTGCAGATTCGAGCTCCCTACGATTTAGCCTTCATCTTGTTTTCCCTTTGGTTGTGTTTTGAATATATTATTGGGTGGTCTGGTCATCCATGGACCTTTGGGATCATTCTGGGAAGAATAACTCATGTACCGGAAATTGTAGACATAGAAGGTAGGAGGTCAGGGGCTTGCTTTCTTGGGACTAAATGACAAAAACTGAAGATGATTAGATGTCTTCTGAAGTACAGTGTATGCTCCATTGGTGTTTCTTAGGTCTTGTGCAAGGAAGAAGAGACCCTCCTGGAGAAACAAAGGATGCTTTAGAAACCAGATCTCATAGCTTCTTGATATCTACTGCTTTGTTTCCCCTTTGGTCCTCCATACCTTTTGCATAGTCCTCTCTAAAATCTTGCTAGAACTTGGTTAGAGATGCAGAATTTCAAGCCCCATCCCAGGTCCACCAAATCAGAACCTGCAATATATAACAAGGCTCTTAAGTGATTTGCAAGCACTTTACAGTTAGATAAACATTGCTCTGAAACCTTCAGTCTCAAGCACCCTATACTTTATATTAGCAAAGTTTTAAGACTATATTTGGCCATAATGTTAATTGAGCATAAGTTGTTACACACTCCCCACAAGCAAGGTAAACTGCAAGAGAGAATCATTGGGACTACCCATATGTCTTTTTGCATATGAAAACTCTCCCTCCATTTCCAATATTGGAAGAAATCTATTTGAAACTGGAAAGTTATACTTTCTTATAGATAAATGTTAGTTGTGAATTCAGAAGCCTGAGTGCCAGTCTTAGCCACTTATCTGCAGTTCTAACTATATACCATGACCCTTTCCTCAGTCTCCAGGCTGGTTGCTAACATTATTCTCTACTTAATCTGCTCAGCTCGTGATTGAATTTATTATTTCCATTTCCTTTGTCACAGTTAGCCAATCCCAATTCTGCTAACTAAAACCAACGTAGATGTGCTATGAATTTTATTGACTATTTTATGTAACAACTTGAATTACAAGAAGGTTCAAACCTAATTCATCAAAATTTAATGCATAGGAGATTTAACCAGAAACTATTTAAACAGACTTAAAAGGTTACCACAGGAAAAGAATAGGGTCAGTTTGTTTGAGTGATAACATAAGAAATTAGACTGATTAGGGAGGGAAAACTGTCTCTTGACCTATATATTTATTTCCTAAATGAAGTATTGGCTCTTTTACTATTTCTGAATTTTAAAAAAATGAGCTAACATATAAATGTAAAAGCACTGCAATGGCAAATTTCCCACATTGAGTACTGAGAGATCATTTTGTAGATTTATAGAATTTGAAAACAGAGACTATAAAATTGGGAAAGAATATGTGTCTGTGGGCAAAACTGAGCGGACTTCAAGTCCCCATGAACCATGCACTTACTTGGGTGGGTTGCTACAGCTCTCAGGGTTGGGCCCCATGTCTATAAAATAAAGAAAGTAATAAATCTACAAAGAACTATTTTACAGAGTGAATGAGATTATTTCCTTATTGAGCTCATCACAGTATACTACAGATATTCAGTAAAGAGGAGGTAGTAATATTAGGGGAGAAAGCTGAGAGACAAATAATTGGCCAGAATGACACACTGTATAATGCTAGGGAATCTTTGTCAATCTAATTAAATTTAAAAGGATCACCTTTTTTTCATATTTGAGCCCCAAAGGCCACCTTTGGAGTAGGAAAGATATATATCTTTTTTCAATTTAATAGACAGATGGAACACTATAATCATGAGGTTAAGTGACAGACAAGGCACCCAGCCAGTTCATGACAGAGCCAAGACTGCACCCTACTGCCCTGGGGCCTTTAACCAGAGCTCTGCCTCCCCTGGGTTTCAGTGATGCTTCATCCCATGTCCATTGATGTTGTGCCCCATGGGCCCTGTTCCCTGCCAATTAAGCTTCCCTACCAAGACAGGTAAGATATGGAAGAGCAAAGGAGATCTGTACAGAATAGACAGGATGCTAGATCCACAAAACAGGTGTATCCCATGTACCTGAAACAGTAGTTCCCACATAGTAGGCACTGGACATATCTCTTGGGTTAAGCACATTACATATTTGGCCTGCTCTAGGCAATATTCACCTGCAAGGGATTGGAATATGTTACCTTTCATGAGGATAACTGTATATTGAATAGTTGTCACGCATTAGCTTATAAAAAGAAACCCTCTTAAATGTTTGTCAAAACTGCAGATTTCTATTCCCATCATCACTCTGAGTCACTTGGTCAAGATGGTTCCCAGGACTGTGTTGGTATTAATGCAAGCATATGTGAGCTACACACCGAGATACCTAAGTTAGATTCTAGGTGAAGGTGTGTGTGTGCATGGATGCACTTGTGATTTTTTGTTGGGGGAGGTGGGTGGAAGAAGGTGCCAGATGAGAAAGAAAACATGCAAATATATAGAATGTTCTACTTAGTGTGCTGGTAAATTCTTTCTCTTCTATTAATAATTACATTTATCTTTACATTTCTTCATGAGGAAAAGTAAAGATTGATTAGAAACATAATTTCTCATTATGGTTTAATTCCCATCCTTCTTCCACTGCCCCCTTTGCTATAACCAACCACTCCCTAATGAGCCCTTGAAAAGAGTAAGAAAAAAACCCCAGGCCTCATCAAGTTCCCTACTGTCTCTTTCAAAAAGCCTTTAATTTTTACTTTTTATTTTTAGATCTTTATAAACAACATTTCTATTAGAGTGTTGTCAAAGGCCCCATACAATTTATGACAACTTTCTTTAAGAAGAGTAGGCGATGATTTCAAGGACAATGTCAAAGGTCTTTAAAAGTGCTGTCTTTAAAGTTATGGATAAGGAGAAAAGTTTTAAGTAGTTAACCAGATTTGCAAGGAAATCTTGACATTAACATGAACAAGACTGACTAGAGGAGCTTAGGTTTGAACTAAGTCACCCCATGGCCTTATGAGGGTGTATCAGTATTCCAAGGACAAATATACCTCTGACAATTTCTTTAGTATTTTTTTAAATACTTGGGTTAAAATGAGAAAGCATCTATAAATAAAACTCAGTATATGTCCTTGGTAGTTAGAAAGGCATTCAACAACTACTGAGTTTCTTCACTCTGATATTGTGTGAGAATTTCAAGTCTAGTTATTTTACTTCCCTTTACACTCTCCTCAGGTGACCTTCTTTTCTTTACTCTATCTAATAAACTGTCATTTTTACTACCTCTATTAAGCAGCTCAGGCTGCTATAACAAAGTATCAGAGACTGGGTGGCTTAATCAATTATCACTTATCTCTCACAGTTCTGGAGCCTGGGAAGTCCCACATCAAGGTACCAGCCAGTTCAGATCCTGGTAAGAGCCCACTTGCTGGCTTGTAGGTTGTAGGTGCTGCATCCTCCGCTTGATATGCATTCACATGGTTTTTCTTTGGTGCATGTGGGTATAGAGAAAAAATGAGATGTCTCTCTCTCTCTCTTCCTCTCCCTAGAAGGCCATTAGTTCTGTCAGTTTAAGAACCTACCCTTATTACCTCTTCTAACCTCAATTACCTCATAAAAGCCCTATCTCTAAATAGAGTCACATTGGGGGTTTTATAGCTTCAACATATGCATTTTGAGAGAACACAACTCATTAATCACAGTCTTTATGTTCGCTTGTTTTCTAATGTTCCTTTGGGAAGAAGTCAACCATTTGTACAAGTCTCCCGATAGCTACATGTGTATTTATTCAGTAAGACTATGTTAATAACCTACTATACTAGGTTTGGCTCTATTCTAGGATCTGGGATTACCAGACACTTAAAAAAATATGAAGCAGTAGAATATTACTGATATGGTCATAGACATAGGTCTATTATACTGTGTGGTACAAAAGAGGGAGCCCTCACTTATGGCTATAAACACAGATTACATAGATTCTTGAAATATTAGTAGAAAAGAATGTGGAGAGGGAATGGAGGACAAGAAAGAGCAGGTGCAGAAAAGGCAATAAACCACCTGCAGACAGTTTGGAGTATCTAGAAGCTGAATTGGAAATGTGACTTGGTGAGTCCCAAAGCCAGAGTTTCAGACAGGGACTTGTTTATAGTAGACCTTATATATCTTGCTGAAGAACAACTTCTTTGTCCTTGAAGACATTAAGTGTATTGTAACAATAGAGTACAGTGCTTAATATAAGAATTGGGTTGGAGATGTGTGGGACAAGTGTTAGAGTGCGTTTGGCACTTTCACATTATAATTGCTAGTGGCCAGCCCTTTCATCAGTTACCATATTTTTCATACTATAAGATGCACTTCCCCCACCAGATTGGGAGGAATAAGGTTGTTAATGCTGCTGGTGAGTTCTGTTTACGTTTACATTGGTGAAATATTATGTTATTTATGTTATTAAATATTTTACCACATTTTTTGCTTCAAAGTTTTTTTTTTCCTATTTTCCTCCTCTAAAACCTAGATGCATTCTATGGTCTGAAAAATATGGTAGCTACTTTTTATTGTTGTTCAAGTACAGTTGTTTCCATTTTCCCACCACCACTCTCCCTCCCACCCCAGCCATCCCCACCTCCAACCCCTGATCCCACCCACCTTCATTTTGTCCAGGTGTCCTTTATAGGTGCTCCTGAAAACACTTCCCCTTTTCCCCCTCATTGCCCCCTCATACTTCCCCTCTGGTTACTGTCAGTTTGTTCTTAATTTCAATGTCTCTAGTTATATTTTGCTTGCTTGTTTGT
>CM052541.1:77354585-77373206 GCA_028533065.1 Trachops cirrhosus
CACTCTCCCTCCCACCCCAGCCATCCCCACCTCCAACCCCTGATCCCACCCACCTTCATTTTGTCCAGGTGTCCTTTATAGGTGCTCCTGAAAACACTTCCCCTTTTCCCCCTCATTGCCCCCTCATACTTCCCCTCTGGTTACTGTCAGTTTGTTCTTAATTTCAATGTCTCTAGTTATATTTTGCTTGCTTGTTTGTTTTGTTGATTAGGTTCCACTTAAAGGTGAGATTGCCATCAAGTAACTATTGACCAACTAGTATTCATGGTGTCAGGGTTCTGAATGGGCTAGAAATTACAGTGTATTCATTTGTAGAATATTTCTCCTTGTATCTCAACTAACCCAGTGTCATCATAGATATTTAAGAGTCACTCATCCCTTCAAATTCATTTCATATAAAAATATTCTGAAATAACATATCTCAATTACTATAACACCTGTCAAAGATAGCTGAAAAAATTAAGTGACTTTTAGGAATCCAATCATTGAATATATATGAGACAGAAAAGGCAGATGTTTTAGGGTCTCCCTTACTATGATAGGAATTTGTTCAAGATGTGGCTCTGAATTTTAATATCATTATAATTCATTAGATATAGTCAACTCCCAGACCTGACCCTGGGCTGGTACCTCAGCTCAGAATAGATATGATCAGCAGCCCAAAGAAAATCATGCTACAGGGACTCTATTTCTATTCATAGAATTACCCAGAAATCCAAAATGTAGCTTTCACTCACCATACATTTTTTTCTGTATCTTAATATACTTATTTGTCTTATTACTTAAACACAATAACAGCAACACACAAATGAAAGTTCTGACTTTGTCCTCAAACCCCTTCAACCTTTGAAACTTGTGAAGAATTTGGGTTTGTACTATTGTAATGGATAATCCCCTTATTATCCATGGGATAGGATATACTATATAAACACCAGGTAATCTAGTGTCATGAGCATAATTTGGCAACTAATGAAGCTATGGGGCAGGCAGGGCATATAGATGTGGGTGGGGTGGGGATGGGGGAAAGATAACAACATTTTAAATCCAAATCATTCCTGCTATCCATTCATTGGCAATGGTTTGCCTGAGGTGCCAAAATTGTACTTGCAGATGAACTTAGTGGTTTTCTTCATTTCATAATTTTAAGTGATAGAGCTAAATTTCAGACTTTAGTTCCTTTACTTAATAACCAAAAAATACTATATTTTATTCTTTGTTCTTCAAAGTAGCCTTTGATTTGTTGTCCAAATGGATTATTTTCTTTCAGAAATACTGTGGATCAGTAATTTGTAGGAAAAGCTGGGATCCTTTTTATTTTCCAGTACTGATTTGCAAACAATAATGGGATAATGATGCCTTGTTTCTCAAGCTTTCAGAGAAAGATGCACATGCCTGGAGCTGGCAACATGCAATCTCTTGCTATTTAATCACAATTGCTTAAATTACAGAATTTCTGTCTGCATTCTATTACTGATTCTCAGGTTTCACCACCTGTAGTTTTCCCATCTTCAGGAGTAAGGAAAAATAGCTCAAATTAGAAATTGCGTTGTCAAAGCCTATAAGAAAAGCCATTTCTCCTTGACTTGTGGTGCTTTATTTGAATATCCATGTGGGAAATAAGGGACCCATAGTTTGTCTTTGGGAGCATGTGCAATACAAAGTTGTGATTTATAGTTTTAGCCAAGTGAACGCAATGAGGTGCTAACTGACCAAATTATTTTCATGTGGATAATGTACTTAAGAGTCTCCAATTAATTGTATCCAGCTTTTCCCTGTCTAAGCTCAGAATTCCCATTTTCACTTTTTAAGTTAATAACATGCATTAGTTTCCTTTTCCATTTATAAAAGTAATACATGCTTACTTATCAATACAATTTATAAAGAAGAAAATAAAATCTTCTATAATTTCACCATTATTTTGGTGTTTTAAAGACCACCCATATATGTATATATCTATCCAATCCTTCCATCCATCTATCCATACATGCAATTGTGCATATCCTGCTTTATTTAACATTGTAGTTGAGATAACTTACATTATATTATAAAAATTATATAAAATTATTAAAATAGACATTAAATATGTTTTTAATCTCTTACAATTTTCACTTTGAAGTAAAAGAAAGCATATCAGAATGTGCATATAGTATATATATATATATGTTGGAAAATTACATGTGTAATGTATACAATAGGCAAATAAACCTTTCTGTGTACTATTTCAGGTGCACTAAAATAGGTGCACTATCTCATATATTAGTTTAGACTAGCACTTACTTGTCTCTTTCATGTTGGTGATGTGTTTGTTTGCTTTTTGTGTGTTTGTGTTCATGTATGAGTATGTGTCGGCATAGACTCCTGTTTATATATATATATAAACTTTTTTTACCCTATTCATCTCCTTCCCATGTTCTCTTCCTCCTTCCATCTTCATTCTCTAGATCAACATTTCTCACCCTGGGCATATCTGTTTTTTTTTTTTGAGCTAGATCAGCCCTTGTTGTGGGGGCTAGCCTGTGCATTGTACTATGTTTAGCAATAGCAACAGCTTGGGCCTCTACCCACAAAATGAAGGTACAACCCCATCTTCAAGCTCTGACAACCAAAATTGTCCCCAGATATTGTCAAATGTGTTCTAGGGAAGAGGAGGCTAGAACAACTATTCTATACAAGAAATGCTACAGGCGTGATGGACATTCTTTTATAACTAATTGCATAATTTATAATCATATATTATAAAGCAAACATAGAGTATTTAGTTATTCCTTGTTTTATGAATCCAGATTCCATTATATCCCCTTCTTTGCCCCCGCCATTATATAAGACACTAACTCCTTTTTTAATGTCCACACAACCTTCCACACTGTAAGTGTGTTATAGTTTTTTTAGTCCTCATGTCCATTTGAACATTGTCTTTGTTTCTCTTTGGGTACAGACAAACAATGCTGCAATAGCACTTTTGCAGTTAGATTCATATATGGTGCTACTTTTATTTCTTTGATCTACTTCTCTAAAGTGAGCTTTGTACACTAAAATATGTGCATGTTTAATGAAAATGTATGTTGATGGGTTAATTACCTAAAAGATAAAATAGTACACATTTTCTTCAGTATTGTGTGAGAGGACACACTCTTCTTCCTGAATATTCACCAGTCAGCACTAGTTGCCAAGGCTCTACTCTCATCCAATTTCATAAAATTATCTTTTTTTCTTTATGAAAAGAAAAAATATCTTTATGAAAAGATACTTTTTAATAGACACGTAGCAATGATGGTATGGAAATTCTGTTCTTCAACCAAGTATGATTGGGAGTTAGTGGAAATGCCTCTTAGATTCTGCTAATATAGTGATTCTGGCCTCAGATTGTATGAGTTTTGCCATATTCTGTATGTTTTAAAATAAATGAAAACAGGAAGTTGGAGCAGATTGTATTACAGTGTCAAGAATTTGAAGCAATAAATGTAAATCTAAATTTTTATATTGCTTTCATAAACTATTTTCACATTTATTTATTTTTCAAAAAATCTCTAAAAGTAACAATTTTTATTTAATATGATGACAAAGTCAGAATTTACCAGGGCCAGGCCCATACCATACAAGTAATGATTGCCTTCCCTTCTGGCTCTGTCAGAAGAAAGTCATTTCACTAGTTAGATTCAGTTTCTTATAACTTGAGAGCTTACCATCTGTAGCTATGAGGTTAACCTCAGAAATTTCACTGCAGCCAAATATCAGACAAAACAGGAAGGTAATATACAGGAAGGGGTAAAAGAACAAAGGGATTCTGACAGCCTTTATTAAGATAAAGTTCATCATAATCAAATCAACCAGGAAAATAAGTATTTGTGTAAATGGTTATTTAGTAGAGGTAGGTATATCTTGTTTGAGGAGTCTCAGGTGAAAATTGACTAATAGATAATGACATTTCATTAACTGCTTTGCAGTGACCTTTCAGTGCAGTTGGAATTTGCCATGTAATAGCTGTTCATGGAGCAGGTGCTCAGAGAATAAAAGCTTGACTTCCTCTTCAATCACAAAACTTTGTGTGGTATAACTATAGTCCACCTGTACCCTCTTTCTGCTTCTCTAAAATTCTAGGTACCTAAAACTACTCTTTCAACAAACATCAACTGGGTCTAATATGTATCTAGTACTGCATAGGATGAGACTATGCTTCTTCTTTGTGAGGGACCATGATTTTATAAATAAATAATCTCATAATTTGTGTTATTATAGATGTTAAGGTACAAAGTACAGAAGAGAGAGAGCTACCGTATATGCCTAGATGGGTCATAGATTCCTCCCCAGGGGAAGAACTTGATCTGGGCACTTAAGTTCTCATGGAGGTCAGCAATTTACAAAACAGAAACCTCAAGTCCATAATTCTTAGCACTACTAGCTACCTATCTTGATTCTAAGGTTTTATCGTAGCCTCAAAAGAGAAAGTCATGAACTCAAGTCAGTACCTAACCTTATAAACAAATGTGACTAGGTATTTGTACTAGTGTGCAAACCCTAAGTGTCCTACCATTCAGTAGCATATCTCTTGCATTAGTTAGGCAGTCCAAGGGAATCAGGAGTACCGAGGGAGCCGGAGCAGGGATTCATCTGTAGGAAGAGATGGTACCTGTGGGCCAAAACCCTGGAGTATCATCTGTGTACGGATGTAACACAATGTCCACAGCACCCTTAGATCACAAACAACGTTCACATTAAAGTAAACATCTTGGAGTCCAGAAGTTTGTACCTTTCACCTCTGGCACCCATTGATATAATTAAAGACATTGACAAAGTCACTCCTGTCTAGGCCTCCATTTCTCGTCTCTGAAATGAGAAAGTGAGACGAGGCCTTTTCTAGCTTCCTTCCCAATTGAATATATTATATTCTCACTATTCACATATTAAAAATAAGTTTAACTAAGAATCTGGCTGCCTTATCTCCAATTTATTTAGAGAAATAGGAAAATGTGACTATAAACCAGCACTGGAAGGGAGAGTGACCCTGGCTAGACTCTATTCTTCTCACACACTCTAAAGTGTATGGGAGAGTTCAGGGCTTTGTACAGGGAGACAGAGCATGAGCTAAACCAGCCAGAGGCTTAAGATTTAAGCACAGCTATTCTGGTTCTAACAATGAAAACATCAAATGAGTACAAGAACAATAAAAACAGATAACAAATAAGTAATAAATAGGATTAAAATGTTTGCAGAATGTACCAGACTAGAGTGCAGTCTTGGGTGAGGGCCAAGAGAACATTAAGTTTAGAGACAAGATGGAGGCATTATTGAGGAGGAGAAGTCTTTGTAGAAGGCTCATCATGAAAAATTCATTCCTAGGGAGTCCGTTCATGGGGCTTAAAATTCCTTATTAATCTATATTTATGGTATGTATAAAATATACTTCCTTCTTAAAGTTATGAAGTTTTCAGAATAATTTTTAAAGCACTAAACTTTTTTTTCTGCCTAGAACTAGTGATATGTGTTTGTTTGTGTGTGCACACACATGCACATATGTGATGGACATTGAGAAACTCCTAAAGTAAAGTATTACATTTTATAAAATATGACCCCAGCCATGAGTATTGGCCTATGGTTGATAAAATAGAAGAGCCAATGAATCAATAAGAATGATGCTATATTTGAAATGAAGTTTATTAAAGCAGTTAACACAGACTCTGGAGATACATTTTTGCGGTTAAAATTGCTGCTCTTAGATTTACTATAAGCTGTGTGACCCAGCACATGTTATTTCAGTTTTTTCTTCATTACTTTCCTCATGCTTAAAATGAGCATTATAAAAACATATCTCAAATAAGATTGTGAGAATTGAATAAACATCTCATGGTTAAATAAATAAAGTGAAAAAAGAGCAAGGCTAAATTTATGCTCAAAAGTAAAAGTTGTTATGGAAAGAAAGTTTTAAAATTATGTTAAAAGCAAAGTTACCCTTTTGTAGCATTGGTGGTAATGCACATTGTTGCAGCTATTGTAGAAAGCAGTATGGGTATAGCTCAAAAAATTAAAAATAGACTCGCCTTTTGACCCAGCATTCCAACTTTTAGGAATATATTCAAAGGAACCAAAAAAACTACTTTGAAAGAACGTAAGCATCTGTATGTTCATTGCAGCATTATTCACAATGGCCAAGTGTCCATCAGTAGATGAGTAGATAAAACAGCTATGGGACATTTACACAATAGAATACTTCTTGTTCATAAAATTGAAGAAAGCTTTACCCTTTGCAACAATATGGATGGACTTATGCTATGTGAAATAAGGCAGTCAGAAAAAGACAAATATCATATGATTTCACTCATATGTGGAATCTATTGAACAAACTGAACTAACAAGTAAAAGAGGGACAGATTCACATAGCAGGATGACAGCTAAGGTGGGTGAGGAGGTTAGGGGTTGGAGAGATTGAGCAACAAAGAAAAAGGGCACATGAACTCGGTCAATAGTGTGGTGACTGTGGAGGTGGGACACATGAGGGGACTAAATGGTAATGGAAAAATACAATAAAATTTAAAAAGCACAGTTATATTGACAGCAGTGGTATTTTTTTAGTCATGCTTAACTGAAGGTTCTACTATATATACACACATACATACATATATATATATGTATTATATACATACATATATATTAGTTCTTTAAAGTATTTTATATTTTAAATGTATTAAATATATTTGAATGTATTTAAATATATATTGTTAATTTTATATTTAAAATATATTAATGTATAAAATATATTAATTAAACAAAATAAAATGGTCTTTAAAATATTTTATACATATACATATTTTAAAGTACACCTATATAATATTTTAAAGAACAAACATTGCTCTCATTTTTCTCATATCTAAGATGAATGAGATATAAGAATGAGTCTTTTGGAGAAATTCCATAGAGGAAATGGTAGTTCTTAAATTGCAGGCACTTTACATATGTTAATTAAAGCAGTAGTCCTATCTTATCCCACCCCCCATGCTTCTTGCAGTGAGGCTGAGACCTGGGAGCTAGGAGCTCACCTTGCTCATATCATAGATACGACTTATAATGTCTTGCCTCTTACTCATAATTCTATGAGTTCATTTAATTCTTCGTCTTGTCCTAGAGCTTTATAAAAAATATCTTCTTTCCTAAATCAGTGCCTTCTCTCTTTTCACACTGATCAGAATTTCCTTATTTTTATTACTCCATTTATTTTATTAATTTTATTGAAGTATAGATGGCTTACGTATTTCATTAGTTTCAGGTACAGAACATTGTGATTAGATATTTATGTATCTTAGAATTTCATTATCAAACTAAGCTTAATAACCATTTGTCACCATGCAAAGTTATCATACTGTTATTGACTATATTTCTTTTCACTTTTTTTGCTCAACCCCTCTCCTTTCTGGCAACCATCTGTTCTTTGTTTCTATAAGTCATTTTTAGGGTTTTTTTTTGTTTTACTTTGATTTTTTTATTTACATATTTAGAGAAATTATGAGGTATTTGTGTTTTCTGTCTGATCTTTTTTACTTAATATAATATTATTTAGGTATTTCAATGTTGCCTCAAATGGAAAATTTCATTATTTTTTATTGTTGAGTAATTATCTTTTTTACCATTTATCTATCCATGGACACCTAGGTTGCTTCCATATTGTTAATATTGTAAATGAATAATGCAGCAATGTACACAAGGGTACTTATATCTTTTGAAATTAGTATTTCTGATTTATTTGGATAAATAGCCAAAATTGGAATTGCTGGATTGTATGAGGGTTGTATTTTAGATTTTTTAGTAATTTTCATACAGTTTTCCAAAGTATCTGCAACAATTTGAAGCTCCACCAGCAGTGCATGAAGATTGACTTTTCTCTATATCCTTTCCAACATCTGTTGTTTCTTGTGTTTTCATTATATCCACTCAGACTTGTGTGAGATGGTATCTAACTGTGGTTTTGATATGCATATCCCTGATGATTAGTGATGGTAAGCATTTTTTCATATGCCAGATTTTCATCTGTGTGTCATTTTTTAGGAAATGTCTTCATGACCTCTGCTTATTTTTATCAGATTATTTAGTTTTTGTTAGTGAATTATATGAGTTTGTTATATATTTTGGACATTAACCCTTATCAGATATATATATCCTTTGCAGTTATCTTCTCTCTTCATAAGATTTTTTTGTTTTGTTTTGTTTTGTTAGTGGTTTCCTTTAGTGTACAGAAGCTTGTTAATTTGTTTAAGTTTGATTTATTTATTTGAGATTTTGTTTCTTTGCCATATAAAATACAAACAGGTATTACACAGACTAATGTCAAAAGTTTATTGTGTATATATTCTTCTAGGAGTTTTGTTTTCAGATCTTACATTTAAGTCTTTAGTCCATTTTGAGTTATTTTTGTATGTGGTGTAAAGTTATCTAGTTTCATTTATTATGGAAGCATCTGTTCAGTTTTCTTAACAATACATGTTGAAGACACTGTTGTTTCTTCATTGTATATTCTTGCCTTCTATACCATAGATTAGTTGACCATATTAGAAAGGTTTTATATATCATTGGTCTATATGTCTGTTTTTGTGCTTGTACCATAATTTTTTGATTGTTAGAGCAAAAGTTTGATTGTTTGATTTGTAGCATAATTTGGAATAAGGGAGCATGATACCTCCAACTTTGGTTTTCTTTATCTAGATTTCTTTTGATATTTATTTTTTGTGGTTTCATATTAATTTTAGGATTATTTGTTATAGTTCTGTAAAAACATCATTGGTATTTTAATAGGGTTTTCATTGAATCTGTAAATTTTGGGGTGTAGTATGGACAGCTTAATGATATTAGTCCTTCCAATCAATGTATATGGTGTATCCTTCCATTTGTGTTCTCCCTATGTTCTTCTCTATGACTTTTATGGTGTCATGACTTACATTCAAGATATTTATCCCTCTTGAGTTTATGTTTGTATATACTGTAATTTTGTGGTGTAGTTCTATTTATTTGTGTTGTCTTTGATTTTTTAAATGTCTTAAAGTTTTCAAAGTACAGTTATTTCACCTCTTTGGCTAAATTTATTCCTCAGTATTTTATTGTTTTATATGCAATTTTAAATTGAAAAGTTTTCTTTTTTTTTTTAGATTTTATTTATTTATCTTCAGAGGGGAAGGGAAGGAGAGAGGGAGAGAAATATCAATGTATGGTTGCTTCCTGTGCATTCCCTGCTGGGAACTGGCCTGCAACCCAGGCATGTGCCCTGACTGGGAATCGAACTGTGATCTCTTGGTTCACAGGCCCACGCTTAATCCACTAAGCTACACCAGCCAGGGTAAATTGAAAAGTTTTCTTAATTTCTTCTTCTGATTATTTGCTATAGGTGTATATAAATGAGACACATTTCTGTAAATTAATTTTGTGTCCTGATACTTTACATAATTCACTTATTAGTTCTATTAATTTTGGTGAATTATTTAGGGTGTTCTATATAGATCATTATGCCATCTGCAAATAGTGACAAATTTATGTCTTCCTTTCCAAATAGGATGCCTTTAATTATTTTTCTTGCCTTGTTGATGTTTCTAGAACATCCAGTATTATATAGAATAATAATGTAAAGAGTGGGCATCCTTGCCTTCTTCCTGGTTTTAGATAAAAGCTTTCCATTTTTCATAGTCACAGATAATGCTCATCAGAAAGAAAAAAGAGCTTTTACCCTTCACAACAGCATGGATGGATCTGGAAAGCATTATGCTAAATGAAATAACCCAGGCAGTGAAAGACAAATACCATATGATCTCACCTATAAGTGGAACCTAATAAACAAAACAAATAAGCAAGCAAAATATAACCAGAGACATTGAAATAAAGAACAAACTGACAGTAAACAGAAGGGATGGAAGAGGGAGATAATGGTGGGATATAGGTGAAGATTTGTCAAGGAACAGGTATAAAGGACAAATGGACAAAGCCAAATGGGATAGTATTGAGAGTGGGAGGCAGGGAGGGGTGGGGTGGAGGGTATTGGGTGGGGGAATGGAGACAACTCTACTTGAGCAACAATAAAAGAAGAACACAAAGATATGAATATGCAGAACAGAGATTTCATTATTAACTTCGTTTTCCCTGGAAAATAGCAATATTTCCCTGGAAAATAGCAATATACCACCAGCAACTCTTCAAAAAGTGGAACACAGGGGAGAGTCCTTGGCTCAGAAGTCTAGGGTTTAAGCCCTGGCTCTTGCTATATCTATTCATGTGACTGCCAACCTGTCACTAAACCTCAGAGCCTCAGGTCTGAATCTCAAACGTTGGGTTAAGGATACATTCTGACTATTGTAAATTGTGCTGCTATGAACATTGGGGTGCATAGGTTCTCTTGAATTGGTGTTTCAGAGTTCTTAGGATATAGTCCCAGCAGTAGTATTGCTGTGTCAAAAGGCAGTCCCATTTTTATTCTGAGGAAATTCCATAATGTTTTCCACAGTGGCTGCACCAGTCTGTATTCCCACTAACAGTGCACTAGGGTGTGGTGGACTCTGGCCAGCAGAGTCCGTCTGTTGTGACTGAAGATGAGAATAAATGCACAGGAGACAGCAGTCCTGTGGAAAAAAAGGGAACAGCATGGCTACTCTCTGAAGGGGAGAGCTCCTATGAATGTCTTGGCCCCTCTCTCAAGAGAAGAGAGCACCCGACCCTTGCCTAGATAGGCTTTTATTGTTTTTCTTGGGTCTTACATCAAAGAAGGATTTATTATCTGTTACATATAATATTATTGTCTACATTTTCGGCACATTCAAGGAAATGAAAATAACATGCAGAGGGGAATGACAGCGAGCTGATTAGCTCTGTCCTTGGGAAAATTCACACAAGCTGTGGAAGTTACCTTAAAGATAGACAATACACATCTGTTGTTTTAGACCAGGGTGGTGGAGTTTTAGCAAGAGCAAGTCATAACAGTCAGCATGCATTTTCTGGGCCTGATTCCCATGGGGAAACTTGGTTTGAAGGTCTGGCTTCTGCCCACCACCTCGCTTCTGTAGGTTTTCCATACAGAGCTGAGTCACATTTGCTGGACCAAAACAAACCAGTCCCCTACACTAGGGTTCCCTTTTCTCTGTAACCTCTCCATCACTTGTTGTTTGTTGATTTGTTCATGATGGCCATTCTGACAATGTTGGGTGTGGGGCTCCACCTGCAGGGCCCCCCCACCCAGCCACCATGGATGAGAATAAGTCTACCAAGACATAATCTGCTTGGGGAGGAAAGGTGGCCAATCTCTCAAAGGAGAAGGGTCAGGAGCCTGTTCCTCAATGGGCTTTTATTGGGTTCATTTGCATAGGATTACAGATAAAGCTCATTAACCATTATCAGGCAGTAAGGATCAAACAATAGATAACAAAGAACTCTGAGGGCCTATTTTGAGTCAGGGTCAGATAGCTAAAGAGCTGTAAAGCTTTGAGGAGCAAACTCACTTCTTGCTTGGACCCTTATCATTTAATTGAGAGCATTCTAAACAAAGCTGGTTTCACAGGATTTTATATATTCTTTCTTAGGCCTGATCGCCCTAGGGAACCTGCCCTTTCCAGCACAAGGCTGCACCACCCTCTGTCATTGTTTCAGGCTTGGGTTGAGCAAGGGAAGTGAGACAGTTATTGTTTCAGACTTAGGTGGAGCAAGGAGAGTGAGGCAGTCATTGCTACAGGCTTAGGTGGACCAAGGGAAGTGAGGCAGCCAAGAGATTAGGAGACTTCTCTCAGACAGAATGAGGACTCAGGCTTTGTCAAAGCTGAGGGGTGAGGGTCCATCACCTGCTTTTGCTATACCCCGCAAAGTCCTTCCTTGGGGGCCTCCCACGTGATTGTGCCTTAGGTTGTTCTCCCCTTGGAGGATCTTACCCGTCATTGGCTAACCAACCAAGCATTGGGGGCCAGTTATGTAAAGAGGAGCAGAAGCGGCGCTCCTGCTGGGGAGATAAGCTTTTGTTCCCTCGGTGGCTAATGGTCCAAGGTCAGTCCCTCAGCCTTAGCCTTGGCGGGGGTTACAACTTCTGAAGCCAGGCAGGGCAGTTCCCAACATGACCAGTGTGAAGTCATATCTCATAGTGGTTTTAATTTGCATCTTTATGATGACTAGTGATGCTGAGCATCATTTTGTATGTCTCTGGGCTTTTAGTATGTCCTCATTGGAGAAATGTCTGTTCAGGTCCTTTGTCCACTTTTAATTGAATTGCTTGTCTTCCTTGTATGGAGTCTTTTTGAGTTCTTTATATATTATTTTTGGAGATCAAAGCCTTGTCCAAATTATCATTTGCAAATATATTTTCCCACATGGTCTGTTCCCTTTGCATTTCAGTGATATTTTCTTTAGCCATGCAGAAGCTTTTTATTTTGATGAAGTACCATTCGTTTATGATTTACTTTATATCCTTTGCTCTAGGGGGCATGTTGGTAAATATTACTTCATGGAATATCTGATATTGTCTTCCCTATGTTCTCCTGTGGGACTTTTATGATGTCACGACTTATATTCAAGACTTTCATCCCTCTTGAGTTTATGTTTCTGTATAGTGTAATAGTTTCCATGGGTGGTATAGTTTCAATTCTTTTTTTGCATATTATTGTCCAGCTCTCTGAACACCAGTTCTTGAAGAAGCTATTTTTACTCCATTTTATGCTCCTGCCCCCTTTGTCAAATGTTAATTAACCATGAAGACATGGATTTATTTCTGGGCTCTTTATTTTATTCCATTATTCGATGTGTCTATTCTTATGCCAGTACCAGACTATTTTGATTACAACGGCCTTGTAATGTAGTTTGATATCAGGTATTGTTATCCCTCCTACTTTGTTCTTCCTTCTCAAAATAGCTGAGACTATTCAAGGTTGTTTTTAGTTCCATGTAAATTTTTGAGATGTTTGTTGTATATCTGTGAAATGTGTCTTTGGCACTTTGATAGTTATTGCATTGAATCTATAGATTGCTTTGTGTAGTATGGACATTTTAATGATGTCAATTCTTCAATCTGTGAACACAGTATATGTTTCCATTCATTTGTGTCTTCCTCAATTTCCTTCTTTGGTGTTGTGTAGTTTTCTGAGTCTAGGTCTTTTACCTCCTTTGTTAGGTTTATTCCTAGGTACTTTATTTTTCTTGTTACTATAGCAAATTGGATTTTTTCCATGCTTTTGTTTCTGAATTTGCTGTTGGTGTACAAAAATGCCTTTGGCTTCTGAATATTGACTTTGTATCTCACTGTTTTGCCAAACTCACTTATTAGGTTGAGTAGTTTTTTTTGTGGAGTCTATAGGGTTTTCTATGTACACCATCATGTCATCTACAGACAATGACAGTTTTACTTCCTCCTTTCCTGTTTGGATTGTTGTTCATGTTCTTACACATATTGATGTTTTCTCTTAAATTGCATAAGTACTTATGTAGTAGTGAATGTATCGATCCTTTTTTCTATCACACCTATAAAAAAGTTTCTTTTTAACATATTAGAAATTATACTTCTAGTTAAGTACCATTTTCTTCAAAATAGTCCTAAAGACCTATAGCACTCATTTCAGTGGTTTCACTTATTATAACACTTTGAAATATTTTTATCCAAAATGGTTTTAAGATATAAACCATAGAATTAACCCCACCTTCTTTCATTTTTGTGAATCCAATTCAGTATAACCAACTTAATTATTCACTTATTCCCAAACTTGTTTCTTTGAAATGGCTTATGACTATTTACAAACTAAAATCTATCCTAAAAGGATGAACACTTGTTGTTTGGATATTATCAAAAATATGAGATATTAATACTAAAATAAATTTTTTGTAAAATAGAAGTTACAAACTCTTCTAAGTACGCTTAGCATTACCAGGAAAATTTAATGTTCCTCCAACTATGACTACTTTGAAAGCTAAAATATTTATTATATATTCTAATAAATTTAAATATGCATGTAAAATATGTGTACTACTTATTGGAATACAAGTGGTTTGTTACTTTTCTAAGACTTCTTTTATTTATGCTGAATTCTTACACCTTCATGCTCATAAAATGCTATTTTTTTTTACATTGCTTCAAATAATTTAACAGCTATTCACCTTTAAAAATAATCTTTAAAAATGATATCTAGACTTTGTGAGGAGATATCACTTTGGTAAAAATACGTGTTTTTTTGTTTTTGCTAGCTTAATTTATCAATCATTTTGAACCAAATTGACATAACTTTATTTATTATAAAATATATTTACGATTCTTCCCTGGCTAGTGTGGCTCCGTAGACTGAGTGCCAGCCTGTGAACCAAAGGGTCACTGGTTCAATTCCCAGTCAAGGCACATGCCTGGGTGGCATTCCGGGTCCTCAGTAGGGGGTGTGTGAGAGGCAACCACACATTGGCGTTTCTCTCATTTCTCTCTTCCTTCACCTCTCTCTAAATATAAATAAATACAATCTTTAAAAATATGTTTAAGATTCTATATATTTCTAACCTCATACAATGAAGTCTAAAATTCTTGGGTGCTTAAAAAATGCATAAGGGAATCTTTGTGCATCCTAAGAGAGTAGCTAGGGCTGACTACCTCATAGCCATCTCTTACAAGGCCTTTTCTTTCAGTGTTATGCCTCATGTTTTAGAAATACAGATAATCCAGGCTTTTGTGTGTCTTCCTAAAGAGGATACTGCCCTCAACATAATTAAAAATGTTTCTTATAAAACTTTTCATTTTTCAAAAGGCTTTAACTTACATTGGCTGACACTCTTCTATAGTGTCCCCAGACATTGCCTTATCTGTACCCAACAGATAATGTCTTTGATAGTTACATTTCTGTAGAGAAGAGAACCAGTTTCAAACATCAAACCAAAAACTCATTCTTTTTGAGAAATAGTGGAAGTATTTGTATAAATGTTATAGAAAAGATACTTCCTGAAACCAAAGATAGTTTTTCTATATTTTCCCTAAACTTTGCAGATTTCTGAGAGGGCCCTTATTCAGGTGTGATCCTTTTCAAGGAAACTTTCTTTCACCATAATTCCATGGATAAAGTCAAGGCAGAGACCAAGTATTGGGGCAGCTCTTTCCATTCTGTGACTGTACATGCAACCCCTATTGGCTGTCCACCATTTTTCATGTTCACTTTCTCTGATAAGCAAGCCAACCCACCTGGCAAGTGCTCTTTCTTGCTAGTGTGATTGTGATAGATTCCTGATGGTCTCACCTCTAATCTAAGCCCTAGACAAAGAGCCAATGAGAGGTGCAAAGGATGGGTTCAAGTCAGTATATTAAAGAAATTCATTTGAATGGATTTTCAAAATAAGAAGTATATGTTTAGGGTTAGTTATTTGAAAGAGATAAATGAAGAATGAAGAAACTGAGGGAAGAAATTGAGAGAGAATAAGAAGAGCAGAAAGGCAGTCATGGAAAATAAGAAAGAAGTGTTTCCCTACACTTACTGAATAATCTGGCCAGGATAAAGGATCTGCAGCAAATTGTATATAACAATTGGTAGTGCCAAAGAATATTTTACTTTGAAATTAATGGAGATTGACAGACATACCCATAAATGTCTATTATGTCACTTATAATTTAATTTATATAATTATAATACTGAAGTGGAAAAAATAAATACACTGATCTAAGAGCAGATATTTGCATGAAAGGGTAATTCAAAAACAATTTAACATAACTGCAATGACAGAGCTAGGGGAGAAATGGAGGAATAACACAGCATGAACTTGAGAGCAGGAGAAGGATTTGAAGATTTGGCAACAACTATGCTAGAGTAATAGTGATGTTGACACTCAGAATCTCTTGAGAATACCAGTGCACTTTTGCCTTTTGATGTACAAACAGGAGAACCACATGATACACTTATCTGCTTCAATAGTCTTACCTCATTTCAACAACTCCACTTGAAATAAACATTATGAAGATTCATTTTCCTATAACACATGAAATTGTATCCTTGCTCAACATACTGAGGAGATAATTATTAAGGGGAAAAGATAATTAATAGTGTGTTCATTATGTGTCCAACACTGCCTTAGCTATAGTGTGTCTCAATCAGGAGACTCTTCTCTACATAAATATTGCATGCATGTTACAGGAGAAACTGAGCCTAACTTTAGTTGAGCACCTTAACCAGGGAACATATAGAAGGTGAAGAATGAAGCTCTCTGTGTTTCCAGGGTCTTAGAATCAGAGAAATGTTGTATCTGAAGAAAAAGCCATTGTCCTTCAACCACTGGTTGGGGCATCAGCCACTAACCAGCTCTGTAAGTTAAGGAAGTCATTTGATTTATCTGAGCTTATGCAACTGCATTATAAAGCAAGGATATTAACCTAAAGTTGCTGTAAATATAGAGGTACTATATAGAGAAAGTTATATTTTAATATTTGTAATTTGCTAAATTATTATTTGTAATAAAAACAGCAACTTGATAAGCACATTTCTAGATGAAAGTGTATGCTCCAGGGCTTAAATATATGTATGTGTATATATATATATATTTAATATATATATATTTATATATATATGTGTGTGTGTGTGTTTCAAAGTATAAATAGAGCAAGTAGTATAATTGAAAATAGGAAATCCATGAATAGACCCCCTCCTTCCAATTCCACAAATCTTTGGTAAAATTATTAAAGGCATAAAATACATGGGTAAAGTTGTTTTGTTCTGTTTTTAATAGGGGGAGACAACTAATAAAATGGTCTGACTTTAGGTCTAAACCAAGAAGGCACAGCATTAAAGCATATGTGTAGCATGTTATTTAAACAAAGAGAATAGCATGAGAAGGGCCACAGAGCTGGAATCAGATCAAATTGAGGTATGTTTTTCAGAGAAAGAGAGAGCCACCTGACATCTTGCAAAACACTACAAATACAGCAATAGAAAATAGACAGAGGATGCACATTTTTCAACGGAGGGTAATACTACTATGAATCAGTACTATGAGTGTGTGTTGCTCTGCCTTATTCTAAAGGGTTTGGGGTGTAGATGTGAATTTAAATCTTCAATTATAGATTTTCCTACTTCTCACAAAAAGAGAAACAGAGAGGAAAAATTAAGGCCATAACACCAGAAGAAGAGAGTGTAACATTGAACCAATGCTCTGAACCTGGGATATTTTTATAGGTTAGGGTCCAGTGCAGATGGATTATGAAGTACAAATACATAACCATGTATGCAGCCACCTGTCTCCCTAAAAGAAACATGTTCTGGACTCAGAGATGTAAAGTGTGTTTTAAATAGAAATGTAAGCAACTGCCTTACTGCAGGCCTGCTATGAGACTATTTCAGTGTGCACTACCTTCCCTTAAATTTCCATAGCACAGTGCCACAAATTCTTACACGAACTTTCCTATTCCCACAATATTGCAGAACAGAAGTGGTTTTCACTGTGAAGACTTGGAAAGAGACAAAAAATTCAGATGTAACACTTAAATCAAGGGGGGGTAGTATATGAAAGTCACAACTAGTAGGGCTGATGACAGAATACTCACATAAGGGTTTTCTGATGACTACAGTTACCCTTGGGCTTCATCTCATCTCAGTGTATTACAGCCATAAGGAGTGAGGACAGGGTGGGTATTTTTCAGTTAAAGAGAGATATATTTCATAACAGTCTTGGAGACTGGAAGTTTGTCTAATATATACAAATGACATTATGACATCTGCAGGCAGATGGAAATCATTTAGTACATGAATACAATATTTCATAAAAACACAACAATAATCAAGAAGACATTTTCACAATGAAGCAAGAACATAAGTATACATGAAATATATAGGGATGAAGAGACACCAGTAGGATGAAATAACATGGATTAAATAAGAAAAAATAAAAAGGAAATTTAAAATATTTAGGTAGAATTTATTTTCTTCTTTCTTGGAGTTAGTGAAAAATATAAATAATGTTGCAAATATTTAACATAAAGATGAAAGGAAAAGAAAAGAACTTCAAGGGATCTGGAAACAGAGTGGTTCTTGTTCTATAGTAATGTCTACCAACAACTGAAAAGATAACCATAAGAACATTTTAAAACAACATATATGAGACCTATTACTGTCTTAAGAGAGAGCTTCAATCTGTTGTAGGCTAAGTAGATTTCTGAAGATGAAAAGAAGGGGAGCATATTTTAGGGGTGAAGTATCTAGGCTATATTTTTTTTAAGGCTGATCTTGCAAGATGAGGAATTGGTTTGGACCAGGCAGAATTTTTACCAAACACCTTTGGGTTGGTGGGCACAAAGAGTCAAGAACCCAAAAGTAAATATTAATTAGCAAGTTGTCAGTCTTGGTTAGTTTCTATTTTAGTTGGTTCACAGTTTTGTCTTAGGAAAAAGTATTTTCCAAAGCAAAAGATAAATCATTTTTGTTTATTCTCAAAATTGTTTAATATAGGGACAGGAAATTAAGCTGGTTTTAGTTCTCAATAACCTGCTTTTTTAATTTCTGATTAGATATTTGCCCCTTCTATTTTATTTTATATTATTTTATTTTATTTTTTTTCTATCCTTTATTCCCATTCCAGCCCACCCACCCATTCCTCCCCTCCTCCCTCCCCTTTCCAACACCCCTAGTTTTGTCCATGTGTCCTCTATATTTGTTCCTGTAAACCCTTCCCTTC
>CM052541.1:77373706-77395737 GCA_028533065.1 Trachops cirrhosus
TTTGTTATATTTTACTTGTTTCTTTGTTTTGTTGTTTAGGTTCCTGTTAAAGGAGAGATCATATGGTATTTGTCTTTTACTCCCTGGCTTATTTCGCTTAGCATAATGCTTTCCAACTCCATCCATGCTGTTGCAAAGGGTATGAGTTCCTTCTTTCTTTCAGCTGCATAGAATTCCATTGTGTAAATGTACCATAGTTTTTTGATCCATTCATTTACTGATGGGCATCTAAGTTGTTTCCAGCACTTAGCTATTGTAAATTGTGCTGCTATGAACATTGGGGTGCATAGGGTCTTTTGGATTGGTGTTTCAAGTTTCTTAGGATATAGTCCCAGCAGTGGAATTGTTGGATCAGAGAGATGCAAATTAAAACCACAATGAGATACCACTTCACACCAGTCAGAATGGCCATCATAAATAAAACAACAGACAACAAGTGTTGGAGAGGTTGTGGAGAAAAAGGGTCCCTAGTGCACTGTTGGTGGGATTGCAGACTGGTACGACCACTGTGGAAAACAGTATGGAACTTCCTCAGAAAACTAAAAATGGACCTGCCCCTTCTATTTTAAAAAATATATATAACCAAGCTGTTTTGATTACAGTGGCCTAGTAGTATAGTTTTATATCAGGTATTGTGATTGCTCCAATTTTGTTCTTCTTTCTCAAGATTGCTGAGGTTATTGTTTTGGTTCCATATAAATGTTTGAAATATTTGCTTTAGATCTGTGAAATGTGCCATTGGGATCTTAATAGGAATTGTGTAGAATCTATAAATTGTTTTGGATTGTATAGACATTTTACTGATGTTAATTCTTCCAATCCATGAACATGGTGTATGTTTCCATTTATTTGTATCTTCCTCATTTTTTTCCTTCAGTGTTTTACAGTTTTCTGAATATAGGTCTTTACCTCTTTGGTTATATTTATCCCTATGTACTTTTTTTGGTTATAGTAGTAAATGAGATTATTTTCTTAGTTTCTCTTTCTGATAGTTCATTATTGGTGTCTAAAAAACAGTCTGGTACTGGCATAGGGACAGATACATAGGTCAATGGAACAGAGCAGAGAGCCCAGAAATAAACTCGGGTCTTTACACTCAATTAATATTCAACAAAGGAAGCCTGAGCATACAAAGGAATAAAGAGAATCTCTTCAACAAATGGCGTTGGAAGAACTGGACTGGTGCAACCAGAAAAATGAAATTAGGCCAACATATTTTACCACACACTAGAATAATCTCAAAATGGACAAAAGACTTAAGCATAAGTCATGATACCATAAAAATCCTAGTGGAAAACACAGGTGGTAAAATTTTAGATATCTCACTTAGCAATATTTTCACTGATATATCTCCAGGGGCAAGGGAAATAAAGGAAAAATAAACAAATAGGACTACGTGAAGTTAAAAAGCTTCTGCACAGCTAAAGAAACCACCATCAAAATGAAAAGGTAACTAACTGTATGGGAGAACATATTTGCCAATGTTACATAGGACAAAGGTTTAATCTCCAAATGTATATAAAGAATTTATATGACTCAACACCAGGAAGACAAAGAACCCAATTTAAAAAATGGGCAAAGGACCTGAATAGACACTTCTCCAAGGAGGAGGGCCTATGGACATATGAAAAAATGTTCAACATCACCAGCCATTATGGACATGCACATTAAAGCCACAATGAGATATCACCGCATCTCTCAGAATGGCCATCATTAATAAATCAACAAACAACAAGTACTGGTGAGGATGTGAAGAAAAGGGAACCCTAGTGCACTATTGGTGGAAACGCATAATGTTGCAGACACTCTAGAAAACAGTATGAGATTTCCTCAAATAAGATAAAAATGGAATTGCCTTTTGACCAAACAATTCCACTGCTGGTAATATACCCTAAGAATCCCAACACACAAATTCAAAATTTATGCACTACCCACGTATTTAGCAACACTCTGTACAATAGCCAAGATTTGGAAACAGCCTAAGTGCCCATCAGTAGATGAATGCATAAAAAACAAACAAAAAACACACACATACACACATGAAAAGAAATGTGGTACATCTACACAATGGAATACTATGCAGCAAAAAGAAAGAGAGGCTTCCTACATTTTGTGATACCATGGATGGAACTGGAGATTATTATGCTAAATGAAATAAGACAGTCAGTGAAAGACAAATACCATGTGATATCCCTTATAATAGGACTCTAATGAACAATATAAACTAATGAGCAAAATAGAATCAGAGGCATAGAATCATGGAGCAGACTGACAGTTATAAAAGGGAAGGAGAGAGCTAGGGACTAATTGAAATAAAGTGAAAGAATTAGTCAAAGAACATATATGAAGGACCCATGGACATGGACATGGACATGGACAGCAGAGAGGGGACTGATCATGGAGGTGGGGGAGGTGGGGGGTGTGGTGGGAGTTGAATGGGGAATGAGTGGGACAGCTATAATACCATAAACAATAAAATATTTAAAAAGTAAAAACTAATATGACTGAGCCCTGACCAGGTAGCTCAGTCAGAGCATTAAACCAATACACCAAGGTTGTGGGTTCCATCCTTGGTCAGATACGTACTAGAATCAACCAATGAATGTACAATTAAGTGGAACAACAAACTGATGTTTCTCTCTCCCCTTCTCTGTATTTTACTCCAAAAATCAGTATTTTTTTAATGTGACCAGATTTTGCCTTACATAGATTGAGTTTTAGTCATCAATTTTTCATGAATGTGTGAGAAGGGATCCAAAATAACTGGAATTTATAAAAATATGTATTTATTCTTACATGTTTAAACATCAGTCACCTTTGAAGCACTCTCCATTTGATGCAGTACACCTATTGAAACTTTTTTTCCCACTACTCAAAACAATTTTTGAACTTGTAGATTTTGATGCCTCCTAGTGCTCCTGCCATTTTTTGTTTCACTCTTCGATGTCAAAATGTTTCCCTTTGAGAACTTTTTTCATCTGGAAAAACAACAACAACAAAAAAAATCACTCAGGGTAAAATCAGGAGTAGGGAGCACAGGACACAAAGGTCAATGCCATTTTTGGTCAAGACCTGATCAACACTCATCGTAGTGTGGGCAGGTGAATACATAAATCACCCATCATGAAATGGGCAAAACACATAGAAAGGGTTTTCAAAAAATTCACTGAATCTAAACACAGCCTCTCACAACAATGCCAGCTGGTACACTGATACAGATGGGTTCCTAGAATGCTAACCTAGCAGGGAAAGCCTGTGCTACAAGGGACCTTCCCTCCAGGAGATAATTCAATTTTTGTGGGGTTCTTCCTCATAGTCCTCCTTCTTTATTGAAATATGTATAAAAATTATCCTATTAGTTTCAGGTATGCATCATCATGATTCAATATTTATGTACATTATACACAAAAAGTCTAGTTATTATATGTCACCATACAAAGTTATGATAATGTTATTGATTATATTCCCTCTTCTGTACATCACAGCTTCATAACTTACTTATTTTACAACTAGAAGTTAGTACTTCCTAATTGCCTTTACTCTATTTCTCCAACCCCAACTCCATTCCTACTCTGGTAACCACCAGTTTGTTTGCTATATCTATGAGCCTGTCTCTATTTTGTTTTCATTTTTTCTTTCTTTTGTTTAGATTTCACATATAAGTGAAATCATACAGTATTTATCTTTCTCTGTCTAACTTATTTCACTTAGCATAATTCCCCCTAGGTCCATCCATATTGTCACAAATGGCAAGATTTCATTTTTTATGGGTAATATTTTATTATATATGTATATATGCTATATCTTTATCCATTCTACTATTGATGGACACTTGCTTCCATATATTCTTTCCATATCTTGGCTATTGTAAATAGTGCTAGAATAAACATAGTGAGGGATATATATTTTCCAGTTACTGTTTTTATTTTATTTGGATAAATTTCCATAAATGGAATTGCTGGATCCTATAGTACATCTATTTTTAATTTTTTGAGAAATGTCTATACTATTTTCCATAGTGGCTACACTAATTTACATTCCCACCAATGGAGTACAAGGATCCTTTTTCTTCACATCCTCACAAACACTCTTTTTGGTTTTGTTTAGTTTTGTTGATGATAGCCATTATGAAATGTGTGAGGTAATGTATCATTGGGGCTTTTATTTGCATTGCTTTGATGATTAGTGATGTTTAACATTTTCTTCATGTGCCTGTTGATCATCTGTATGTCTTCTTAGGAAAATCTGTTCAAGTCTTCTGCTCATTCATTAAATTGGTCTGTCTGGGTTTTGTTTTGTTTTGTTTTTTTGTTTGTTTGTATAGTAAGTGGTATGAGTTCTTTATTGGATATTAAACCTTTATCAAAAGTATCATTTGCAAATATCTTCTACTATTCACCAGGTTTTCTTTTCATTGTGCTAATTGTTCTCTTCATTGTGCAAAGAATTTTAGTTTAATGAAATCTCTTTTGTTTACTTTTGTTTTATCATCCTTGCCAGAGAAGACAGTTCCTAAAAAAAAACTTGCTAAAACTGATGTCAAAGATCTTTCTATGTTTTCTTCTATAAATTTAAAGCTTCAGGTCTTACATTCAAGTTTTAATATTTTTTAAATTTGTTTTTGGACATGTTTTAAAATAGTAGCCCAGTTTCTTCCTTCCTTTCTTTCCTTCTTTCTCTTTTTCTTTCTTTCCTTCTTTCTCTTTTTCTTTCTTTCTTTCTTTCTTTCTTTCTTTCTTTCTTTCTTTCTTTCTTTCTTTCTTTCTTTCTTTCTTTCTATCTTTCTTTCTTCTTTCTTTCCTTCCTTCCTTCCTTCCTTCCTTCCTTCCTTCCTTCCTTCCTTCCTTCCTTCCTTCCTTCCTTCCTTTTTTCTTATTTCTTTTTTCTTTCTTTCTTTTAGTATGTAACTGTCCCGGTTTTCCAAACACAACTTATTAAAGAACTATCTTTCTCTCATTGTATATTCTAGCTCTTTTATTTTAGATTAATTGACTATATAGTTATTTCTGGGTCAATTTCTATTCCATTTATCTGTATTTGTTTTTGTGCGAGTCCCATACTGATTATTATAGCTTTGCCATATAGTTTGAAATCAGGGAGTTTGATGCCTTCAGTTTTGTTCTTCTTTTTCATGATGGCTTTGGCTATTTGGGGCCCTTTGTGATTTTATACAAATTTAGGATTTTTTTTCTAATTCTTTAAAAACTGTTATTGGCACTTTGAGAGGGATTGCATTAAGTCTAAATTCCTTTGTGTACTGTGGACATGTTAAACAATGTTAATTATTATATTTCATGAATATGTTATATCTCTCCATTCATTTTTATTTTTAATTTATTTCATCAATGTCTTACAATTTTTGGAGTAAAGTTCTTTCAGCTCCTTGGTTATATTTATTTTTAGGTATTTTATTATTTTTATGCAACTGGAAATGGGATTGTTTTTAATTTCTCTTTCTGGTAGCTTGTTATTTGTGTATAGAAATGTCACTAATTTCTTTATACTAATTTTGTATCCTACTACTTTACTGAATTCACTTACTCTAATAGTTTTTTTTTAATTTGGTAGAGTCTTTAAGATTTTGTATTTATACTATCATGTCATCTGTGAATAGTAATAGCTTTATTTTTTCCCTAATTTGAATGGCTTTTATGTATTTTTCTTGCCTAACCACTGTGTCTACAACTTTAATTACTGTGTTGAAATTGTGGCGAGAGTAGGCATCATTGCCTTGCTCCTAATCATAAAGTAAAAGCTACTTACTGTTGAGCATGATGTGAGCTGTGGGTTTGTTATATATGACCTTTTTATGGTGAATTCTGTTCCCTCTATTCTCACTTTGTTGAAAGTTTCCATCATAAATACATTTTGCCTGTTGTTATATGCTTTTATATGTATCTATTGAGATGATCATGTGATTTTTATCTTGTGTTGATGTGATCTATCAAGTTGATTGATTTGTGAATGTTGAAACATCCTTGTATTGCTGAAAGTAATGCCACTTGTTTATGGTTATAATCACTTTAATGTATGTTTAATTTGGTTTGCTAATATTTTGTGATTATTGCACCAGTGTTTATCAGGGGTATTGCACTATAATGTTTGTGTTATCTTTGTATGGTTTTAGTATCAGGATAATTCTAGCTTTGCAAAATGAGTTTGGAAGCATACCTTCTTCAATTTTGTGGAAAACACTGAGAAGGGTAGTTATTAACTCTTGTTGAAATGTTTGGTAGAATTTACCCATGAAGGTGTCTGGTCCTGGACTTTTGTGTTTTGGTAGTTTTCTCATTACTAATTCAATTTCATTATCACAGGTTACTGTGTCAGAGGTGGAGTTACCCTTGTCTCCTTACCTTTGTCTGTCCTAACAGTTTCTATGAGGTTCCTATATCAGTAGTTGTACAGAAGCTTTTCAATCAACCCTCAGTATTTCAATAGAAGTTGTTGCATATATAGCTATAGATTTGGTGTGTCCATGGGATGAGATGAATTCAGGGTCTTTCCTATACTGCCATTTTGAACCTTCCTGTAGTCCTCCACTTTTATGACCGCACAGATGTCATTAGTTTAGGAAGTTTCTCTTCCATTGTGTCCCTGAGATAACTCTTTTTTTAAAATTTTTAATTAATTAATTTATTTTTAGACAGAGGGGAAGGGAGAGAGAGGGAGAGAAGCATCAATGTGTGGTTGCCTCGTGCATGCCCCCTACTGGGGACTTGGCCAGCAACCCAGGCATGTGTCCTGATTGGTAATCAAACTGGCGACCCTTTGGTTTGCTGGTAGATGCTTAATCCACTGAGCTACATAAGCCTGGGCTGAGATAACTCTTTTTGCATGCATTAGTCATTTCTTCTTTTGGAAGAGTTCTCCTTAAAGTCAATTCATATTCTCTACCCTCCATACCTTTAATCTTTTTTCTCATCAATTTTCTTTTTTACATAATTTGTTTTTTCTACAAGAAGTAAGTAGTACTTTCAAAAATAAAGAATGGATATTTAAATATGTATACCAAAAAGTATCAGAAACTAAATGCTCCAAAATGTTTTTGAAGTATTTTTATCTAATAAAAATAGGACAAGTAGGTGAACTTTAAAAATCTACTATTCTCATTCTCCATATCACTTGTTGAAATAGGTATAATTTTTCCCACGGGTGAAAAAACTCATTTTATTTTTATGAAAAGACAATAAAAGGCAAGAGAAAGGTTTCAGAACCTCCTTTCCTACACTTAACTTTAACATGTGTCCAGTTAGAGTGTGGGGAACTGCTGGTAGAAGGGAGCCTGGTGATTAAAGAGATCACAAAAAGCCCTGAGTAGCTGTCTTGCCATATCCATCTCACTGAACCCAAAATTCATCTCACTGACCCTCTTATCCATCACACTGAAACCCATACCTATCTCACTGTACCCTTTACCCATCTAACTAAACCCCATACACATCTCAGTGAACCCTGTATCCTTCTCAATCCACCTCACTGAACCCAGTGTCTATCTCACTAAACCCCACATTCATGTCACTAAACCCTGTACCAATGTCACTGAACCCTGTACCAATGTTACTGAACCCTGTACCCAACTTGGTTAATGTTTTACAAATCTTATTGAGCCCCATACTCATTTCAATGAGCCCCATATCCATCATACTGAGCCCTGTATCCTTCTCAGTGAACACCATATCCATCTCACAGAACTCTGTGACCATCTCACTGAACCTTGTATTCTTCTCACTGAACTATGCGTCCTTCCTGCTGAACCCTGTATCCATCTCACTAAACTCTGTACAAATCTCACTGAATCAACTTTTCCTCATTAACCCTTTGTGCTGCATGAGCCATCATTTGTAGAAAACCTAGAAAAATGTTGGGTTGCCCAAAAAGTCCATTTAGTTTTTTCCATAAAATAAAAGACACATTTTTCATTTTCATGAATAGCTTTATTGATTTGTATATTTTGAGTAGGTCATTTGTCTCCCATGTGTTATACCATTGATTGTTCTCAATTAATGTATCAATTGACTGCTATCAACTTCAACTTGTTTACCCAACCATGGAGCATTGTGCACTGATAAATCTCCAGCACAAAACTTTGCAAGTCACTTTTGACACATTTGATCAGTCTCAGCACCTTCTCTATATGCTGCAAATATCTTTTTTTTTTTTTGCTTTTCAGTTGCATTTTTACCAATCTTAAAATAATAAAGTATAATATGTTGAAAATGTTGCATATTTTCTTCCATCTTCAATATTAATATGGCTACACAAAATTTCACCAATTTTGATAAATTTTTTTTTCTTAAATGCACACTGATATGATAGCTGACACAATACAATCCAACAAAACTGTTTAGAATGAAGTTAAAGACAACTCAGTGCTACTAGAGCCATCATATGAAAAACAAAAACAAAAACAAAAACAACTTTTTGGCCAAGCAAATTGAATGCCTTTTCTATAGTTAATTTCAGAAGTAACTCCAGAGGTTTTGTCTCAGACACCCCCTTGGTAAGTGACATCTTCAGAAATGAGCCCAATGTCATGGAAGACAAAATGCCTACATTAATTTTTGGGTTTTACAGCCATTTTTATTTTCCCAACTTAAGAAATCTAAACATAGAAGTGAAGCTTTGATATCTTTAATTCACATTAAAATGGATGTGATAAAAAGCCATGGATACTGAAAAGTAAGGAGCGTGTTTCCATGGTTAGAAACAACAATTTGTGAGCTTTTGTTAGCATTTGGCACATCCAATATCAATCAACTAGGCCAGGTATAATATCAGAATAACACATCTGCAAATGAACTAGAAGTGGGTGTTTAGAGTGGGTGATTGACAATGCTTATAGATGAAACAATATTTCCTCTTGCTTCTTAGCAGTATGGATAAATATATTATGATCAAATAAATGAGCCAAAATTTTCTCATGATTTAACCATTATCTTTAGTAAAACAATTATTAAAATATGATAAATCATAAATTCTCTAGAACTAAAGATAATGTCTTGCTCTTATTATCATATGTGCACATACAATAATTTTAGCATATATTTTTAAAAATATGCTTGGTGAGATGTTGATCCATAGAATCCCAACCTTAAATATCATGCGAAGAAACTTCTAAGTGTTACTGAGAGTAGTTATATGATGTGTCTACCAAATACTATTGGTTTCAGAATCCTATCTTACTGTTTGATGTCTTATCATAAATTTGATGGTTTGGGTTATTTTTATATAAATTGTTATTTTCCAAAATCTAGGCTATCATTCTTATTCTTTAAGCATTGTTAACTCAGTAACTTGGGACATATCTTTTAGCTTCTTTACCATGGATGATTACACTATGTTAGAAAAAGGCAACTGTTGTCCTCTAAGCTTGAGGGAATAAGCATGATAGGATTCTGGCTAGATAATTCAGCCTTCATCTTGCTATCAATTTTAATAGCTTTCTTCCTTCTAGGTCTAGCCTCAGGTTTACCTTATTGAGAATGCATTATGCTCCTCAGTCCAACTTTTATCTCATACTACACCCCACTGCTTAGCAATAGATTTCTATGTTGAGTGAACACATAGTCAACTGTCAATAATTGACTACCTTTGATTTTTCTGTGCATATTCAATCACTCTTCAAAACATACCTGTGAGCATACCTAGTGTATGTCAGTGAGTCTTTTCTAGAAGCTCAAGATACATCAGCAAACAATCAAAGGCTTGGCTTATGATATGGTGGAGAAGACAAAATAAATAATTAAAAAACAAATGTTTTACTCATTATAGTTTTGGTAAGTGATATCAAAGTACTATGATATTTTCTAGGATCTCATATTAATTGCCTATTGCTGGCTATTAATCAGGACACATATAACTGTAATTCTACTTTTGGTCACTTCTTTTTTCAGTGGCTTCCTAGACACCTCATCCTTTGTATTTTTCTCATATATAAGTTGTACAGCCTATTAGATTTGTTTATAGGATTATTCTTTTTTCTCTATCCTGATCTAATCTATTCTCATGTTTCCAGATGTGTATCTCCAAATATTTTCACATCCTGAATGTTAGCCCTATAGATCTACCTGCTTTCTTAACAGTTCTCGTGTACCAACTCAACATACCCAATATAAAATGTCTTCCTTCCCAAACTTGCCCATCCATCAGCCTTTGAAATCTTATTGGATGACAACTCAGTTCTTCTAAGAGCCCCCAAACCTTAGATATATGTCATTGCAAGGTTTCTTTCTCTCACACCTCATAACAATCTGTCAGCTCTAACTTCAAATTATAGATATAGATATAGATGTATGTATATATACACACTATATATGTATATGAATATATGTATATATATGCATATATCTGTGTGTGTGTGTATACACACACATATATTCTGTATATATATATCTATATCTATATATATATCTGTATATATATATCTATATCTATATCTATAATTTGAAGTATTGGGTTGGAAAGTCCAGAGTCTTCCCTTCCAATGGTAACAGTGAAGGGAAACAGAAGAAAAACAAGGCTTTAAGTCCTAAGATCTGAATCTGAGCTCCAATTTTATTACTTTTTAGTACAGTTTCCTTGAGAAAGTCCTTTCTACTTTGTGAGGCTCACATTATTCATCTGTAACATGAGGATGATAATGAACTTCTTTACCAATTGGCTGTGAAGGTTATTTATGTCGATTGATAGTCCTTTTATTCCTCATCCTTCTCTTGTTTCTTTTCCTCCTTAATCAGTTATTTCTTTTAGTCAAATATATCAAATTTAAAAATATAATACAGATAATCACACTCAATTCAAATAAGTATTGAAATTCTTTGGCCAAGACTATTAGTCTATGGTTAGTCTAATGCTCAGGTGTGTGTCCATTGTATCAGAGTGTGTGTCTTTGGCAAAAGGAAACCAACCCTGGGCTGAAGCCCTGGTACCAAAGGAAATTTTTCTAAAGAGAAGTAGCAGTTTGAGTTTTGCCCAATCCTACCTCTTAAGGGGTTGTACTAAAGACAAACCATAGCAGCATATTTACCAGCCATTTTCCCCTCCAGAACAACAAGGATATACAATTATTAAGTACAGAGGAGAGTGCATTTATCACTATTGGTGAAATATTTTAGTTAGAATAACTGATTTGAAGCCATTCATTTTCTAGGCACTGTAGGACATTTTCTAATCTTCTGTGTTTACATACTTGGTAAGGTAGATAACATTGCCCCATTTTCTAAATACAGAAACTGGTGCTCAAAGAGGACTAGTGAATTAGTTTCAGGTCAGACAGCTGGTCAGTAGATGAGCCAGGATTTGATCCTTCATCAGTCTGCCTCCATAGTTCATATTCTTTAAATCTTTAATTATAGTCAATGGCAAACATGACATGAAACTTCTTAAAAGGTATTAACTCCCACCATGACCAATGGGAGTCCCAGAGCAAAACTGAGGAGTAAGTAGGATAAAACAAAATATGATGTTGAAATTTCTATGTCTGCATAGTCTATGTCCATAGTGATATTATAAGGAATTTTCTGCATAGAACAGAAAATTCCTTATAATATCACTATATTAAAAAAGCGTACATTGTATTCCCAGGATGTGTTTCACATCACCAAGAGGATGTATACATATCTCACTGTATCAGTGCCTCTGGTGTATGATTGTCACCATGATTAATTTTGCAACTATCAAAATGCTGGCAGTGGAGTTCAGTGTAATATGCATAAGATAATTGCTATACGTGGTGCATATACACCAGAGTATATGCTCAGAGTAAAAGAGGACAGTAAACTTCTTATCCAGGAATAGCAGGATCAAGGAACAGTGACTATTTAAAAGCAGCGATCTTGTAATCATTATGTTTCCTCCTTGCCAGACAAAGCATATCCAGTTTGAGGCATGGGATATTTTACTTTCTATTATGACTTTTGTTAATCTCTTTCCTCTCAGTACCTAGTCAGTATATGCCACATGATGGGTTCTTAATAAATACTTGGTGATTAATGGGTCATTTATAATCATCAAAAGGTGTATGAACATAATAGGAACCAGTGCTCCAAATTAGACTGGGCACTGATCATATTGTCTGGGAAACAGACTCTGGACAGAGATTAGTGATAGGAGGACTATTGGGATGTGCTTTGGAAGTCAGTACCAGTTGAAGGGAAGAGAAGACAGCATAGCTAAGCAGGGGGAGAAATTGGGGCTATGACATAATTGTAATCACAACCTCAGCTTATCTCATGGGAAGATCTGGATCTGGGAGAGTTCATCAGAGTCGTCTAAATTGTGAAGAGAGGCTGTCTTATTCCAGACTACCCCACACACGGACCAGTCTTAGGTTGCAGGTACTGGGTGAAGAGATAATTTGGACAAGAAAATTCTCTTCTACTAGGATAATGTCCAGGACAAAACTCAGCTGAAGACTGACAGGTGCCAATATTCCTATCAGCTGAGCTAATAAGAGCCTCAATCTTGAGGGGAGGTCTGGGACATGCAACCTGGTTCCTATCACAACTGTACATCATACTAGTCAATGCCACAATAAGGTACACAGCTGATACATATTCAGAAGAAAGAAAAAAGTAGTCGGAAGTTCTGAATGGCCCTTAGGAAAACTATTAAGTTTCAGACTCCAGCTTCAGGAACAGAGAACCATGAATCTGAACTGGTGAAAGCAGAGAGGAATAAAAGAAACCTTTATGCTGAAGAATAGAGACTTGGTTTCTGATTCAAGCCAGCCACCTACAGAGTGATCTTACTATGCACACTACTCATACCTGTGACCTTTGCTTCATATCTGAGAACTGTACATTGGCAGAAATAGATTTTTACAGGCCTTGGGTTTTAGCTGTATTCCATCTGAACCATGGAAAGGATGTGGTCCCATGATGTGATAGAAAACTATAAAATTCGCAAGACCTTCTAAAATGCTGTTTTCTATTATGGCCCTTTAATGAGCTTCATTCAAGTAGCTATTAATTAGGGAAGGAAATTAATTCTTGAATGGGGACCAGCAGACAATTTCCAAATGCACTCTGTTTAGTACTGTGATTTTGAGTGATTATTCACTTCCCATCAAATACATAGTTCACGCTTGGTGTGATGCACAGGGAGTGTCAATTGTCCACACTGCATGCGTTTCAGATGCATTTTCATCATTATGCTATATGGAACAACAGTTGATCTTTTAATATGAAAATGTTGTAAATATTGTCTGGATTTCCTAGCTAACCCATGTGTTAGCCTCTTATGTTTATATTGCAACAAATGATTGCAATAATGAATAGCAAGTTTGATCTGTGCAAAGCTGAGAATTAATACAAAATAAATACACAAAGATATAGTTTTAGAAATTAGCTTCTAAAACTTGATCATAACAACCTAAATGTTTATCAGTAGAAGAGTGAGATATAAACAAATACACAAAAACATAAAAAAAGAATGAGAAAGCACCTTAAATGTATATACTGACATAGAAAGATATACAAAATTTATTCAGTGGAAAAAGCAAGGTGTAAAACAGTAGAGATGGGGTACCATCATTTGAATACAAAAGAAAAAATACATACGTATTTTGTGTATGCATAGGATATCTCTGCAAAGCTACAGGAGGTGCTGGAGATGGTCAGCTCTAGAGAACAAAACTGAAGGGCAGATTTGTGGGGACAGGGTTAGGAGGGAAATCTTGACTGAATGCCCATTCAAATTTTTAGTCATGTAAAATTATTGTCTGTTTAAAATAAATAAAAACTTCTAAAGAGCTTGAAATCTGGTAGTCTGATGAAAAACTGATTTAGGTAGGAGAGGACAGAAGAGATGAGACTGTGACAATCTTGGAGGTGCCATCCTGGGTGAGCCCTGTTGTCTCACCAGATCCCACAGTGCTGAGGAGTGCGGAAGAGAAGGTAATTCCTGGGGAATGGGAACAAGAGACCTATATCCACCATCCAATTGTTTCATGAGAGTCAGGGACACATAATCACAGTGTTATTAAAGGACTTTATATATTTGCTCAGAAAAAAATCATGGAGGACATTGAATCTAAAAGGAAGATGAATTAAGTAGGAATCAGGAAACACTAGATTTAATTGCAAATACTCAATTATATTACTTGTATTAAATGATTTAATCTCAGGGTTCTTAATTCTTCCTACAGATTGGTTGTCAATGGCATCTTTTAAAAATGTATACTCAGATTAGGGCCCTTATCTCTTATCAATAAAAATAGAATCTCTAGTGTAGGAGCATACATTGATATTTTTAAGTGCCTCAGATAATTCCAAATTGGAGGCAGGATTAAAAACCTTCATTCATTCATTCATTCATTTTGCTTCAGTTTTATAACTTGTCAAATTTTAATTTATAAGTATCAGATAACATTATAAATGGTCAATGACACATTTTTGCTGTGAATCACTTTTATTATTTTTTAATTTAAATTATTTTATTATTGTTCAATTACAGTTGTCTGTATTTTCTCCCAACCCCTCTACCCAATTCCCTCCAAACCAACCTCCTTCCCTTGCTTCCACCCCACCTTGTTTTTGTCCATGTGTTCTTTATACTAGTTTCTGAAAACCCTTCTCCCCCTCCCCTCCCCTCTGGCTATTATCAGATTGTTTTTCATTTCAATGTCACTGGTTATATTTTGTTTGCTTTTTTCTTTTGTTGATTATGTTCCAATTAAAGGTGAGATCATATGGTATTTTTCCCTCACCGAGGGACTTATTTCACTTGGCATAATGCTCTCCAGTTCCATCCATGCTGTCACAAAGGGTAGGAGTTCCTTCTTTCTCTCTACTGCACAGAATTCCATTATGTAAATCTACTGTAGATTTTGATCTATTCATTTACTGATGGGCACTTAGGTTGCTTCCAGCACTTATAAATTTACTATTGTACATTGTGCCGCTATGAACATTGGGGTGCATAGGTTCTTTTCGATTGGTGTTTCAGGGTTCTTAGGGTATAATCCCAGCAGTGGAATTGCTGGGTCAAAAGGCAGTTCCATTTTTAGTTTTCTGAGGAAATTCCATACTGTTTTCCACAGTGGCTGCACCAGTATGCATTCCCATTAACAGTGCACTAGGGTTCCCTTTTCTCCACATCCTCTCCAACACTTGTTTGTTGATTTGTTTATAATGGTCATTCTGACCTGTGTGAGGTGGTATCACATTGTGGTATTAATTTGCATCTTTCTGATGGCTAGTGATGCTGAGCATCTTTTCATATGTCTCTGGGTCCTTTGTATATCCAGCTTGGAGAAGTGTCCATTCAAGTCTTTTGCCCATTTTTTAATTGGGTTTTGTATCTTCATGGAGTGGAGTTATGTGAGTTCCTTAGATATTTTGGAGTTCAAACCCTTGTCTGAGGTATCATAGGCAAATATGTTTTACCATATAGTTGGTTCTCTTTTCATTTTAATGCTGTTTTCTTTAGCCATGCAGAAGCTTTTTAATTTGATGAGGTCCCATTTGTTTATTCTTTCCTTTATGCCCCTTGCTTTAGGGGATATATCCGTGACAATGTTGCTGTGTGGAATGTCTGAGATTTTTCTGCCTATGTTTTCCTCTAGGACTTTTATGTTGTCATGACTTATACTTAAGTCTTTTATCCACCTTGAATTTATTTTTGTGTATAGTGTAAGTTGGTTATTGATTTCATTTTTTTCATGTAGCTGTTCAGATTTCCCAACACCATTTGTTGAAGAGGCTGTTTTTACTCCATTTTATGCTTCTTCCCCTTTGTCAAATATAAATTGACCATAGAGACTTGCATATATTTCTGTGCTCTCTGTTCTGTTCCATTGGTCTATGTATTTGTTCTTATTCCAGTACCAGGCTGTTTTGATTACAGTGGCCTTGTAATACAGTTTGATGCCAGGTATTGTGATCCCTCCTACTTTGTTCTTCTTTCTCAAAATTGCAGCAGCTATTTGGGGTTGTTTATGGCTGTATATAAATTTTTGAAATGTTTGTTCTATATCTATGAAATATGTCATTGGTACTTTAATAAGTGTTGCATTGAATCTATAAATGGCTTTGGGTAGTATGGACATTTTGATAATGTTAATTCTTCCAATCCATGAGCATGGTACATCCTTCCATTTGTTTGTGTTTTCCTTAATTTCTTTCTTCAGTGTTGTGTAGTTCTCTGAGTACAGGTCTTTTACCACCTTGGTTAGATTTATTCCTAGGTACTTTATTTTACGTGTTGCTACATCATGAAATATGTCCTCAAGAAGGAATCACAAGGTCATTCCAGACCCTGGCCTGCTGTTCTGTTTTTTGATCAGGTGGGGATGGATATCAAGCTTGCAAGATTTTCCTGAAAGAAGAAACTGGAAAGGAGGAAGAATATAGTAGATAATAAAATCTGTGTCTTAAAATTAAGTGAAACATTTGGGTTGAAAAATGGTTTTGAGAAAAATAAGAGTAAAATACTGACCTTAATTTCAAAATAACCATTCATACTAATATGGAAATGAAAACATGGTTAGTGTCCTGAATTCAGGTGAAATAGACTATCATTCATTTAACATAAATGAGCTTTTTGATCAAAAATCTATGATGAGAAATATAGAGTTTTCATTTGTTTTTCTAAATATTATTACCAAATAAAAAAGTATGGACAGTAATAAATGCTACTGGGAAGTAAATACTGGTTCAGAATAAGGATGACCCTTGCAATGGTAATTTATGAAGCACTTTGCCCCAGGTAAATGGAAGTTGTTCAGGAAGAGAGGGATGATCATTTTGAAGCTGATGGATCCATGCATCTCTGTACTAGGATAAATGATTTTCATAATCCCCAAGAGTCTGTCTAAACTAAAATGTCAGGATTCTGTGACATCAGAGAATGTATATCTATTTATGTGTGAACTACATGTGTGTATGTATATAATACAAATTTGAATGTGCAATCAATATTATAAAGCTTGGCATTTGGTAAGTGGCACTTTGTGGCTGCAAAAATGAGCACACCATTCCATGTTAATATCTGCTTTCTCCTATTTTAAAGAAGATCTTTACTTTTGTGTGAGATTCCACAAAGGATTCAGAGGGCCCAACTTTTTTAAGCTTAAGAAAGTAATGAAAAATGGGAATTAGAATTCTTCTATGATTCAGGCTCCACACCTCCAGAAAAGTGCTGGGGAAAGCACTATTGATTTAGTTTTTTCAAGTTCTTTCCTGTTTATTGATACCTGTAAACAGGTGTCTCCTGAGGTTTGGGGAAGTTTCATATCTTATAGCATTAAAGAAAAAAATATGAGGAATTAAAATAAAAAAGCTTGGAAAATCTTTGCTGATCGTCTTAAAGCAGCCTCAGAGGCCTTTATTAGCAGCTTTCAATGATAACATGGCAGACAAAACTCAAGCTCACTAAGTAGATAACTAAGGAGGTGTTTATTTACATTATGAAGTCACTCTTCCACTATAAATAATTATTTGCTTTAGTTGAAGAATTCATTCTTCAAAAAGGGCCTGTCTCTTCTTATGTATTTAAAAGGTTAGCATGAGTTACACTTTACTTGAGAAAGAGAATAAGGTAAGTGTAGAAAATAAGGAATTGTAAAATCATATTAAGAGCCACCAATAATTTCTGCAAACAAAATTAGAGATAATGCATCTTATGAATAATAATGTAAATCATGGTGGAAAAAATTGATTTTGGAAAATTTTATGGTTACCAGAGCATATAGTACCTGCAGATGAAACTTAAGAAAAAATTCTAGGGGATTCTGAGCTAACAATGTGAATGACACTGAAAGGAAAACTTTCATATATTCAACTCACGTTCAAATCCTAATTAGCGTCTTGATTCAAATGGGCTGTCAGCCCGTTTGGACTCATGCCTTGGACTTAGGCTTTTTGGTTGTTCCTAGAAATTCAAAGAGCTGATGCTAACTCTTGGACATATTTTATAGTTTCTAATTGTTTTGTAACCATTTGGGCATCATCGCATAAAATGGGTTCACAGGATTTGTAAATAGAGACTGATGCTTAAAATCTTTATCCAATGATCTGAGAGGACTGAAATGGTCTAGGTATGAATATAGCAACACTCCCAAATTTTAATATGTTTAGTTAAGGACTTCATGAAGACAATAAAAAGACTAAGAAAGACTGAACTCAGTCTATGAAATAAGCCATATATAATATATCACACAAAAATATATAATTATATGTAAAATTTCATATAATATCCAAATATAATTGAGGTAGTATTTTTGATATTTTTGCCTGTGTTTTTCTAGATATTTGCCTAAATATGCAAGCATAATTGTATGCATGTAAATGTAAATAACACATATTTTAAAATACATATTTTAAAAGGCTTTTCTATCATCACATATGTACTCGTCTAATTTTTACAGTAGCTGTTTAGTATTCTATTATATGGTCTTACCATTTTTCCTTCATTTTTGGACAATCAGGTTGACTTCAACTAAGTTTAAATTTTTATCTATTGATTTGAGAGAGAGGAAGAGATAGAAAGACAGAAAGGGAGAGAGAGACAGACAGATGTCAATTTTGTTGTTCCACTTATTTATGCACTCATTGGTTGCTTCTTGTATGTGCCTGACTAGGGGTTGAATCAACAATGTTGTTGTATTGAGACAATGTTCTAACAAACTGAACTACAAAGCCAGGGCCATGATTAAGTTTTCAGGTTTCAAAATAGTGCAGACACATTTCTTGTGAATTTTTCTTGGTATACTTTGTGAGAAAAACCACAGAGTCACTTCCTAGGAATGAAACTTTTAAGGCACAGGGCATATACATTTATATGTTTATTCTGTTGGATATTGTTTTGTGCTGAGGTATTGTTGACCTCACCTATTTTTTGGTAGACTTTTGTTAGTTTCTGTTTACATCTTTATAGAGGAAAATAATGTTCTATTTCAGAATGCTAGGAAATAAGCTTACCTTGCACATTAATCATCTTGCACAGGAGACATACTTCCTCCAATGTCCTACAAAAACAACTTTGTGAGGTCCAACAACACTCTGGTGCTGACTTCCTTGAGAACTCTACACTTAAGTCAGTGACCTGTATCCAGTCCTGGGATCTTTCTCTTGTGGGTAGAAACAGTAGTTTCCTGAATAGGGTGGATCATGAAAATAGATCCATAGTTAGGTTGAAACATAATAACCTAATTAGCAAAATGACACTCAGGGATGTCAGATGATCAAAGATATTATAGTTTATACAGATTGCTCCTGATACCTTGCTTGTGGAAACTCCTTTTCTTGAGACTATGCTGAAATCAGAATTGGAATAGCAGCTGGATTAACATATTTGTTTGTTTGTATGCATGTGTGTATACATATGGTCTGTCCAGAAGATATCCAGCCATGTATTATGAAAAGGAGAGACATTTATTGATTAAAGAAGATACAAAACACAAGAAACATTGTACATAGGACAATGATGCCTCTGTCCCTTCAAAGTAGGTAACTTGGGACCTCACATATTTCTTCCAGTTGCCATTAGCTGCTTTGTCATATTTTCCTGAATCTCGTCAATGGTCTGAAATCTTTTCCTTTCAAGGTGATTTTACTATGCATACTTCATGGAGACATACAACAATGTGGTGATGGCCAGGAGATGGTGTGGAGGATGGATGAAGGGGAGAAAAGTTGGGGATGAGAATGGAGGAAATCTGTAATAGAATCAACAATAAAAAAATAGAAAATTTGAAAGCATGAGGGTAATTGAGCTAAATCAAAACTAAGAATTCAGTTTTTACAATGAGATCCAGTCACATCCTAGAGTACCTTGCTGTTATTTTCAAAGAGAGAGACGCATATATATGTGACACAATTAGCCAATGATAAGATACATGTTAATTATAACTCATTATAACTTATTAAATCCAATCATGATAGGAAATGTGGTAGTAAAGCACTCTGCATAAATAGTCTTGACCTTCAAAATCGTCTGCAGTTTTTTTTTAAAGAAAATGGAAGCTAACAGATTTTTAATAACAACAAATGTGGGGTTTACTTGAAGCTCAAGTTTGTTCTGATGTGTGTTGTTGACATTTTACCATAATCATATTGCCTCCCCCTGGAAGGCAGTACTAAGTGAATGGAGCCATTGACACAGTGAGGTAAGTAGTTACGAGAAGAATCAATCATTGCTAGGGTGATTAGGAAAGGTTTCTTGGTGCAGAGAGGCTGCAGTGGACTTCAAAAGACTGCTAGAAGTTGGTGAGTTAGGAAGGAGGACATACAAAGCAAATGATATAGCTGTCACCCGTATACTTTCAACACCTCAGTTTCCTTGTCTATAAGTCCAATGCTAACATTTGCTTCAGGATGTTAATGGGAATGTAATCAGGTAGTATGAATGCAATGGTCAGCTTCAGGGAAGGCTGATGCTGTGCTGACTTAGAACTATTATTTCTGATATAATGTTTGTCAAGTGCTTTAAATTCCTTAAAAGAAAGGTGAACTGAAAGACACAGGCCCTTGTGGTTCTTGGCATAGAAATGGAGGCGAGGTAGGAATGTCTCAGACTTCAGTCATGGTGTGTGGAAAAAAAGTCTTCAGGAGTATGTTTGAAATGTAGCATTTCAAAATACATACCTAATTTAGTTTCAGGAAAACTACAGAATCTGAGGAATGGGAAGAACACTCTAAAAGGGAAAAATAGTGGCAGTCTTTTCTTTGTTTAATACAGTGTTTTGCTTTAAAAAAACAAAGGTTTTATTTCCTAATTTAAGATATTAAAGTTAAACCAAAAGGAATCCTTCAAATTAATCAGGAATTAAATAGTTTGATTTAGGATATGTGGGTAAGAAAAAAGACAGCAAATTATTATAAGTGCTTAGTTTTCTTTGTTGTTTTCACTCTTTTTGTTTTATTGTTATTCAAGTACAATTGTCTTCATTTTCTCCCCACCATTCCCACCCACCCTAACCATCCCCACCTGCCACCCTCAATCCTACCACCTTTGGCTTTGTCCATGTGTCCTTTATACATGTCCCTTGATGACACTTCCCCTTTTTCCCCATTGTCCCATCCACCTCCCATCAGGTTACTATCAGTTTGTTTTTTATTTCAATGTGTCTGGTGATATTATGCTTCTTTGTTTGTTTTGTTGATTAGGTTCCTCTTATAGGTGAGATCATATAGTACTTTTCTTTCACTGCCTGGCTTATTTCACTTAGTATAATACTCTCCAGATCCATCCATGCTGTTTCAGAGGTTAGGAGTTCCTTCTTTGTTTCTGCTGCACAGTATTCCATTGTGTAAATGTACCGTGGATTTTGGACCCACTCATTTAACAATAGGCACTTAGGTTGCTTCCAAACACTTGGCTATTATAAATTGTGCTGATATGAACATTGGGGTGCATAGGTTCTTTCCAACTGGTGTTTCAGGATTCTTAGGGTGTAATCCCAGCAGTGAAATTGCCAGGTCAAAACCACTTCCACTTTTAATGTTCTAAGGGAATTCCATTCTGCTTTTTACAGTGGCTGCACCAATCTGCATACCTACCAACAGTGTACTAGGTTTCCCTTTGCTCCACAACGTTGCAAGCACTGGCAGTTTGTTGATTTGGTATGATGTCTATTCTGACTGGTGTGAAGTGGTATCTAATTTTGGGTTTAATTTGCATCTCTTTTTTTAAATTTTTTTATTTTAGTTTATTCAGTACAGTTTCTATCCTTTATTCCCATTCCAGCCCACCCACCCATTCCTCCCCTCCTCCCTCTCCTTTCCAACCCCCCTAGTTTTGTCCATGTGTCCTCTGTGTTTGTTCCTGTAAACCCTTCCCTTCTCCCCTGAAAATCCCTCTCCTCTCCCCTCTGGTCACTGACAACCTGTCCTCTATTTCAGTGTCTTTTGTTATATTTCACTTGTTTCTTTGTTTTGTTGTTTAGGTTCCTGTTAAAGGAGAGATCATATGGTATTTGTCTTTCACTGCCTGGCTTATTTCGTTTAGCATAATGCTTTCCAGCTCCATCCATGCTGTTGCAAAGGATATGAGCTCCTTCAGTCTTTCAGCTGCATAGAATTCCATTG
>CM052541.1:77396237-77462479 GCA_028533065.1 Trachops cirrhosus
TGTTCCTCAAGTTCTTGTAGATGTAGAGTTAGGTTGTTTGTTTGAAATGTTTCTATCTTTTTTAGGTAGGCCTGTATCGTTATGAACTTCCCTCTCAGGACTGCCTTTGTTGTGTCCCATAAGTTTTGGGTTGTTGTGAGTTCATTTTCATTTGTTTCCGGAAACTTTTTGAGTTCTTCCCTGATTTCATTCTTGATTCATGCATTGTTTAATAGCATGCTATTTAATCTCCATGATCTTGAGTGTTTTGGGTTTTTTTCATTGGTGTTGGTTTCTAGCCTCAGACCCTTGTGATCCAAGAATATGTTCGGTATGATTTCAAGTTTCTTGAATTTGTTGAGGCTTTTTTGGTGTCCTATCATGTGGTCTATCTTTGAAAATGTTCCATGCACATTTGAGAAGAATGTGTACTTAGCTTCTTTGGGATGGAGAGCTCTATATATATCAGTTAAGTCCATTTCATCACGTAGTCTCCTTACCCTAGGGTTTTTCAATGTCTGCTACAATTTGTGATCTCCTATTTTCAGTTATGTCGTAATGATGTTGGCTCTTTGCTCAGTTCCTACCTAGAATGGCTATTATTTTTCCCCTTGTGTGTGGGAGATGTAAAATCTGCTCTTTCCTATCACGCCGCCATCTTCCTCCTCCTCTAATTTTTGCATCTCTTAAAGACTAGTGATGCTGAGCATCCTTCCATATGTCTCTGGGCCCTCTTTATGTCCTCCTTAGAGAAGCATCTGTTTGGGTCATTTACTCATTTTTTTAAATTTTATTTTAATCATTGTTCAAGTACAATTTTCTGTCCTTTACTCCCATCCCAGACTACCCACACATCCCTCCAACCTCCCTCCCATTTCCACCCCCCCCCTAGTGTTTGTCCATGTGTCCTTTATACTTGTTCCTGTATACCCTTCACCTTTTCCCCTGAAATTCCCTCCCCTCTCCCCTCTGGTCACTGTCAACCTGTTCTCTGTTTCAGTGTCTTAGGTTATATTTTGCTTGTTTGTTTGTTTTGCTGATTAGGTCATTTGTTCATTTTTTAATTTGGTTGTTTGTCTTCCTGGAGTGTAGTCTTTGGAGTTCTTTATATATTTTGGAGATCAAACCCTTGTCTGATGTATCATTTGCAAATATATTTTCCCATACATTTGGTTCCCTTTTCATTTTACTGATGTTTTCTTTAGTCATGCAGAGGCTTTTTATTTTGATAAAGTCCCATTTGTTTATTATTTCCTTTATGTCCCTTGCCCTAGGGGACATATAGAGAAAATATTGCTGTGTGGAATATTGGAGATTTTTCTGCCTACATTCTCCTCTAAGACTTTTATTGTGTCATGACTTATATTTAAGTCTTTTTTCCATCTTCAGTTTATTTTTGTATATGGTATAAGTTGGTGATTGAGTTTCTTTTTTTTTTTTTTTGCATGTAGCTGTCCAGATCTCCCACCACCATTTATTGAAGAGGCTATATTCACTCTGCTTTATGCTTCTGCCCCCTCTGTCAAATATTAATTGACCACAGAAACTTGGGTTTATTTCTGGGCTCTCTATTGTGTTCCATTGATCTTTTTGTTCTTATGCCAGTACCAGACTGTTCTGATTACAGTGGCCTCATAATACAGTTTCATATCAGATATTGTGATACCTTCCACTTTCTTCTTCTTTCTCAAAATTGTTGTGTTTGGTTGGTGTCATTAATGATTCTATATCAATTTTTGAAATTTGTTTATATCTCTAAAATACAGCATTGGTATTTTAATAGGGATTGAGTTGAATTTATGAATTGCTTTAGGTAGTGTGGACACTTTAATGATGTTAATTCTTCCAAATGAACATGGTATATGCTTCTTTTCATTCGTGTCTTCCTTAATTTCTTTCTTCAGTGTTGTGTAGTTTTCTGAATACAAGTCTTTTACCACCTTGGTTAGGTTTATTCCTAGGTACTTTATTTTTCTCCTTGCTATAACAAATGGGATATTTTCCTTATTTCTATTTCTGATATTTTATTGTTGATGTACAAATATGCCTGTGAATTCTGAATATTTACTTTGTATCCAGCTGCTTTGTCAAATTCACTTATTAGTTCAAGTAGGTTTTTGGTGGAGGCTATAGGATTTTCGGTGTATACTATCATGTCATCTGCAAACTATACCATATTGTTTCCTCCTTTCCAATTTGCATGCCTTTTATATCTTTTTACTGACTTATTGCTGTGGTTAGGATTTTCAATACTATGTTGAATAGAAGTGGTGAAAGCAGACATCCTTGTATTGTTCCTGATCTTATTAGGAAAGATTTTCATTTTTCTCTATTGAGTATAATGTTGGCTTTAGGTTTTTCTTGTATGGCTTTTATTATGTTCAGGTATGCTCCCTCTATTCCCACTTTGCTGAGTATAATTTATCAAAAATGAGTGCTGCACCTTATTAATTGCTCTTTCTGAATCTATTGATATGATCATGTGATTTTTGTCTTTCTTTTTGTTTATACAATATATTATGTTATTGATTGCAAATATTATACCATCCTTGCATCCCTGGGATGAATCCCACTTGATGATGGTGTATGATCTTTTTCATGTATTGCTGGATGTGGTTTGCCAATATTTTCTTGAGTATTTTAGCATCTATGGGTCATCAGCAATATTGGCCTATAGTTTTTTTTTCTTTTTTGGGGTCCTCTCTCTTTTTCTGTTGATGAGTCTGGTTAAAGACATGTAAATTTTGTTTATCATTTCAAACAACCAGTTCCTGGATTGATTGATCCTCAGAATTGTTCTTTTAGACTCTATTCCATTTAATTCTGCTATGATCTTCATCATTTCCTTTCTTCTACTTGGTCTGGGCTTTGTTGTTTTCCCTCCAGTTCTTGTAGATGTAGTGTTAGGTTGTTTATTTGAAATACTTCTCTTTTTTAAATAGCCTTCTATCACTATGAACTTCTGTCCTAGGACTGCCTTCACTGTGTCTCATAAGTTTTGGACTGCTGTGAGTTCATTTCCATTTGTTTCAAGAGATGTTTTATTATTTCTTCTTTGATATCTTTTTTGGCCCATTACTTGTTTAATAACATGTGATTCAATCTCCATGAATTTGGGTGTTTTGGGTTTTTTTTCTTTGGGCTTGGTTTCTAGTTTTAGTCCCTTAGGATCAGAGAAAATGCTTGATATGATTTCAATTTTATTGAATTTGTTGGTTCTTGTTTTGTGTCCTCTCATGTGGTTAATCCATGAAAATGTTCCAGGTGCATTTGAAAAGAACGTGTATTTTGCTTCTTTGGGATACAAGGCTCTATATGTATCAGTTAAATCCATTTTATCCAGGGCATTGTTCAATGCCACAATATCTTTGTTGATATTTTGTTTGGAAGATCTGTCCATTTTTGACAATGGGGTGTTAAAATGCCCCACTATAATTGTGTTGCTGTCAATATCTTTCTTGAAGTCCTCTAAGATTTTCTTTATGTATTTGGGTGCTCCTATGTTGGATGCATATATATTTATAATCTTTATGTCTTCTTGGTGGATTCTTCCCTTGAGTATTATGAAGTGACCTTACGGGTCTCTCTTTATGGCCCTTTTTTGGAAGTCTATTTTTGTCTGATATAAGTATTGCTACCCCAGCTTTATTTTACTGTCTGTTTGCTTGGAATATTTGTTTCTAGCCCTTCACTTTCAGTCTGTGTGGGTCTTTGCTCCTGAGGTGGGTCTTTTGTAGGCAGCATATGTGTAGGTCATGCTTTCTTATCCATTCAGCTATTCTATGTTTTTTGATTAGAGATTTAATCCATTTACTTTTAAGGTTATTATTGATAGGTACTTATTCATTGCCCTTTTTGTACCTGTATCTCTCTCTCTCTCTCTCTCTCTCTCTCTCTTTGTTCCTTTTCTTAAACCAGTCCCTTTAGCATCTCTTGCAGAGCTGATTTGGTGGAGGTGTATCCTTTTAGACTTCTTTTGTCTGGGAAGCTTCTTATTTGGCCTTCTATCTTGATTGAACACCTTTCTGGGTAAGGTAGCCTTGGTTGCAGGCTTCTGCTTCTCATTACTTGGAATATATTTTGCCATTCTCTTCTGGCTTGGAGCGTTTCCATTGAGAAGTCAGCTGCTAACCTTATTGGGGCTCCCTTGTATGTTACTTCCTGTTTCTCCCTTGCTGTCTTTAAGATTCTCTCTTTGTCTTGGAATTTTGCCTTATGATGTGTGTTGAAGTGGGCCACTTTGGGTTCCTCTTGATTGGGAGTCACTGTGTTTCCTGGATTTGTGTGACTTTTTCTCTCATAAAATTAGGGAAATTCTCTATTATTACTTTTTCAAACAGGTTTTCTATCCTTTGCTCTCCTTCTTCTCCTTCTGCTATCTCTTTTATATAGATATTATTATGTTTCATATTGTCCTGCATTTCCCTTAACCCCTCTTCATTCTTTCTGAGCCTCTTTTCCTTTCCTTGCTGTTTCTGGATGTTTTTCTCCTACCTTGTCCTCCAGCTCACTGATCTGATCTTGTGCTCCATCAAGCCTGCTTTTGATTCCTTCTACTGTGTTCTTCAATTATGAGGTTGTATCCTTCATTTCCTCTTGGCCCTTACTGATAGTTTCTATTTCCTTTTTCATGTTGATCTAGTTTGCATTGAGTTCATTGTAGTTTCCCTGTAGTTTCTGGTAATTCTCTGTTAGGTAATTATCTCATTGAGCTTCCTCATAACTATTGCTTTGAAGTCAATATCTGATAGTTGACTTGCCTCTATTTCATTTAGCATTCCTTCTGAGGCTTCCTCCTTTCCTTTCATTTGGGGATTGTTTCTTCATCTTCCCATTGTTAGTGAAACTCTTCTTGTTAGCCTCAGTTTCTTAAATTGATCTGGTCTGACTCCCTGGATTTATGGTGTGAACTTCTATGGTAGAATACCTGTGAGATTCAGTGCTTCTGTCTTCTTGATCTCCCGAGCTTTCTGGTCTTGTGCTGTTGTTTATGTTGGCTCTGTGTTTGTCCTTAGGTTTTGATTGTTTTTGGGTCTTTCTTTGGTGGGCCCTTCCCACCATCTGGTTAACTGAAGATCACTCTGTCCACCACCTCTTGTATTTTGTTGTGGTGGTGTGGGCAGATTGTGTTGAAGCTGGTTCTTCTGTATGTGAAAGATTTTGAAGATTCTCCCTTGCTCTTGTTCAGTTGTTTGTTCTAGGTAATTTCTCCACTATTTAGTTGTATTTGCCAGAGTGGTCCTGTGTTGAGTTAGTGTGGCTTCCACTCCCTCTTTTACCTTCTTCCCTCATTATCTGTTGATGGTTCCTTTGTTGGTGGGTTTCCTCTTCCAGCAGGTATCTTGGTGTTGACAGCTTCCACCTACTCTTTTTTTTTTTTTTGTGATCAGTTGGAGGGGGAAGGTAAAATAGTTGAAGACAGCAGGAGTGTATTCTATGATATTTACAGTAGCAGCCAGTAGAAAAGAGATAGGAGATCCTTTGGATATGTATAGTGTTAACCATGATATTCCATCCAACTAGCTACTTTTTAGAAAGTGTGGGAAGAAGATACGACTCGTGTTGGATGGGAAGGATTATGAGTTGGATCTAGAAAGCAGTGAGCTTGTTTTAGGTCAGATGCTGCGGTAAGGAGAGAGTAAAGTATAGAAAATAGGTGCAGTTTGTGAGAGAATAGAGTTAACCACAACAGAATAGAGTTCAGGAAACCATGAAGTGGGCTAAGATCTGGGACAGGTGCTGTGTAGTATTTACAATTGTATGGAACAACTATTATTTATAATAGTAATGGAGCAACAATCATATAAGAGAATCTATGAGATCTGGATAACCAGAATAGGTAATACCTTGAGTAGTGTGCTAATGGAGCACAAGTGAAGTGAAGGACAGTAAATTAGAAATACACTATGAAAGACAGAACAGGGGAAACCTGTCAAATGATACAATTTAACCAGCCAAGTGAAGAAGACTAAACAGAAGAAGAGGAATACACAGATACTATTAAAAGTTGTAAGAATAATGAAAAAATAATAACACAAATATGCAATAACTTGCAGGTTCTCTGTACAAAGTGAAATTTGTCTCACTGTCTCAGCTGTTGGAATGACTCCTCTTTGGGTCTAATTCTGGTCTTTTCACAGTTCCAGGTTTTTTTTTTTTTGTCTCACTTGTGGGAATTAAAAAAAATAAAAAAGAAGAAGAAAGAAGGAAGGAAGAAGAGATAAAATGGGAAAGAAAGGAAGAAGGGACTAAACAAGAAAGAAGGAAAGATAGGAAAAAGGATTTGAAAGATTAAAAAAATAATAAAAATTAAAAAAATAAAGAATTACTTAAACAAAAAAAGAATCCTCTTGCTGGCTTCAAACTGGTTTTGCTGGTCTTCCTGGTTGCAGCAGGCTGAGGGGAGATTAGTTTTGCTTTTCTCTCTTCCTGATCTTCACTGAGCCTCCAGTTCGGCTCCCCAGCAGCCTCTGTCCCCTCAGCTTCCACAGGTATGGGTGCCCACTCTCCCCAGGCTCGCCAGGTGCCTCTCCCTGGGGCTTTGAGTGTGGAAGCCAGGCCTTCCACAGAGCGCACTCTCCCCAGGTTGCTGGCATGCAGGCTTGGCCAGGCCATCTCAGGTCCCTCAGTTTCAGGTGCAAACTCTTCCCAGGGCTATGGGAGTGCACAGGGCCTTCAGCGCCACCTGGAGGAGTGCCACTGGGCTGGATGGGGAGGAGGCCAGAGTGGCAGCTGCAGGAGAATTCCTTAAACAGTGTCTCTTTTTTTGCTTTTTCTTTTTGAGAAATTACCCCTATTCAAGCCTGTCACTCCATACCGAGGCCTGGCCTCTCACACAGCCCAATTCTCCAACCGGACTGGGGACTATTGGGGTCAGGACTTGTCATGGTCCAACTCTCAACTGTCCCCAGCTGGTGTCCAAAGACTCTGTGGGTGCTCACAGCCCCTGTATGTTTTGCCACTTCATCCTTATTTCCCTCTCTGCGACTTCAAGCAACCAGGTCTCTCCTGGTGCTGCTCAAACCTTGTTTGGCAGGGGAGGGAGCCATTGACCCAACTCTCTCCCACGAACCCTGTGGCAGACCCAGTGGGTGCCTGGTCTGGTGCTGCAGCTGCCCTGGTCCTCACACTGGTCCCAGGGATCTTATTGTCCTGAAGCACTCTCCTTACTGTCTGGTTTCTCAATGCCCGCTACAATTTTTGGTCTCCTATTTTCATATGTGCTGGGGTATTGTTAGCTATTCACTCTGTTCCTCAAAAGATCAGCTAGGTTTTTCTCCTGTGTGTAGGGGGAAGTGGAATCCACTCCCTCCTACCTCGTGGCCATCTTCAGACTCTGTATGTTCCTCAATTTCTTTCTTCAGTGTTCAATAGTTTTCCAAATAGAGGTCTTGTACCTCCTTGGTTAAATTTATTTTTAGGTATTTTATTTTTTGTTTCTGTAGTAAATGTGATTTTTTCCTTAGTTTCTCTTTCTGATAGTTCATTGTTGATGTACAAAAATGCTATAAATTTCTGAATATTGACCTTGTTCCTGCTACTTTCCCAAATTCACTTATTAGGTCTAGTAGGTTTTTGGTGTAGCTTATAAGATTTTCTATGTACACTATCATGTCATCTGCAAATAATGACAGTTTTACTTCCTCCTTTCCAATTTGTATGCCTTTTACTTCTTGTCTGATCACTGTGGCTACAACATCCTGTACTAACTTGAATAACAATGGTAAAAGCAGACACCTTTGTTTTCCAAAAATACATTAAAAATATCATACACATGATCAAGTGAGATTTATTCCAGGGATGCAAGATGCTACAATATTCACAAATCAGTAAATATGGTATATCACATAAACAAAATGAAAGAGAAAAGTCACATGTTTAATCAATACATGCAGATAAAGCATTTGATAAAATCCAGCACCAATTAATGATAACAACACTGAGCCAAGTGAGAATAGAAGGAGCATATCGCAACATAATAACAGCCATATATGAAAAACCTACTGCCTCTTATCCCCATTTTTAAGTTGGGTAAAATAAACTAATGAGCAAAATAGAACCAGAAACATGGAAATGGAACAGACTGACAGCTGCCCAAGGGGAGGCAGAGAGAATAATAGTGGAAAGAAGGGGAAGGATTGGCTAAAGAACATGTATGAATGACCCATGGGCACAGACAATGGTGTAGGGATTGACAGTGGGGGTAGGTGGTGGGCTGGGTAGAAGAGGGCAAAGGAGGAAAATTGGGAGAACCCTAATAACAAAAACAAGAGTAAAAAAGGAAGTGAATTAAAATTTGTTCAGGAACAACTATAAAGGACACATGAACAAAACCAAGGGACGTGGAATCAGGGGAGGGAGGTAGGGATGCCTGGGGTGGGGGGGGATAGTGGTGAGGAGTAAATACTGACAACTGTACTTGAACAACAATAAATAATTTAAAATTTTTTATAAAGCTCTACCTACATTAAAATTACTGGGGAAAAATATAGTACAAGTAAGCAAACATACAATAACTGCTGTAATCCCATGTATCTGGAGAAAACTATGTTTCCAAATATTCTTTAGATACTTTCTCTGCATATATTTACATATTTTGAAAACAAAAATGGGATTAAAAAAACTTGGACACATTTTTTAATAGAAAAGTTAAGTATTTGCCCAAGTTCTCACATCCAGTAAATGGTAGAACAGGAGTTTGCAATTCAGCATATATAACCATCCTCCTAACTCCATACAGAAGTATAAAGTCATAGCACAAAGGCATGGAAACAAGATTACATGTGATATCTGTGACCAATAACAGTGAAAAGCTTAGTTTCTGGAGTGTACAGGCAGGCAGACATTGTGCAAAATAAGACTCAATACAGAATAGGATCAACTTAATGAACCTTGAATATCAAGTTCAGGAACTCAGGATTCCTGTTTGACTAGATTCAAATGCTGTCTGCCAATATTGAAGTTGGAACAATTGTGGAATTATCAAGATGGAAAATCTGAAAATTGTTATTTGAATCTTGGAATAAAGAAAGTATGAAGAGAGCCTGAGTGTCCCTCCATGCAGAGAGGTACAAACACATTCATCCAGCCTTATTCTTCTGCATTTAATAAGGAGCACGCATACCTCCTTGGTATTTATACACAAAAGCAACTGGAAGGATGATTTATTTTAGCAGTGGAAGATACTGTTGCACACTACTGGACAACAGCTAATCAATTCATAATCCTAGGGGATTTTTTGGATAAAAGAAGTCTTAATATAAAATTACTTTTATATGAATTATTATTTCAATTTAATAGATAAAGAAGCCAAGATTCTAAAAGATAATATAAATGGCCTTTGGCTACATATAGAATACTGATGGCAGATGATTTTCAAGGGTACCTCCCTCTGAAGCCCAGAAACTTCATACTGAATAATGCAGCCAAAGATCCAGTACCACTGCTCAATGGGGATAAGAGATAATAAGTGAAATGAAGATTGAAGATGTTATGTATTTGCCACCTCCTGTGTGCTACAACATATGCCATGTGTTAGAGATGCATAATTCATCAGGGCAGAGGTCTTCAGGTGACTCTTCAGGCTAGATGAGACCATCAGAAGCACATAAATGCTGGCCTTTTCATGTGCTGCTATGACAGAAGAGACAATTGGAATAAACAAGGAGTGTCACCAGTTTAAACAAAGAGATTGGGAACCCACTGGAGAAGATGTTTAAAAAACAATTTGCTGGTTTGCTTGAGGGATCTTTTAGCCTTTTGATATGGTAGAAGCAGGGCATGGCGAGGAGAGAAGAAGCAGGAGATGGTTTGGAAAACAGTGGTTTATAAGACATACTAAGAAATTTATCTTTGATCTTAACGATATGAACTATCTTGTCAGATTGATTAGATGGGAATAACATTGGAGGGAGAGAGATTATTCAAGTGGCTATTGTGGTAATGCAGGAAAATGGTGATGAAGGCAGTTGTTGAAGTGAAAGGAGCTGAAACATACACCAGATATTTACTTAGTTTTTCATTTACTTAGGGCCAGACCACAGAGCTTGCAGCAAATATCCAGATATTTTATTTGTTTTGTTAGCAAACTAGCATTAGAAATTATTTCAGCATGTAATTCCTTTCCTTCCTTTCTTCCTTCCTTCCTTCCTTCCTTCCTTCCTTCCTTCCTTCCTTCCTTCCTTCCTCCCTCCCTCCCTCCCTCCCTCTCTTTCTTTCTTTGTTTCTTTGTGCTTCCAGTATCCATTTAAAAAATTTAAATTCAGGTTTTCCCTAGGAAGGATCATTGCACAAGCTACTAAGAACTTAAAAGAAAAAAAAAATAAAGTCAGATAAGAGCAGAAATGGAAAAAAGGAGCAAGGGAGAAGAGAAGGAGATCATGATAAATTGGTCCTATTATATAGTTTTGCCAAAAGCTGACACTGAGCTTACATCTTCTTTGCAAAGTTCTAGTTTAAGATCCAAATCTCAGGAAAAAAAGAAAAGACACATGATGTCTGGTGTGTTCTTTATCTCCAATGAGAATCTGCTGTTTTCTCAAAAGTTTCTACTCAGGGAAGTTAAATTATCTTAGGAGAAAATCAGCTGCTTACATGACAGGTGAATTGAGGCTTATGTGCTAGTACAGACATTGATATTTGGAAATGGTCCTGAGAAACTTGAAGGAAATAATGATAAGAGCATTCGAGAGCCTTTAAGTCATCTCTTGGCCCTCACAGATATAGTACCAGTATTGCCCTGTTCTCTGCTCAATTACATGTAAGAGCCCACAGTCCGCTGTAGCTTATGGGATCAAAAACTGGATCTCCACTGACACAGGCTGTCATTGAGGAAGAAATATGGACAGCTTGTGCTGCTCACTAGCTTCTTCTGATGCTTCTCCCTCAGATAGTTTCTGATAGTCTGGATGGCACAAGATTTCTTAATTACATATATGGAAACATTATTCACTATTAAAGTCAGCTGCAGTAGCAGAAGGAACTCACATATGCAGTATTGTTTCAATTCCTTCTTCAGTTAATGGAATCTTTTTGACACAAAAATGTCTTGAAATTCCTATCTTTGGTTTGTCCACCAAAAGCTATGAACATGAAGTTCTTTCATTATGACATTGTGTTCACATTTCTATGGAGCATGATTCCTTTATGATGCTCCATGAAAAAAAATAACAGGGTTCCTTCATGAACACTAATTAGGGGAACAAATACTGCATACCATTCCTTCATTAATTCAACAGATCTGTGTGAGGCCTCACTTGTCATTCTAGGAGAATATCCTTCTCTCAAGGAGCTTACAATGCTGTGCAGAGACACAAACAAAAAAAAATGAGATAAGTTTAGAAAGAAAATTGCTTCAAGATAGGAGAGTGGGTTATGCTGGGCAGAGGAAAGAATTTGACAAGATCACAGACTAAAGCCATTGCCTTGCAAACACAGGGCTGCTGAGCTTAGCAATCTTTCCATCTTGGTTTTATCTTTCCCTCTGCCCTTGGCTTCACCCTGGACACAGTGATAGTACTCTTTCCAGCTCTGGACCCAGCCTTGCTTACAAAGTCTCTCCTTAACTCCAGGTCCTGTGATAGAAAGCCAGACCCTCCTGTCAACTCCCCTACTTAGTTCCCTTGCTTTCTATTTTTTTTTCTCAGAAGTTGAAGAAGAGAGAAGGTATTGTTTCTTATTTGCTTTAGTGAAGTGTGAAAAGTCTTAATTTGCTAAGTGGGCATTTCAGTTTTCTGCATGGACCATGTTGTCCAGCTGCCACATGTATTGGTGTTATAGTTCTTAGCATAGAGATGGGAAAAATACATATGACACTGTTAGCAACAGTTGCCTTATTACCCCTTATACTTAGAACAGAAATCTCACAAAATTCAGAGCCTCTGAACAAGCCCAACAATGGCAATGGAGGAGTCTGGTTTCATGTGCATGTACTCAATTTTAAACATGCATAGTGTCCTCATGGGTAATTAGTGCTCTAGATCAAGATGATCCTAGCCACATTCCCATTTAGCTCTAGGTTGATACACATATTTTTGACATTATTAGCTGATCATTGTTTATTTTCTAGTAAAAATTGGCCCAGTCATTATAATTGCTACAGGGAAGCTGATGGCATAATTGTTTGTATAAGGATTCTACTGTTCTAGGATGACTATTCAGGAACGTAATCCAGAAACTTCCTGTAAATCAGATGCTTATTTGTAAAGCTTTTAATGAGAAAATGCCCATGGTGATTTGAGAAGTCTTTACCTTCTACTTTAAAATAGCTTTACCAATGCCCTTTCTTAGTGCTTAAAAGCTTTGACAATTAATAAACTCTATTTGTGCGTAAAGTATTGATGGAACAGTTTAAATATAAAAAGAAGCAACACACTGGTTCATCTAATTAGGAGAATGATGAGGAAAAGTGAGAATTCATCAGCTTTGATGAGAGACCTAGAGGTAGATACCCAGGTGCTCCATGAATAAGGGTGCTGTACCTGTGAGAAGCCAGGTTTTCCTCTCTGAGATCCAGTACTGAGCACAGACAGTGCTGGTGCCTCTATTGGGGCAGAAATTGAATTGAGGACATTGTGTGCAATCTTTTGCTGGCTACTCAGTAACTTCTGCTGTCAAGTCTTTCTACATTCCTTCATGGGAATCAATAGAGATGCATGTGATGTGTTAGGATGAAATTTTGTTAGTATGTTTGGAGACCCTATCTGATGAGATTTGTACCACAAACAACTTTGATATGGCCCTGGCCAGTGTGGTTCAGTTGGTTGGAGCATCATCTTGTAAACTGAAAGGTTCAATTCTTGGTCAGGGCACATGTCCTATGTTGCGGGTTCAGTCCCAGCCAGGGCACATATATAAGGGAACTGATTAATGTTTTTCTCTTACATCAGTGTTTCTCCCCTTCTCTTTCCCCCTTTCTTTCCCCCTCTCTTTCCCCCTCTCTAAAGTCAATAAGCATGTCCTTGGATGAGGATAAAAATTAAAAATCAAATAACTTTGGATAAATTAATAATAAGTGGTCAATATTAGGATTTCATATAGGATTCCATTTTCTGAACCTGTCACACAATAACCACATTTCAGGAGATCAGAATGACAAGTTGGAAACAAGAATGCATGCATAATAATAGCTGTGTCAGGGATGAGATGGGAGTAAGGAAGACCCACTTAGCACCCACTGAAGGGCATTTCTACTGACAGAGACAGAGGAAAATAAGTATGTTTTCAGTGATACTGTTCCATGACTCAGAAAGAGTAAAAACATGCAGCCCCTAAGGGAAGGGAATTGGACATGTGTGCCTGACTCCATGGCTCAACTTTGATGGTATTCCTCTAATGTTGCCCAAATCCTTGACTTTTCCCCTATTCTAGAGGTCATACCTGGCAAAGAAGGCAAGGGAGAGAGTGACATGGATCAGTTACCCTCCTTGCCGAGTATCAGGATCAAACTAGAGAGTTGGGACCACTCTTACACAGCTATCAAGTTACAGATGGTCTTCTAAGCTAATGAAATAATCACTCCTGTGTAATTACAGGTAGATATACATACTGCATATGCACTGATAATAATGTAATACAAAATGCACCATGAACAAGTTAGAGGAAAGAAATATTCAATAGTTTAACTCTCCTTTTTTACCCCCCCTAAAATCTATCATGTTAGAATTTCTGTCAGAAACCTGTGCCTAGCACCTGCCTGTCCCATTTCTTTTTCACAAGTGCCTGTCTTAACTTCATTTTGGCATATATGTCTGAGCAGCAGTTTAGAACATTAAGCCTGAGTGGGTTTGTCAATTTTAGTTTTAACTCTGTGGTTTGCATGTTAATTACCCTCTGCTTCATTAAATATATCTTATTAAATAAGAAAAAAATATTTCTAGTTAGTTCTGAGCTTCTGGTACATTTTTAGCTCTAGTCTGCACTCTTATTTGGGGAGAGCCCTTTGAATGTCATTCAAAAATTTTAAGTAAGATCAACAAATAAAAACCTTGCATGGGGCTTGAAGGTATTAATAAGTCACTTCTGCAGAATATACTCACACAAAGACATTTGTACACCATAATAGGTATTGGAACCCTCTAAATCTGTTAGAATATTGCCTGTATTTATGAGAATCTCTATGTGCAATCTCATTTGAGCACAATGTTTTATTATAAGATTTACTATCTCCCTGGAAAATTTATTTGCACCATTTTCCTGATGAGAAAACCAAGATTTAGAAAAGTTATGTTCCTTTTGTTCAATCTTTCACTCAGTCAGCAAATCAGGTAAAACAGTGTGAGAAGCTTTAAGATGCTATTTGTAAAAAATGTGGTTTGGGTTACAAAATACCATTTCAGCATACCTTTAAGAAATACTGTGCTCCATGTACTGAGCTAGACATTCCCATTTACAATAAGATGCAATCTTTATCCCCAAAGGAATCACAGTCCAAGTGCCTAGCTGGGGACCCCTGAGCAAGTCAGCAGATGGTTAGGATTGGCACCCAACATGCCTCTTCCTTCCCTCCTAATCTACTGCTACCCTCACAACAGCCGCTTACGCAACATTGTTTGGCAGAGTGCCAGTCTTGAAATAGAAATCTCCCTGAACATCCTTGATATTTCCTGTTAAGGTTACTGAAGCAAAATTTGGTTTTACACCTGTTATTTCTTATTCAGACTATAATTAATCAAATTTATAATACCTTCCCTGTGGCACTGGGATGCATACAATATCACTGTCAAATTCATCAGTGTGGGTTGATTTCGTGTGATATGTTCATTGAATGCAATGACTTGGTCTGGTGGCAGCTGACCCAGCTTGCTCTCCAGTGGTAAGATCCAGTGATGGTGCTGTCAGAGCCGCACAGTTTATGGCCTCTCTATTAGCTGCCTAATAAAGTGGCTGAAAATCATTGTCAGCTTCATTGTGACCATAAGTTATTCTGTTCACAAACCTCAATGTTCTTTAATGTGAAGGAATGAATGACCAAGAAGAAGGAGCTGAGTATCGATTCTGGTACCCTCCTTTCATTTACAGGCTTAGGATGAGGAAGGTCCCTGGGAGCCCCTCTCAAGTTCTCCTTCACTTTTGTAGGCATGTAAGGACTTCTCTGATATTCAAATTACTTTAACTATAGGAGAAGAAAAGGGATATAAAGACTAACTTCTATACCATACTCCTGAATAGGGACAAAGTCAATGAATAGCTTTTTCAAGAACAATATGCATGGTATTTTAGAATAATAATAACATTTATCTCATGATAACAGTTCAAGGTCTGTGCCCAAATTCAATATAACACTGCTTGAGGTAGGGGGACAGCAAAAACAAACTTTTCAAAAGTAGTATATATAATATGGTTCAGAATTAACTCTCTAATTCTCAGTCTGCTGGTAAAGTGGGGAACACCATATTAAGTGACCACACAATTTTAAAGTGTATTGCAAATGCAGAATGGCTAAATGCATGTGTGTGGGTGTGTGCTGAGGTGCTTCCTTTAGTGAGCAAGTTGGCTAAAGCCTTCCTAATGATAAATAGAATGCAGTGAAATATAATATGCAGAGGGCCTAGCAAGCGTCAGGTATGGAGGAGACTTGAAAAAATGGTAGCTATTATTGTACCACAATAATTATTTTGTTGGTTTCAGAAACCTGGCATAGGGGATAACAATGGAAGTGGAATAAAAGGATCACTGGACTTTAATCAGAATCTCTATACTCTAGTCCCAATTTGATAATTTATTGATCTATTATGTATCACTTAATTTCAACTCTTCAAAACTAAGTTCTTTTATCTCTAAAATAAAGATAATACTGATTTCTTATCTTACAAAGATATTATGTTCAAATGAATTAATGAACATTCTTTGCAGTCATTTTCTGCCCTCACATCATCAAAAAAATTACTGACTTAATTTCTACATCAGAGTTAGTTATTCTTCTTTTGAACACATGTACAGAGTCATTCAAGGTGTACTCATTATGGCTGACTTCTTTTGCACAACATAATATTTTGTTGTAAGTATCAATAGTTTGTTATTATTTTTATTACTGATTATTGAGTATTATTCCAAACTTGTAATATTCTGAGTTTGATTTACACTTTTTCAAATTTGTTGATGTATAAAATTAGATTTTTAATTTTATACCTTTCTTCCTATGTAAAAAAAAAATCAAAGCAATATATTTTCTTCTAAAGACTGCTTTAAGTGTGTTCTACACATTTTGATATAGTGCTTTTATCACCATTCAATTAGAACTATTTCCTAGTTTCCATTGTGAGATCTTTTTTGACCTATAGTTAACTTCCAAATATCTGAGGGTTTTCTGAGCAACTTAATATTATCAATTCTTAATTTTATTGTGGTTAGAAACAAGCTGTGTAGTTTCAATAAGACTTACTTTATTACGTAGAATGTGCTCTCTTTTAGTGAATGTTCCATGTGCACAATATGAAATCTACAGTGTAGTGACATACTATATGAACAGTCATTAGTCTAATTCACTAATAGTGTTATTTACATTTTCTGTACTGTCATGATTTTTCCACTTATTCAGCCAATTACTGAAAGATGTAAAAAACAACTGAAATTGAGGGTTTTTTCTCTTTTTGTTTCTATTATTTTTTTTTGCCCCCTGTATTTTGAATCTTTAATGTAGTTGCATATATATTTATTTTTTTATGTTTTCATGATCAATTGGCCCTTCATAATTTTGAAATGTTTCTTGTAACTTGTAATATACTCTACTTTGTCTGATATTAATAGAAGAACTGCAGGTTTATTTTGCCTACTGTTGTTAAGTAATGTTTCCCATCTTTTTATTTTCAATCTATCAAAGTTTTTGTTATTAAACAAATAAGTATCATATAAAAGGCATATAAGCCTTTTTAAAATTCTAAACTAATGATTTCTGCTATTTACTGGAGTTTTACTCAATTTTTTAAAAATATATTTTATTGATTATTCTATTACAGTTGTCCCATTTTCCTCTCCCCTTTATTTCCCTCTGCCCCACACCCCCCCCACCAACATTCCCCCACCTTAGTTCATGTCCATGGGTCATACATATAAGTTCTTTGGATTCTCCATTTCCTGTACTATTCTTAACCTCCTGCTGTCTATTTTGTACCTACCATTTATGCTTCTTATTCCCTGTAACTTCTGCCCCACTCACTCCCTTCCCCCTCACCACTGATAACCATCCATGTGATTTCCATGTTCATAATTCTGTCCCTGTTCTAGTTGATTGTTTAGTTTGTTTTTGTTTCTGATTTTTTTTTTAGGTTCGGTGTTGATAGTTGTGTGTTTGTTGTCATTTTACTGTTTGTATTTTTAATCTACTTTTTCTTAGATAAGTCCCTTTAACATTTTATATAATAAGGGCTTGGTGATGATGAACTCCTTGAACTTTACATTACCTGGATAGCACTTTATCTACTCTTCCATTCTAAATGACAGCTTTGCTGGATAGAGTAATCTTTAATGTAGGCCCTTGCCTTTCATGACTTAGAATGCTTCTTTCCAGCCCCTTCTTGCCTGCAAGGTTTCTTTTGAGAAATCAGCTGATAGTCTTGTATGTAACTGTCTCCTTTTCTCTTGCTGCTTTTAAGATTCTCTCCTTCTCTTTAATCTTGGGTAATGTAATGATGATGTGCCTTGGTGTGTGCTTCCTTGGGTCCAGGTTCTTTGGGCCTCTGAGCTTCCTGGATTTCCTGGAATTATATTTCCTCTGCCAGATCAGGGAGGTTCTCCTTCGTTATTTTTTCAAATGCATTTTCAATGTCTTACTCTTCCTCTTCTCCTTCTAACACCCCTATGATTCAGATGTTGGAATGTTTAAAGTTGTCCCAGAAGTTCCTAAGAGTCTCCTAATTTTGTTTTGAATTCTTGTTTCTTCATTTGTTTTAGTTGGATGTTTATTTTTTCCTTCTGGTCCAAACCATTGATGTGAGTTCCGGTTTCCTTTCCTTCACTGTTGGTTTACTGTATATTTGCCTTTATTTTATTTTGCATAGCCTTCACTTTTTTCTCTATTTTGCTTCCACACTCAACCATTTCTGTGAGCATCCTGATTACCAGTGTTTTGAACTCTGCATCTGATAGGTTGGCTATCTCTTAATTGCTTAGTTGTATTTTTGGAGCTTTCATCTGTTCTTTCATTTGGAACATATTTCTTTTCTGAGTAGTCCTCTTATATTAAGGGGCAGAGCCTTAGGTATTTCCCAGGGTGGGGGCAACCCACATGGCTGCATTTTGGTGCTGTACATGGGGGAATGGTCCAAGAGAGAACAGTGCCACTTGCTCAGCTCTCCCACCAGCTTTCAGTCACTTCCCCCACTATGCACAAGCAAACTGATCTTTTCTGGTGTTGATTCCCAGAGTGGTTTTCTGTATGTTCTAGGACCCTGTGGGTCTCTCCAACAAACTGTCCTGTGAGGCTGGAAGTCCTGCCACTGCAATTCCCATAGATTTTTACAGCCAGAGGTTTTGAGGCATTTTTCCCCCAAGCTTGAACCCCAGGTTGCCCAGTCTGTCTTGCTCCACAGTTGTTCCTCCTGGTTTATTTGCATTCAAATGTGGCACCACCTGTTCTGTCAGCTGCCTCCTCACCCACCCCAGTCCTCCAGCCACCACCTGGCAGCACATCTTCTCCACCCTGACTGTACTCCTACCAGTATGGATGAATGTTTCTTCTTTAACTCCTTGGCTGTCAGAGTTCCATACATTTAGATTTTCTGACAGTTATGGCTATTTTTTTTTGTTTTTAAGTTTGTTATTGTCTTTCTTTTGGTTGTGTGAGGAGGCAAAGTATATCTACTTATGCCTCCATCTTGGCTGGAAGTTCTTCTTTCACTTCATGGTTTTAATAGTATTTATATCAAATATTTAATGTCAGAGTTAGACAGTATGTGTTTTGAACAGTAGAAATGTCAGACTGTTCAAGGCACCCTAGATTCTTGAGTGTTTTAAGGGTATACCAAGGTTGAGTTTTGGGCATTTTTTAAATGGATATCATTAAACAGATAAATCATTTCTTAGTGTTCACTTTTGCCTTTTTAGAATCCAGTGGACCTACTTATTTGTTGGCATTGAAGGGCATTAGCAAGCAGGCTTTGTCTATGAATATGTGAATCAGAGAAGAAGGCAAATGATGCCTCATAAGAAAGCAGTCACATCAGTGCACTAGCTGACCTGTATAATGGGGATGATGAAAAGTTTTGTGGATGAATACTGGTGATAGATTTTTGAGCAATGTGAATGTAATTAATGCTACTGAAGTATATAATTTAAAGTTGTTAAAATGGAAAATTTTATGTTATATATATTTTACTCCAATGGGGAAAAAATAAGTATACAAAAAAATTTCTACTCCAGAATCATTTATCCAAATAAAGGCCAGGAGACACAATTTTAGCTCCCATACTATGTGTTCCTTTGTTTAAATTTCACAAGGAAATATAAAATAAATTGCCTAAAAACTGGATATTTCTGTTACCCTACTTTTAACAATTAACAATGGTGTCTTTGAAGAGTTATGATGCTGTAGAAAATCCATAGGCTTTGAAAGAGTAAAACCTCATAATTTAGTTTTAGGCCAATTACTAACCAATTGGATAATTTAAAGAATTTCCCTCCCCCTTCTTTATTTTTTCTAAGCTTCAGGTTTTGTTTTGTTTTGTTTTGCCCCCCACCCCGCAAAATGGTAATAATGGAAAGTGCTTAGCATAGTAACTGGTCTCAGCTAGAGGTAACAATTACCTCAAAAAAGTTTTGCCATTTATCTCATACCATAGTGATTAGGAACATTAAGAATATCAGAACTTCATTGTATTATTTACTTTGTAAAGCCTTCAGATGTCACATCTTATGACTTGCTAGGATTCACTGTGAAAAAAAATGGGGGGTGGTATTAAAGAATAATGTAATGTTCAAAAATATGACCTATGATGCAAAATTCTCACACAAGTCAGATTTCACTTGAAATATCTGAGAAATTGAGAGTTGCTCTGAAACACTTAGTGGAGTAACATATGTGGATTTGCAGTGACTTTCCTTGAGTTCTAGCATGTAAGGAAGATACTTCAAAATCACAGATTTCCCTGGGCCTCCTCTTCTCTTTGCAGACCTTTGTCGGGAACACAAATGCTGACAGTGTGATGCACCACAAGTTACTGCACGCAGTGAGAGCCCGCTTTGTTCGCTTCATGCCCCTGGAATGGAATCCAAGTGGAAAGATTGGCATGAGGGTTGAGGTGTACGGATGCTCCTATAGTAAGTACCCACATGGACTGTCAAACTATCGACATAGTACCAGTTTATTTATATTGAGAATGGCGATCTCAATTGTTCTGAAGTTATTTCTGGACTTTGATAACTTATGAACATTTGAAAATGTGAAATTCAAACCAGGGAAGAGAAAACAAAAGCTCTCCTATTTTGGAATGAAAAAGCTTGGAGGTGACAGATGATAATGACTTAAAAAATTAAATTAAGAAATTATGATGTTTGAGTTGTCATTTTTCCTTACAGTAAAATAATAATTTAAGCTCAGTTATTTCTTATCATGAAGTGAATATTACTAAGGTATCCTCTCTCTCAGAGCCATAAAGGAAAGAAAAATACAAACAAAAATAAACAAGAACAACAATAATAATAAAAACAACTTCTCCCTGTTCACATATCAAGAAGAGGAGGGGAAGAAACATTTCATCCCAATGTAACCCATGGAATGCTTCTGTCCTGGAATTATGCTAGCCATTCTTTCCTCTGTGAGTTGTTTATACTGAAAGTACAAGCGGAGCTCATCTTGTATATAAAGAAGATTGTAAACATGAATAGAACTAGTAACCACTCTAAAATAAGGTCAAAATTATGCAAGAAAGGTTTCCATCCCTATAATTCTCCCCCTTCAAGTTTTATATTTAAATCTAAAATTACATAAAACTAAATTGTTCTTCTGCTTTAGCAGTGACATTTCCTGCTCATATGCTATGACCCCTAATAAAAGCATTTGATTACTACTACCTTAGTGTAAATTAGTTCAATAGATTCCTGGTTTTGGTTACAAGAGTACGTAATGGGTTACACGCTTGTACTCTTTTTCCATGGTATGGTCAACTAAATGTCTGCAGAATCATCTGAAGAACTTCATAAAATGCATTTTCCTAACCCTGTCTTGTGCAAACTGGACTATGGTTTCTAGGGTTACAGATCCAGAAAGCTGAATGTTAACAAACTCCCCATGTTAACATAATACATGCATTATGTTTCACATGTCCACTTAAAAGTAATAAATATCTAAATAAATATCTAAAGTTTAATATAGCAAAAACAGAATTCTTGATTACCATTCTCTCAACATCCTGCTCATTCACATTGCCCCCATCTCAGTAACTGGCACCACTGTTTATCCATCTGCTAAAGTAAAAACCCAGGACACAGCATTAACTCATTCTTTCCCATAAATTCTATTCCTATGCAATGTATCTACAGTTCAGAGTGACTCTACCAGTGCTTTCTTCCCAAACATATCTTAAATCCATATACTTCTACTTCCTTCCTGAGTAGAAGCCTCTATCAGTACCATTCCTTTGGGAAGGAATTTAAACATACTCCTACCAAAAGTTCCCGCTCCATGACACAATCTCCCCAAAAACATTTTTTCCTGCAATAGGCAAAGTGATTTTTATAAATGAGGAAATAAAATCACATCATTTCCCCTACCTGCTTTACTTAAAATTGAAAGTCCTTATTGGCAAGTAATATTTCCCATTGAATATTCTCGGCTTACCTCTTTACTTCCTTCTACTTCTCTGTATCCTTACAGACTTTCTTGTTATTTCTTAAATACATCAGGCTTTTTCTACCTCAGGGCTTTTGCACTTTCTGTTCCTAAGGTACAGAACATTTTTTCCTGGAATTTACATGTTTAGCATTTTTGGTCTGTGTGATTCTTAATTATAATGCCACCTCTTCAGAGAAGTCCAGTCTCATTGCCCCTCTAAAGTCACCTGACTACTTCCTGTGCACCCAGTATTAATCCATAGTAATATACTATGGTTTTACTGTTTCCTATTCCTACCCACACACCAGAATATCTTGTTTGGACTTACTAGTTTGCTGCTTTCCCTCTCAAGTCCCTATACTAGAATGTAAATGCTGTGAGAGCAGGCACCTTGCTTGTTAAGTACCAGCACCTGATAGAGACAGGCAGGTGTTCAATAAATATTTGTAAAATAGATGGACAAACATATCAGTTCAGCCTTGTTGTCCCAACCTGGTCAGCCAGGTTATTCAGGAATTACTTACTGTTAATATACCTATTGTAAATAACTATTTTCCCCCATGGGCTTATAAATCTTTTTTTCTGAAAATTACATTGTATTATGTTGCTAAAGACTGGTAGAAATCTTATAGTTCTATAATTTCTTAAGTCTTAAACTTTTACCATTTTGGAAATTGCTGCATGCTCATTCATTCATGCATGCACTCACTTAGTTGACATTTATTTAGCACTTAAGATGTGTCAAGTATAATGTAAAACTTTAAGGATATAAATAATTAAAACCTTTTTCTGGACTTTTGTAAGTTCTGCATTTGTCTGTTCAAGCATTTTGTATTGCATTTTATTAATTAATTATTATGTGATTGTTTTGTTGATAATTGTCTTCCCCAACTAAACTCTAAGCTTCGAAGAGACTATGCCTGTCGGCTATCCCCATGCTCTGCCCAACACAGAGTTGAATACACGGTATATTTTCAGTAAGTATTCTTGAATGATTGACATTGCTGATATTCAACTTTGGGGTAACAGGCATGTCAATAAAAACAGTCAATAAGGGATTATGTGTGCCTGATAGAAATCTGACAAGGAGGCAAAGGGGAGAGAGTAAAGTGTCACTGCTGGAATCAGAGTCAGGACATCACCACCTGGCCTCCCCTGGGTCTCAGAAATCTATAGCAAAGAGCCCAGGCAGTAGGAGAGGGTTGTCACAGAAGCTGCAAAGCTTGTTATGCTTAGTGCACAGGAGACAAGGGAAGAGAAAGTGTGAAATAAAGATATGTGCCTCTCTTTGTGCCTGCATTTCCCATGCTGTATTGACCTTCTTTCCTGTAGCTTAAAATAGAATTCATCTGGCCTGCAGGAGTACAGACAGTTACAGTAGATGATAGTCCTTCCCTTAAGCTTCCTCCTTGAAGATAAAGTCTACACTTTTCAGTTTAAACAGCTTCTCCTCATGGGAAAATTCAATGCAGGCTGGGGACTGAGCAGTTTATTGTCTTTCAGTTGTCTGTCTACATTACAGATTCTGCCCCAAGTGAAGATTTCTGTTTTGTTTTGCTATGTTTGTTCTTCTTCTTTCTTCAGACCTGACTTAATAAGTCTGTGCCTGTAGATTCCTTTTTCTTTTTAATTCTCACCCAAGAGTATGTTCATTGATGAGAGAGAAAGGGAGAGAGGGAGAAGGAGAGAGAGGGAGAGGGAAAGAGATGTTCAATTTTCCCCAAATATAAAACCATGCCAAATCTTTTTTTTTTTCCCATAAAGAAAAAAGGTAACTAGTCTTAGGGGGGAAATTGCAATTATCTTCTCCAATTTTGACACTATTTAAATGAAACATCTTTTCAGGGAACAAGCTGAAGACCACTGATAGCTTTCTGAAACAGGAAGCAGTTCATAATTGTGTTATGCTATTTTCACAGAGGTTGACTGCTCATTGTCAGCCTTTACCTTGATCATTCTTTCTGTGAACTGGTGAATACATTTGTGAAACATTATCCCCTTCATGAAAGCTTCTGGTAGCCTGTCTGCACATTTCTAGGGGTGATCAGTCATGTCTCAGGTTGCACTTTTCACTTGGGTGAGCATACGTCCCAGCTAGCCCATGCCACTGTCCAGTTTAATAATCTAGAGCTTCCTAATCAGTCGCACAAATTCTGAATATGCTCAGAGACATCTACAAGTCTAAGGTATCTAAAAAACCTAGACAGTATATGTCTCACTGTAAGCATGAAAATGACTACATGCTAAATAGGGTTGAAATTCAGAGCTTTGATTTTTTTTTACTATGACTGTTTTTCTGTGTTGTCTCCTTGCTACCTACCCTGATTCTCACCTGTTGTCATACAGAAAAATGTCAGAAATTCTGTAAGAAAAGCTATTTTTAGGACATGTCACTATTATCTTTAGAAACATATTGTTTCAGTGGTTTATCTGAGGTTATGAACTTTTGATAAGGCCTGGAAAAGTCGCAAAATTGCGTGGAGGACCTATGCATATATGAACTAACTGCAGAAACATCTGTGGTTTGTGATTTGCTAGCCAAAGGCCTTGAGTATTCAGTGCAATTATATGGTTTTAATAATTATCATTTTCTTACATAGTATATTATGAAACTTCAACTGTAATTGTATCAAAAATCATGTTTACTGTGAGCTGCTGAAGAATCTGAGTGGTACTACTTGCCTCAGTGCAAAGCAATAGTTTCTCTGTCAATGCTGAGCTTCAGCTTCCCAGCCAGTGAGAAGTGTGCACTCCATGTCACCAACCCACACAAGACCCCTTCTCAGCTCACTTGGGGATTTGAGCTTGGGATCTTTTATTCAGTAGAACCCTTTTCTCAGCTGGTTTGTTGATAAGCTACTAACATCCATCAAATTGTCAGAATATGCTTCCAGAATTCTGTCTTTCTCAGAAAACAAGGTATGACAGCTGGGTCAGCAATTATGATCTCAGTGGGAAGTCAGCCAGTGCTGGCAGTTTTCAGTGCCCCTGGGATACAGGGGAGCACCTGCTTGATTATCCTGACCTACAAGGAGAGGTTTGCAAGCTGTAGGAACTGCCTTTATCCTGAAAACTTCTTGGGTTCACAGCTGACCTATCTTTCATATTTTAGAAAAAACTGCCAATGTATGACCATCTCAACAAGCCACAAATTGAATTGAATTGAGTTTATAATATTGAGATCCTAAAAATGAATTTTGAAGAAGAGGGAGAAATTGTCCATCCAGGAAGTAAATCTCTAACAGCTAGTTTCTGGGTGGCATTGATGAGTTAAGGAGCTCTGGTGAGTGGTCAATGTGGCAGGAAGATGAAAAATACAACCAAACACCAGGAGGATCATGTTAAAGCTTCACTACCTTGTTAAAACACAAAGAAACTGGAGCAGAGTAATTTCAATGAGAAGGGCTGGGACAAGTAGCCAGGAGTGAGAAGCAGGGTGGTCAAACAAGTAACAAAAGTAAATTTTCTGAAAATCAGACTTGATAATGTGCTTTCCCTACTTTACATACATTGATAATTGTTTCTCTATTGACCTCAGAGTTATGTTAAAACCTCAGGGCCATGTTTAAAGGGCCCTCTATCATAAAACTCCCCACCCTGTCCCCACTGTCTTGACTCTATCTGCCCTGGGATCTTTGCTTTAGTGTAGAAGTTCTCTAACATCAGTAAATATCAGGATCACATAGTATACAATAGCACATAGGTGGCTGGGACCCAATCCCAGAGTTTCTTATTCCGCTGGTCTGTGGTGAGGTCCCAAATCCTGCACTTCTGAAAGGTTCTCTGCAGATACCCAGTTTTCTAGTGCAGAGAGCACACTTCTAGAGTAACACCTTTAGCACCTGAGTCCTTATGGATTGAGATCTGTCCCTATACTCTTTCACCCATGCTTGGAATGGAGGCTTCTGCCTTCTGCTGGTTGGATGTGTAATTGTGTCATGCTGCCTCTTTACTGTAGCCATTTGGAGCAGGGAACTCTTTTGAGTTTATGACTGTCGACCTATGCTGAATATGGGCTCTGTATGCTGAGAGAGTTCAATAAAGGCTCAAATGCAAAAATATCTGACTGAAGTAAGACCACAAAAGTCAACCAAGATGAGGGTTCAAGCTTACTGGAGATAGGATGGGGAGGACATTGCATATCTATCCACAAATAGCCTCTCAGATATGTGTGTGGTTTCCATTTCCCTCCCACAAGGAGCAACTTTTCTGAGTGAACTTGATCTCAGTAGGAGTAAGCACAAAAGAACAGAAACCATAGGGAAATTCAAATCAACTTTTAAGAAAAAGAAAACTTCCTGTTCAAAGTTATCTTCTTTTACAATTGGCATCTCCTTTCTTATGCACACGCACGCACTCACTCAGGCCCCAGTGCATGCCTGATTCTCACTGCATGAGGTTGGGGCAGCCTCACTGGACACGGGAGGTAATTCTCACCAATCTCCCATTTTTTGAAAGAGGGAATGTGCATTGCTGGGTGTCAAACACCCATCTCCATGTTTAGTCTGTGGGCAGGTACACGATCTCTGTGCTTTGGCATCCCCATTTTGTAAATGGAAAAAATACAGACACTGCGAGGCTGATAAGAACATTAAACTAGGAAAATACATTAATTCTTTTTTCCCCTAAAAATGGGTTACTCAGTTCAGAGTAAGATATCTCTATGACTGGCTTAGAGAGGATGTAGAAGAAAATAAAAAAGCTATATTTAATTTTTGTTATTTTTTGGTCCCCTAAACCTACTTTCAGAGGTGCTCACCCACTTCCCCATCTGCCAATAGAAGCCTGTTTCTACTCTTTACACCCCTTCCAACAAATTTTCCTTTGGTTTGTTTTCTTCTTTTTTTTGTGTCGTTAAAGATAATCTTCTTTCAAAATCATTGTAAAACATGAATGAAGATGCTGATGTCCATAACAAAGCCCCATGCCCCAACTTAAGTACCAAACCAGAGGATCAGGAAAAATTGTGTATAGCAATATCTAATATGGAAAAAAACAGCATATAATAGAATTGCTTTTCTTAACAGCAACATTATAAATATATGGGTCATTATTGTTATCATTTTAAAATGATAACATTTTATCATTTTTTATCACTGTTTTATCCAAGTGAAATTGAGAATGCTGACTATTCCACATTGCTTCAGTGCCTGGGGGAAACATTACGTATTCAACTGGGGAAAACTTTAATTCTTTTTAAAAATGTATTTTTGGAAAAAATGTAATTTGTTAGCCCTCTATTTTTCCATTTGTGAAACAGTTGATGCATTTTGTGTATGGCTTAATTAACATTGCAAAGATCTCTAGGCCATTTTTCTGACTTCTCTTAGAGGCAAAACTTCTCTCATTAGCTGTTGTTGGTGTTAGGAGGGTAGCTTTCACATTTGCCAGACTGATTCTGTGCCCTCCAAAGGAGCCTCCCACCTCTACACAAGTGAGCATATGTGAGCAACGCAGGTATCACCTCCCAAGTGGTTACAGAGTGGGGGCAGGTGATGTCTCAGGAAATCAGGGACAATCAGCAGCATCATGCTTGAGCATTGGGAGCTTACTAGGTTACTAAGTCATTTCACAAGTGTTTCTGCACAACACAGTGATCTGACTTAATGAGGTGGTTAATACACATCTGGCCTTGCCTTCATGGGATGCACTGTCATGTTGGAGAAATGGACTAAAACAGATCAGGGAACAACCATGTATCCAATTCCAACTAGGAGGTAAATTATGAAGAGAGCAGATGACACTTAGAAAGAAACTAATGGGAGAAACCTGTTAGGGAAAGGACCAAGACCTAGAGGTAAGCATCAGAGCATTGGCGCAGTACTTGGAGAGTGCTCAGCATAGTCAAAGCAGGGGTAAGCCTAAAGTGGTAAGTTGAATTTCTAACTCTGCCACTTGCTAATGTATTTTTTCACCTCTAGTGTCATAGTTTCCCCATTTGTAGGACAGTAATAATAATATAGTATGCTCCTCATAGGGTATCTAAATGGGTCAAGTAAGTTCATGCACAAACAACATTTAGAGCATTACAGGGTTCAGACTGTACATTTTGTGGATGTTACTACTCTCCTCACTCCACTCATGCATGTTCACATGACTCATACACCCTGAGTGCAGCGTGTGGGAGGGGAGTCAGGGTTGGGAAAATAATTAGCAGATGAAGTGGAAAAGGAGTACAGAGACTGATCCTGATGAGTTTTAGACATTTGATTTAATTTTAATTCAGAGTAGTTTACTGAAGTGTTTCAACAGAGGGGATGTGTGATGTTGCTTACATTTTATGAAAATGAGAGAATGTGTCGCAAGGAGATGATGGAGGTTGAATCAGGAAGGGTGGCTATGAGGTTATTTTGAGAATATGGAGGGTGATGATGAGGGCTTGATTGCATGCTTGCTCAGTGTGATGTGAATGATACTGAACCCCAAACTCAAACAAAATTTCTTCACACCATGTTCTGCATATTGTCTTTACAGCATGCTTCAAATATTTGCTACTGCAGTATTTCCTTTAGATTAATGATGAAACTAGGGAATGAAATGTTAATGAGTGACTAGTCATTTCCAGGTGTGAGTTTTATATCATTCTCACAATGACATTTAGGGTTGGTTTCTCCTAGCTCTATTTTATTGATAGGAACATCGAAGCTCTGGGATGTCAAAGAGTTGCCTCAAATTCACCTTCCAGGAACTAGCAAAATCAGAATTAAAACCCTGGCCTGTAGGTTTCAATTGATAAAACAGGAAAAACATTTTCTTTGTTCCTGTTTTATCAGTTGTCTATGTTTCCTTAAGATCTCATAGCAATGTAGAGATGTGTTTTTTTTAGAGATAACCTATCTCACTAAAATCTATATCATTAATTTTGTCACTAGATTAACTAATCATTTGAGGAAATGGAAGTAGATCTTAAATGCTGTGATGAATTGAGATTGAGGATAGATAGTGTATTAGACTGGAGAACAAAGGAGTTGGGGCACTGCAGTCCAAGATACAAGGCACAAAGTATGTCTTCTAAGCAGTAATAAATGGAAGCCCTTGTCCCAGTCCCATATGTAGCATATGAACTTTTTGTTCCCATAGCACCAAGTGCATCTTTCTATTTTATAACATGTCATCTTAGCATCACTGTCCACAAATTGCACATGTCATGTCCACTCACTTCCCACTATAGCTCTTAAAGACCCCATTCCAGACCCAGAGTCTGGTGCAGTGGAAGAGGGGAAACAATCAGAAGAGAGAATGCAGACCCCATATACAGATGAAGAATTTCAACTGGAGTTTGAGAAGCTAAAATGTGGCAGTATGGGAAACTTGAGGCCTACTTGACATTCCTTCGGCGATAAACCATTGACTCCAAAAGAGAAAAATACAGTTATTTTGCATGAGAAGATAGAGCGGCTGCTACTAGAATGGACTTAATAAGAACTCAATCCCTCTAGTTAACCCACTCAATATTAATACACCTACTATTACTGATTTAACATAAATAATGTGCTAGACATAATGGTATCCATTTATACATATTATCATTTTATATGTATTAGCATATTAATTCTTCCATCAGTATTGTCTGAAAGATATAAATTACCCCATTTTATAAAATCAAGTCTTAGAGAGGTAAAGTTGCCCAAGGCAACCCAGCTAACAAACTATGGCTACTTCATTTTAGAACTCTTGATCTGATATACACACGATGATCCTCATTGTTCCATGATTGATGACAGTTTGCTGCCTGCAGTTTCCATCTGGTTTGAGTAGAGTTTTGTTTAAGGGACAGATCTAGAGCACTGACAGGGAGATCAGGAGACAGTGTGAAAGCAATGGGTTGTTTGTGGAAATCTCTCTATGTCTGGACTATTTATTTTTAGGGTCTAGGCAGTCATCAGCAAAGTTTCAGCTAGAAATACTCTACTCCTAGGGAATAAATTATAAGATTGTATTTTAAAACTAATTATAATAAAAGTATGATTTTATTTTTATTTCAGAATCCAATTTTACAAATAATATTTCTAGGTTCTTGGTAAAATAATTCATAATGAATCATTGTGTATATTCAAGCTGTGAGTTTTAATTTCTTGGTGAATAATTTTAAAAATGAGTATTTTTGAGTAATTAATTTCAAATAAGACTAAGCTCACCCCCTCCAAATACCTATTCACCACCATCTCACCCACATAAGATAGTATATAATGAATCTGTTTCAACTTATAATTAGCCTAATTTTTTTCTATCATAAAAGCAATAAAATTTAATTATGAAGCATTCATAATTTAAAAATAAAAAATAATGTGAAAATGTACAATAACACCTCCCAGAGTCCTTATTAATTTATTTTTAAAGATATTTTAGATTCACCTCAAATTTTACAGTTTTTATATACTGCTGACCCCAAATATGCATCCTCACCTGTTATTAGCATCCCCAAACAAAAAGGTACATTTTTTTACAACTAATGAACTTAAATTGATACATCATATTTATGCAATTTTTTTTAGTTTTCATTACCACTCACTCTTGGTGATGTACATTCTGTGTGTTTGGCAAATATATTAACATATCCATTATTATGGTGTCATGCAGAATATTTTCACTACCCTAAAAATTGTGTATGCTTTGCCTATGAATACTTCCTCCTCAATCTGTGGCAGCCACTATCTTTTTATTGTTACCATATTTTTGGCTTTTTCAGAATATTATTTACTTGGAAACATACAGCATGTAGCCTATTCAGATTGGCTTCTTTCACTTTGTGATATACACTTAATTTTCTTCCATGTCTTATTATAGCTTGGTAGTTCATTTCTTTTTATGGATAAATAATATTCCATTGTCTGGATATATCATAGTTTATTTATCCATCCTCTACAGAAGCACATCTCAGTTGCTTCCAAATTTTCAAAATTATGAATAAAGCTGCTTTAAACAGTTGTGTCAAGTTTTTGTTTAGACATAAGTTTTCTACTCCTTTTGATAAATATCAAAGAATGTGAATGATGGATGTTATGGTAGGAGTATATTTAGCTTTGTAAGAAACTGCTAAACTATCTTTCAAAGTGGCTGTACCATATTGTGCTCCCACCTGCAATGAATCAGTATCCCTGGTGTTCCACATCCTCACTAATATTGGGTATTATCAGTGATCCAAATTTAGGTCATTCGAATACATATGTAGAGATATCTCATTGTTGTCTTAATTTACACTTCCCTAATGGCATATAGGTGTGGAGAATAGTTTTATATACTTATTTGCCATCTGTATACATTCCTTAATGAGGTAAATCCCTCTAAAATTTTTGTCATACAATTTTTAGATAGATTTTACACATCCACAATATAAGTGTATCTAAATTATAATTACTTGACCTCCTTTTGCTTTAACAATAATAAATAAACATTTTTATATATAAAAACTAAAACAATAATTGTCACTGGCACAAGATAGAGGGATGGGTGGAAAGGATGCAATATATTTCCCTCTGTTTTAAAATAGCAAGTTTTTCTTACTGCATATGAGTATTCTTTTCCACTGAAACCAGAAAAAAATCTCAGAATCCTCAACACAGGGTAGTTGAAAGACAGTACTATTCAGTCAGAGTTGAAAAATAAGACTATTTTTTTATCTCTAACCTTGGTCCTGATAGGAGTGGATCAAGCAGCTCCAACTATCAAGCAAAGTAACAAGAAAGAAAAATTATGAGATATTATTACATTCTGGCATCTGACAGAGTAGATCCTAACATAAGTACTTGTGGCACTCTCATCCTGTCCCCTCAAAAAAGAAATGACATATCATATCATGACAAAAAAGAAATGGAACATAATCAACAAAAGTAAAAAAAACAAACAAAATATAACCAGAGACATTTAAATTGAGAACAATCTAACAATAGCCAGAGAGGAAGGGGGAGGAGACAGTGGGAGATGGGTTTTCAGGAACTACTACAAAGAACACATGGACAAAACCAAGGGGGAGGGTGGAAGCAAGGGAAGGAGACTGGTTTGGCTGGGATGGGGGGCGGAGAAAATGTAGACAACTGTAACTGAACAACAATAAAATAATTTTAAGAAAATGACATATCACTAATGAGAGGTTTTGCTTCTAGGATGATGATCAGTTCACTTTAACTCAGTGTGTGGTGGTTGCTTATACATAAATATTCCCCCATATCTAATTAGGATGGGTCTAGTTTATATACCTCCCCTTAAAACAGCAGGTCCTTCCAGATGTCAAAAACATGCATATACAATGGACAACAACTAAGCTGGGAAGAAAGACTAGAAATTATGAGGATATACATTGATTTTTCTCTCCTCTTCTCTTTTTGTGCCCAGAATCAGATGTTGCTGATTTTGATGGCAGAAGCTCCCTTCTGTACAGGTTCAATCAGAAGCTGCTGAGCACTATCAAAGATGTTATCTCTCTGAAGTTCAAGAGCATCCAAGGAGATGGTGTTCTGTTCCATGGAGAAGGTCAACGTGGAGACCATATTACTCTGGAGCTCCAGAAAGGGAGGCTCGCCCTGCATCTCAGTTTGGGTAAGGTCAACTTAACCCCTGCTCAGATACCTACAGAAAACTTTCTTCCATAGCAAGTTCTCGTTTCTGATCCTCCTAGTGTATGAGGTGGAAGTTTATAAAGCACAGTCCAAGTTATGTATTTCTTTTATTCCTGTTGGAGAAGAAAACTACCCTGTTTTGAAATGATTAAGCCATAGATGACATTATTTGAAATGAGATCATATTGGTAGGTAATTAGATATACATGCTAATTGCTGGGCTTTATTTTGTTTGGGTATTTATTTGTTTGTTTATTATCTACCTATTTGTTTACATTTTTTAAAAGTAGTAAGTTTAAACACACACACATTCACACATTATAATGAGGCTTGCTCACAATCCTTCATTTGGTACATTTGGTACATTTATGAAAAGGGGAGTTCCAGGAGAAAAAAAAATGGAAAAGAACATTTTACTTCCTTTAGAGTTTTGTTTTTTGTTTGTTTTGTTTTTAGGGAGGTGATGTCATGTGTATGAGGAAAATATAAGTTTCTGGGCATTCTTGTGTCTTTTTATGAGGAGTACTGCTTTCTTTAGGTGTCCTTGCTGCCCCACAGTGAGCTTGAAACTTGTCAGATGCAAGCTAATTTAGTATAGAATACCCTCCAGTCTTCTACACATTGAGGTCATGAATCTCTTGCTGTGGGTTGGTGCCTATCATGGCCTGTTTTACCTCAAGCAGGTCTTCATTTCACTGTAATCCACTTCCTACCCCAAAGGAAGAAAGAGAGGGGTTCCCTATCCTTTATGTAATCAAAGGCACTTTTGAAGGAAGGGTGAGACAACTGCAGAAGGCAAGGAGCAGAGTTCTGAAAGATTCAAAGGCAAATCAAAAAGGAAATTATAAAAAGAGCCAAATGGATAAAAGAAGTGACCGTTTTGTATGACAATGATTCCCTGCCACCTATTTGATATTTATTAATATTGGGTTGGCCAAAAAGTCTGTTATTTTTTTCCATAAAATGAAAGACACAGCATTCATTTTCACTAACATCTTTATTGATTTGAATATTTTGAGTATGTTGGTTATCTCCCGCTATTGGCTTCTGGTAGATAGAGGCCAGGGGTGCTGCTAAACATCTTCCAGTGCATAAGACAGCCCCACAGCAGAGAATTATTTGGCCAAAATATCAATATTGCAATAAACTTCACAAATCACTTTTAACATATTTGATCAATCACAGCACCATCTCCATACACTGCACAAATATTTTTTTGTGTATCAGTTGCATTTTTACCTTCCTTGAAATAATAAAGCTTAATATGCTGAAAATGTTGCATGTTTTTTTCCATCTTCGATATTAAAATAGCTACACAAAAATCACTAATTTTGGTATTTTTAAAAAATTCATTCTAATATGACAGCTGTCACAATACAAGCCAGCAAAATTGTTTTGAATGAAGTTAAACATTACTAAGCCCTACTAGAGCCATTGTATGGAAAAAAAATAAACTTTTTGACCAACCCAATATTAAGAAAAGTGTTGAATATTATACCTGTGAAAAGCAATTATCAGTAAGTATTCACTATTAGATAGTAAAGAAGGAAAGTCACAGCAGAATTTAGTATGTAAGTTCAAGTTTCATCAAAGACTAGAAAAAAATCACAGATAAAGCACAAAAAAAATTTAACAGTTAACAGGAGAGACATAAAAATGAAGATTAGTTCAAACTCAACAAAAAGTCAGACAATGCATGTCTTTATCTTGAGTGGTTTCTGAGTATCTTCTTAGCCTCTTGGGTGAATATTGTCAGGATGCAAAGACAGTCTCTGTAGTCCTAAATTTAACTCATAAAATTGACACCTAATGCATCAGGTTAAATATACACCAAAGGCATCTTTAGAACAGTGTGTTACTTAGAAAAGAGCAGTAAGAGGACTTGGTAGTAATCTAATAGGTTGTATTTTAGTGGTTTATCAATGAACTACCTGAAGGGTGGACATATAAATATTCAACAGAAATGTATTGGTTCATTAACTGCTATTCAATTTCTAGGAAAAACATATGGGTGAATGAAGGGAAGCCCTCACCCTCTGCTAAGTGCATGTGCCTTAGAGAGCATTGTAGGTTGTGAGTGAAGTTACTATTTCTTGCCAATATTATAACATGTCTTCACTGATACTATTAATTCTACTAGTTACTGCTACAAGTATTTAGATTGTCAATTCACATATGGCATTCCTCCTCTACAGCTTTGTTTCCTCAGTATTGCATGATGGAAAGAAATGGGTGTGGTCATGCAACAGATTTCATTAAAATTGCAGACATGGGTTGGCTGTGTACTGTGGGGAAAACTGCATAAACTACATGTATTTTTATGTATTTATAATCTGGGCTAATAATAACTATCTTGCAGAGCATGAACATAAAACCAAAAATACTATGAATGAATAATTTATGTCAGTAAATAAACATGGAGAAGTATCAAGATGAGAAGCTATTAATATTACTCATTTATTCAACAAATATTTGAATGTTCCACACCCTGTGCTACCCCAGTCTTCCTAAAAAGAAATGGTTATATTAAGATATAGGACCTGCACCTTGTGGTGATACATAGAAAACAAAGAAAGTCTTTTTTTCCTCCCAGTTTATTCTGCTCTATATTTCTAGCCATAGTATTGACAAAGTAAAACCCCATTCAGCAGTAAAAATATGTTCTGTCTGTATTCTTTATAGTTTGGTAATGCCTTCATCTTTTTACCTGCTTTTGGATTTCCCCCATTTCCATCAGTTTCCATGGTTGAGTGTTTCCTATACTTACCCATTGTATGCAGTTGCCTAGGACAGTTTAGTAGCTCTGTCTCTAGAGACACATCATCATCTATCAGTACTTTAACTCTTCATATGTCAGTTTTGCCAGTAGGTATCTGCAAGCACTAACTTAAGTGGAAATTACTTTGAATTGCCTAGAATGAAAACTGTAGTGCAGGTTTCACAAGAGCAAAGTGACACTATTCTTTGCTGCAGCTCCAGAACCTAGATATGCACCTACCTAAAGTCGGCACTTGAGGCAAGCTGAGTACATTGGAAAAAGGGTTTCTATTTCATACATCAGGGCCTGACATAAATACACATTGCTCTTATTGGACTTGCTCACCTGCAAGGCTATGCTCTTAACTTCCTCATGATCCATTCTCTGTCCTATGAGGGTGCCTAATATTTACAGAGTACCCACACTGTGCTAAAATACTGCCCAATCCTCAGAGCTATCCTATTAGCTAAGTAAACATGAACCCCAATTTACCCATGTGGAATATTACATTCAAAGAATATAAATCACTTATTCAATTTGCACAGCTGGCTATTAGATGTAACCACTATTAATGTTTAGTTATATCTAACCAGTTTTTTAGTATTATTTTAAGATTATAAAATATGCTAATGATCCCTGGCCAGGTTGCTTAGTTGGGTCAAGTGTCATCCTGTACACCAAAAGCTTGAGGGTTTTGATTCCTAGTCATACCTAGGTTGCAGGTTGGATCCCCTGTCGGGTGCTCACAGGAGGCAACCAATCGATATTTCTCCCAATTGATATTTCTCTCTCACGTTTATCTTCCTCTCTCTTTCTTCCTCTCTCTAAAATCAATAATCAAGAAACATATCCTCAGGTGAGAATTAAAAAATAGGCTAATGTGCTACTGATATATCTGATAAGGAATTAATATTTAAAATTTACAAAGAACCCATACACTCAATACCAAAAGAACAAATAACCCCATTAAAAAAGTGCAGAGGAACTAAATAAATACTTCTCCATAAAGAACATACAGATAGCCAAAAGACATATGAAAAGATGCTTAACATCTTTCCATGTGACTCTTTCTTTGCTGATTGTCTGATTCATATTACCTAGTTACTTCTACCATGTCTGACTCAGACTGGTCAGTTCTGTGGTAAAGTTGAACTAGGTGAACCCTCTTTGATTACTTCTTTAGGGTAGAAAAATGACTTTCCATAACTATAAATAAGAGTTTACTTATAAACTCTTCTTATCTCAGACCAGAAAGAGTTTTTACATATTTCCATTTAGATTACCTGTGGCAGTTTTCCCTCTATAGAATTACAACAGGAATAACCTTCCATACAGTAGGTAAATCAAAGAGCAGAGGTATTACATGACTGGGAAACTGTTGTAAGAACTACACAGGATATCAATAGTCCATGCAGTTCCCTCATCCTTGCAAGAGTACAGTGTCTTTAAACCGAGGCAGAAGTTTGGTGCTATCTGCAGAGAGTACAGTAAAGTGAGAATCTTGGAATAGCACAAACAGGTGCAGTGCAGAGTGTGCAGTGCAGGTGTCCTGGGGCAAAATTTAGGGTTTACAGGCAAAAGCACTGATTATATAACAACCCATTAAGATATCTTGAATATCAGTGAAAGCTCTGCACATTCTCCAGAGACTCAAATGGAAATTTACTTTAGCTCTTCTAAAATTCACACATTTTAATAAGCCAATTCATGTGTATTTATAGAATGTGTATTATAGTTCTGAGCTTGTATTAAATACTGTGGAAAGTTGCTGTTTTTGAGAGCCTATTTTTAAGCACTCTACTAGACATTTAAAATATATATTTCATTTAAATCACATGGTGATCCTATAAACTATATCTAACCTCATTTTACAGATGAAGAAACTGATCGTCATTGTTACCCAGTCAGTTTTTCAAAGTGACAAATTTGCATACCTGTAGACCTGGGATTAGAACCCTCTTTAATCTTACACCAAAATCCTAACATTAATAATTAAAATTTTGTAAATCTTCATAAAATAATTACATATTACATATCAGCAAGTCCATATACATGTGTTAAATTGTGAGAATAGAGGGAGATGGGTGGGAGAGAGGAGTCCAGAAAGGCTTTATGAATTAATTGTAATCATGTGGCTTTGTTAGTTTCTTTTTTCTTCATTAAAGTCTCAATTACTTCACAAAATATTCATTAGCTCTATATATTGTCACACAGATTTTTTTATTCTCATGGGACATTTTCACTTGCTTTTTTTAGAGAGAAAGGAAGGGAAAGAGAGAAACATGGATGCAAGAGAATTGATGCAAGAGATGCATTGATTGGTTGATCCGCACAGGGACCAGGGATGGTATGCGTTTGGACAGGGGGTCATGGGCTCTCATGTCTGACTGGGGATAAACCCTCAACCAATGTATATGCCCTGAGCAGAATTAAATCCACAACCTTTCAGTTATGGGACAGCACTCCAACCACTGAGCCACACCAGCCAAGGCCACACAAGAGATTTTTATGATAATGACTAGCCTACAGAGGTGAAATTTGCCTTTTCATTTTATATGATGCCTATGCCCCTTAGTATTGCCCTATTTTTCTTTTCCAGAACTCTCTCCTTTTTGATCCATTAAATTATTTTCTGAGACGGTCTATTCATCTACAAGCTTGTGTGTGTGTGTGTGTGTGTGTGTGTGTGTGTGTGTGTGTGGTGGATGCAGATGGTCAGAACATAAGAAATGAGGGTAAATGAGTATCATTTTTTTTCAAGTAGAGGTAGTGTGAGAATATTAGCTTTGTTGACAGAGAGAGCAAAGTTGTAACCGGAATTCACTGTGTCCATAGGTAAGATGTGTGGCCTCAAAGAAGCCAGGGCTTTTTGCAGGGTTGTGTTCAGAAACAATTGTAACAACATACATCGAGTCTGTACCTCATGTGAGAAGTTTAATAAATACATGCAAATACCAACATTGATAATCTGAAAAATTAAAAATGGGACAGTTAATTCTAAAAATCCAAGGGAAGCAGGAAGCGGGAATACACACATGAATGCCCAACTATTTCAACCAGGAATCAAGCTTTTCTAAGAGAGATTTCCTTTTTTGGCTTACAGTCTTAAGCAAGAGAGTTTCCAATCTCTTTTGCTCAGGCTATCTGAAATTCATAGATTGTAAAAGTTAAAGTGACATACATATTTGAACTAATTAAGACCAAGCAAGAAGATTCCATCAAAGAAGACTTCTGGGTGAAAAATGCTGCAAAATACACATACTTAGGCACAAAATGTTAGTTCTAAGGGTGAAGAAATTGACATGTTTATCCAGTGTGTTGGGGGTGGGAGATGAAAAGATTAAATTCAAGATGTTTTACAAACATTTTATGCTTCCTATACAAACTGTTATATTCTTTTGGGTTTTGATTAATATTTATATGATTTCATTTTAACTATATCTCAAACCACATGAGGATTAGGATATTTAAATTAGAAATAAGATGGTTTTCCATACTTCTTTTCACCTAAAAGACAGCTTTTGCATATTTTTATTGTCTTCATGGGGATTTTGTCTTGCCTTAATCAATTGCAGACTAGTTAAAGTTAGCAGTTAGACCTTGATTGCCACTGATATGAAACTTAAAATATATATTTCAGGATAAAGAGATTATAATCTTGTGAAAATTGTTTAATTGTAATCTCTAATAATGACATTTTTATGTAAGGTGGAATGTTTCCTAGGACTAAGATCCTGCCCTCTTCCTGGACACACTAGGTATAGATACAATTCAAAAATTTTACTTAGGGATTGCAGAACTTCCATTTTTCCAGTTGTTTAAACAAACTAATTTTTACACAATTTTGTTTTAATACATGATTTCTCAGTGTTAGCATAGAATAAGTAATGAAGGGGCAAGTGAAATTCATTCATGTCTGCCATTTTTTTTTATAAACTTAAAAGTAACTTGATTGGAAAGAATATATGTACTCATATGGTCATTGTAGCATTTACAATAGCAAAGCTATGGAAGCAACTCAAGTATCCATCTGAATACAAGTGGATAAAAAGCCTGTGGTACACACACATATACAATGGAATACTACTTGGTCATAAAAAAACAAAATCTTACCTTTTGAAAATTAAGAAGTACAAATTGGTAGTTACAAAAGAGTCAGGGGGATGTAAAGTACAGCATAAGGAATATAGTCAATAATATTATATTAACAATATATAGTGCCATTTGGGTACTGGAAATATCGGGGGAACACTTTGTAAGGTATATAATTGTCTAACCATTATACTGTATATATGAAACTAATACAAATAATATTAAATGTAAATTAAAATTAAAAGATAAAAATTAAAGAAACAAAAAAAGTAACTTGTAATGCAGGAGATATTCTATAATTTAACCATCATTCATGCAGTGTTCAATAAATCAGTTATGGAAGACAAGGGTTACATTTTTAAAAGTTTGTTTTCTCATTATAAAAATAATGTTCACTTTAAAATATAGAAAAAAACAAAACCTTTGTTAATATTTTAGTAAAAACATACTTGAGTTTTACATTTTTATTTATTTATTTTCTATAGTTGTAACTTACTCTATATTTATACTATTCTATCTTGCCTTCATATATTTTAAATCAATAAGGTATACATTTTTATTTTTAATTTTTATTATATATTCTCCCCATTACCATTTTGTTCCCTTATGTCCCTCTCCCTTCTGCAATCACTATGCTATTATCCATGTCCACGAGTCCTTTTTCCTTTTTGCTCCATTCCTCCACCCTGTAACTTCCCCCCATCATCTGTCATCCTGCTCTCCATCTATGAATCTGTCCCCATTTTCCTTGTTAGTTCAGTTTGTTTATTAGATTCCACATATGAATGAAATCATATGGCATTTGTCTTTCTCTGATTAGCTTATCTCACTCAGCATAATTTTCTCCAGATCCATCCATGCTGTCACAAAGGGTAAAATTGTCTTCTTTTTTTTCATGGCCAAGTAGTATTCTGTTGTGTAAATGTGCCATAGTTGTTTTATCCACTCATCTATTAATGGACAACTGGGCTGCTTTTCTACCTTGAAAATTATAAATAACACTGCAATGAACATAGGGGTACTTACATTCTTTCAAATTTGTGTTTTGGATTCCTTTGGGATTCCTAAGTGGGACTGCTGAGTCAAAAAGCTTATCCATTTTTAATTTTTTGAAGTATCCCCATACTGCCTTCCATAGTGACTCAACCAATCTGCATTACCACCAACAGTGCAACATCTTCTCCACATCTTCACCAGCACTTGTTGTTTATTACTTTATTGATGACATCCATTCTGACAGGTGTGAGATGATATCTCATTGTGGTTTTAATTTGCCTTTCTCTGATGATTAGTGACATTGAGCATCTTTTCATATGTCTATTGGACATCTGTGGTGGTCTATCCAGGTCGTTTGCCCATTTTTTAATTGGGTTGTTTGTTTATTGGTCTTGAATTTTGTAAGTACTTTATAAATTTTGGATATTAACACCTAAATAAGGTGTAAATTATTGAATATCCCTTTTATTCAATGTTTCTTTTTTGTTTTATAAAAATGGTTGTGACTATTGAATATACTTTTTTTCGTTTTATCCTCTTTTTTAATTCTTGTTTATTCTATTAGAGTTGCCCCAATTTTCCCCGTTTGCTTTCCTCCATCCATCCCCATGCCTCACTCCCACAGTCCATCTCAATTCCATTACCCATGTCCATGGGTCATTCATGTATGTTCTTTCAATACTCTCTTTCCCTTCTTTCCATCATTCCTTCTCTTCCCATTTTATTCTGGCAGCTGTCAATCTCTTCCCTTTTTTCATGTCTCAGGTTCTGTTTTGCTCATTTCTTTATTTTGTTTATTAGATTTCTCTTTTAAGTGATATCATATAATATTTGTCTTTCACTTAGCATAGTATTCTCCAGTTCAATTCATGCTGTTGCAAAGGGTAGTAATTCCTTCCTATTTTTTTCTGCTGCATAGTATTCCATTGTTTAGATGACACACTGTTTTTAATCCTTTCATATGCTACTGGGCACTTAGGTTGTTTACAACACGTGGCTATTGTACATTGTGCTGCTATAAACATTGGGATGCATAAGTTCTTTTGAATTGGTGTTTTGAGATTCTTAGAGTATTTTCCCAGCAGTGGAATCCCTGGGTCACAAGGCAGTTCTATTTTTAAGTTTTTTAAGAAATTCCATACTATTTTACTAGGTGGCTGCACCAGTTTACATTCCCACCAACAGTGTACTAGGATTTGGTTTTCTCCACACCCTCACCAGCACTTTTAGTTTGATTTATTCATGATAGCCATTCTGACAGGTGTGAGGTGATATCTCACTGTGGTTTTAATTTGCATCTCTCTAATGGATAGTAATACTGAGAATATTTTCATATTCCTATGGCCATCTGTATGTCCTCCTTGGTCCTCTGCCCATTTTTAATTGAATTGTTTGTCCTCCTGGTGTTGAGCCATGTGAGTTCTTTATATATTTTGAAGATTTTACCCTTGTCCAATATATCATGAAAAATATATTCTCCCATATAGTCAATTCCCTTTTCATTTTGATGATGGTTTTTTATCTGTACAGATTTTAATTTTTTTTTAGTTTTTAAAATTTATTTATATTTTTATTGTTGATTAAGTACAGTTGTCACCATTTTCCTGCCACCACCTTCCCCCACCACACCCACCCTCACCTCCCACCCTTAATTCTTCCCCCCGTTGGCTTTGTCCATGAGTCCTTTATACATGTTCCTTGAAGACCCTTCCCTTTCCTTCCTCTGTTACCCTTTCACCACTCCCCTCTGGTTACCGTCAGTTAATTTGATGTAGTCTTATTTATTTTTTTCCTTTATTTCCCTTGCCCTAGGAGATATATTATCTCAAATATTGCTACATGGAATACTGATATTTTACTGCCTTTGTTTTCCTCTAGGACTTTTATGATATCATGACTTATATTTAAGTATTTTACCCATTTTGAGTTTATACTGCTGTTTGGTGTAAGTTGGTATTCTACTTTAATTTTTATTTGCATGTACCATTCCAGTTCTCCCAACAACATTCATTGAAGATGCTTTTTTTACTCCATTGTATGTTCATGCCCCCCTTATCTAATATTCATTGACTATAGAGACATGGGTTTATTTCTTGGCAGTCTATTCTTTTCCGTTGATCTATGTGTCTGTTTTTATGCCAGGACCAGACTGTTTTAATTACTGTGGATCTGTGTAGTATAATTTAATATTGGGTTGTTGTCCCTCCAAATTTTTCTTCTTTCTCAAGATTTCTGTGAGTATTTGGGACCTTTTTTTGGTTCCACATAAATTTTTGAAGTATTGGTTCTAGATGTGTGAAATATGCCATAGGTATTTTAGTAGTAATTTTGCTGAATCTATAGATTACTTTGGGTAGTATGGCCATTTTAATGATGTTAATTCTTCCAATCCATGAACAGGTTATATGCTTATTTATTTATATCTTTCTCAATTTCTTTCTTCACCATTCGATAGTTTTGATTACAGGTCTTTTACCTCCCTGGTTAATTTTATTCCTAGGTAATCTATTTTTTGTTGTTGCTATAGTAAGTGGGATTTTTTTCTTAGTTTCTATTTTGTGACAGTTCATTGTTGGTATACAAATGCATCATAGGGATACCAGAAGGAGAAGAAAAGGGGCATGGGATAGAAATACTGTATGAAAAAAAATAATGAAGGAAAACTTCCCTAACTTGGTGAGGGGAAAAGTCACACAAATTCAAGAAGCACAAAGGGTCCCAATCAAGATCATCCCAAAGAGGCCCACTCCAAGACACATTACAATCAAAATAGCAAAATTTAAAGACAAAGAGAGAATCTTAAAAGCAGCAAGGGAGAAACAGGTAGTAACATACAAGGGTTCTCCAATAAGTTTATCAGCTGAATTCTCAATAGAAATGTGACAAGGCAGAAAGTACTGTCAAGAAATATTTCAGTAATGAGGATAGGAAAATGTCAGCAACATAGGCTGGAGTGGAATCCATGTCCTCCTGCACACAGGGGGAACACCTAGCTGACCTTCTGAGGAACAGAGTGAACAGCCAATAGTATCCCAGCATATATGAAGATTGGAGGCCAAAACTATAGAAGACATTGAAAAATCAGACAGCAAGGAGAGTGCTTAGGGACAATCAAGTCCCTGGGATCAGCACGGGACCAGGGCAGCTGCAGACTCAGGCCTGGCAACTACTAGATCTGCCATAGGATTCTTGGGAAAGAGCCAGGTCAACAGTTCCCTCCCCTGACAAACAAGGTGGGAGCAGCACCAGGAGGCACCTGGATGCTTGAAGTTGCTGGGGGGAATGAGGTTGAAGTGGCAAACACACAGGAGAGGTGTGCACCCACAGAGATTGTGGATGCCAGCTGGGAAAAGTTGCGCCCTGACAGACCTTGACTCCAGTCTGGTTGGAGAGTTGTGCTGTGTGAGAGGACAGGTCCTTGTTTGGAATAGCAGACTTGAATTGGAGGAATTTTTCAAAAAGAAAAAAATCGGAGGCACTCAGTGGGTGTTTAGGGAATTCTCCCACAGCAGCCGCCCCCACCTGTCCTGGCTGTCTCCATGCAACCCCCTCAGCCTCGGCCATGGGCCCACCTCTGCAGCCAGAACTGTGACTGCATCCCTGCCCCCTGTTGCAGCAGCAGAGAGCACCTAACCATGCCCGAGACCCCTGTGGTGTGCCACTGATCCAGCTGCTCCACACCTGGCTGTGGCTGCCACCACAGCACCAAAGGCCAGTGCACCTGACACTGCCACCCTGAGACTGCACTCCTGCTGCAGTAATGGAAGCTGAATCTCACTACTTCAACCCCGGGGGGTGGATGGCTCTTGACACAGCCATCCCAGCTGCCACTGAAGCAGCAGCAGAGGCTGTGTGCTCACACTCGAAGCCCTGGGGGTGGCATAAACCTGAACCCACAACCCAGCGGCTGCCAATCCTACCCCAGCAGAGGAGCCCGAGCACTCATGCCCACAGTCCAGGGGATGGAGCATGCCTGACTCCACTGCCCAGAGGCACCTCGCACCCAACCCCATCCCTCTGGGCACAGTAGCAGAGTAAGCAAACCTGCATCTTCTGGGGTGGCCATGGAGGTACACTCATCCTGCAGGGTGGAATGGTTCTCTAAGAGGAAGGTGGAGACACCCCCGCAGAGGAGAGTAGCAGGGCTCAAGAAGTCAGCAATCAACAGAAAGAGAGGAGGTGCTGAACTACCCTGAAGAGAGTCCTTAGCATCTAGGACAACAAAGAGCAAGAAGGTAGTGTGTGAGTTGAAGGTGGTGTGTGAGTTGTCCCTAACTGGTGTACCTCAAAGACAGCACAACTGGTGTACTGAATGCATAGGGCGAGCATGGAAGGGCACTGGAGGCCCTGGAGCAAACTGAGGAACTGGGCTGGAGGCTGGGCAACTGGGAAGAGTGCTGCTCAGACCTAGCCCCAATACCTGCAAAACCAAAGGAAGGGAGAAAAGCAAATCCAATCCCTCCTCAGCCTGCTACAGCCAGGAAGACCAGTAGAACTGGATTGGCTTGTTTAAAGCCATTAGGAGTTTTCTTCTTTTTTTTATTTTGGTTCCTTCTTCCTTTCTATCTTTTTATATTTGTTTTTCCTTCCTTCCTTTTTTTTCCTTTTTTTTTAAATTCCCACAAGTGGGACAATAAAACCTGGAGCTGTGAAAGGACCAGAGTTAGACCCAAAGAGGGGTCATCCAACAACTGAGACAGTGAGACAGATTTCACTTTGCTACTCCAGAGAACTTGAAATTTATTGTATATTTACATTATTATCATTATTATTATTATTATTTCACTATTTACACATCTTTTATTTTATTAGTACTTTTATATTTCTTCTTTCTCTTTAATCTTCTTCACTAAGTTTGTTAAATTGCATTGTGTGACTGGTTTCCATTCTTCTCTCTTTCATAGTGTATTTTTAATTATCCATCTTTCACTTAAATTGTGTTCCAATAGCACACTACTCTAGGTCCTGTACTTCCTATTCTTATTATTCAGATCACATAGATTCTGTCATATGATTGTTGCTCCATTACTATTGTAAATAATTATTGTTCCATACAATTGTAAATACTACACAGTACTGCTCCTGGAACTTAGCTTACTTCACTGATTCTGGAACTTTATTACTGTTGTGGTTAACCCTATTCTCTTGAACACTACACCTATTTTCTATCTTTATTCTCACTTTACCTCCTAATCTGACTTCCCACAAGCTCACTGCTTTCTAGATCCAATTCACAATCCTTCCTGTCCCTAAGAAGAGTATTATTTTCTTTCCATCCTTTCTAAAAAGTGGCTACTTGGGAGAAATATCACGGTTAACACTATACATATGTAAAGAATCGCCTAACTCCTCTTTACGGGTTGGTACTTTAAATACAATAGAATACACTCCTGCTGTCTTAAACCATTTTGCTTTCCCCCTCCAACTGATCACTAAAAAGAGTAGGTGGCAGATGTGAACACCAGTGTACCTGCTGGAAGAGGAAACCGGCCAACAAAGAAACCACCAATAGATAATAAGGGAAGAAGGTGAAGGAGGGAGTGGAAACCACACTAACCTCCATCCAGGACTCACCTGGAAATACAACTAAATGGTGGAGAAATTACCCAGAATAAACAACTGAACAATAGTGAGAGAGAAGCCTCAAGACTTCAGACAGACTGAAGAACAAGCTTCAACACAAACTGTCCACACCACAAGAGAATACAAGATGTGGTAGATGGAGTAACCCTCAGTTAACCACCTGCAGGAAAGGACCTACCAAAGAAAGACCCAACAATAATCAAAACCGAAATGAATACAGAGAGCCAACATAAATGTCAGCCAAAGACCGGCAAGCTCAGGAGATCAAGGAGACTGCACCACTGAATATCATAGGTCTTCTACCATACAAGTTCACACCATAAGCCCACAGGGTCAGAACAGATCAATTTAAAAAGCAAAGGGTAACAAGAAGACTTTCACAAACAATGGGAAGACAAAGAAACAATCCCCAAATGAAAGGAAATGAGAAAGCTTCAGAAAGAATGCCAAATGAAATAGAGGCAGGTCAACTATTAGATATTAAGTCCAAAGCAAAAGTTATCAGGAAGCTCAATGAGCTCACAGAGAATTACCAAAAAGTAGAGGGAAACTACCAGGAACTCACTACAAACTATGTCCACTTGAAAAAGGAAATAGAAACTATCTACAAGAGCCAAGAAAAAATGAAGAATACAGTAGAAGGAATCAAGAGCAGGCTAGATAATGCACAGGATTGGATCAGCAAGCTAGAGGACAAAGTTGAAAAAAAAACATCCAGAAAGAGCAAGAAAAGGAAAAGAGACTCAGTAAGAATGAAGAGGGGTTAAGGGAAATGCAGGACAACATGAAACATAATAATATCCATATAATAGGGATACCAGAAGGAGAAGGAGAAGAACAAGGGATAGAAAACATGTGTGAAAAAGTAATGATGGAAAATGGCCCTAATTTGATGAGAAAAAAAGTCACTCAAATCCAGGAAACACAGAAAGTCCCAATCAGGAAAAACCCAAAGAGGTCCACTTCAAGACACATCATAATTAAAATGGGAAAATTCCAAGACAAAGAGAGAATCTTAAAGGCAGCAAGGGAGAAACAGGAAGTAACATACAAGGGAGTCCTGATAAGACTAGCAGCTGACCTTTCCATGGAAATGCTCCAAGCCAGAATGGAATGGCAAGAAATATTGCAAGTAATGAAAACCAGAGGCCTGCAACCAAGGCTACTTTATCCAGAAAGGCTCTCAATTAAAATGAAAGGTCAAATAAGTAATTTCCCAGACAAAAGTAGCTTGAAAGAAGCTTATAATTCCTACAAACCAGCTTTGCAAGAGTTGCAAAAAGTTCTACTTTAAGGGCAGGGAGGAAAACAGTGAAAGAGATAGGAAGACAGGTACTAAAAATGGCAATGAATAAGTGCCTACCAATAATAACCTTAAATGCAAATAGATTAAATGATCCAATCAAAAGACATACAATAGCTGAATGGATAAGAATGCATGATCCACACATATGCTGCCTAGAAGAGACCCACTTCACAACAAAAGAACTACACAAACTGAAAGTGAAGGGTTGGAAAAAATATTCCAAGCAAATACACAGGAAAGAAAAGCTGGGGTAGCAATACTCATATCAGACAAAACAGACTTCAAAACAAGGGTTATAAAAAGAGACACAGAAAGACACTTCACAATACTCAGTGGAAGAACCAATCAAGAAGACATAAGTATTATAAACACATATGCACCCAACATAGGAGCATCCAAATACATACAGAAATTTTTGGAGGACTTCAAGAAAGATATAGATAAGAACACTCTTATAGTAGGGGATTTCAACACCCCACTGTCCAAGTGGATAAATATTCCAAATAAAATATCAACAAAATATGTGCCATTAAACAATGCCCTCGATCAAATGGGTTTAATGGAAATATATGAGACTTTCATGCCAAAGAAGCAAAATACACAATTTTTTCAAATGCACATGGAATATTTTCAAAGATAGACCATGTGATAGGACACAAAACAAGTCTCAAGTAATTCAAGGAAATTGAAATCATATCAAGAATTTTATCTGACCACAAGGGACTGAAACTACAACCTCAAGGGAAAAATCCAAAACACTCAAACTCATGGAGATTTAATAGCGTGCTATTAAACAATGAATGGGTCAAGAATGAGATCAAGGAAGACATCAAAAGTTTATGGAAACAAATGAAAATGAACTCCCAACAATCCAAAAGCTACAGGATACAGAGAAGGCAGTACTGAGAGGGAAGTTAATAGGAACACAGGCCTACCTGAAAAAAAAAATAGAAACATATCAGATAAACAACCAGACCCTACATGTACAAGAACATGAAAAACAACAACAAAGACAGCACATAGCAACCAGAAAAAAGGAGATAACCAAGATCACAGCAGAATTAAACAACATAGAGACTAAAACCACAATTCTAAGAATCAATAAATCCAAGAGCTGGTTCTTTGAAAAGATAAACAAAATCGACAAACCTTTAAGCAGACCCATCAAGAAAAAAAGAGAGAGGACCCAAATAAACACAATCAGAAATGAAAGAGGAGGGATTACAACTGATACCACAGAAATACAAAGGATTATAAGAAATTACTGTGAAGAACTATATGCCAAGAAATTTGAAAAACTAGGTGAAATTGACAAATTTCTAGAAAAATATAATCTTCCAAAACTCAATGAAGAAGCAGTAAGCCTGAACAGACCAATAACTGCTGATGAAATTGAAGCAGTAATCAAAGAACTTCTGACATACACAAACTGTGGACCAGATGGTTTCACAGGAGAATTTTAAAAAGCATTTAAGGAAGAGCTAACCCCTATATTTCCAGACTATTCCAAAGTATCCAAGAAGATGGAAGATGACCAAGCTCTTTTAATGAAGCCAGCATCATCCTAATCCCAAAACCAGATAAATATACAAGAAAGAAAGAAAACTTCAGTCCAATATTGGTGATGAACATCGATGCTAAAATCCTCAACAAAATATTGGAAAACTGCATTCAGCACTAGGTTAAATATATCATACACCTTGATCAAATGGGATCCACCTTAGTGGTATAAGAATGGTACAATATTTGCAAATCAATAAACTTAATACATCACATAAACAAAATGAAAGAAAAAATCACATCAATGTGATCATATCAATGGATGTGGAAAAAGCTTTTGATAAAGTACAGCACCCATTTATGATAAAAACATTTAGCAAAGTGGGAATAGAGGAAGCATTCCTCAACATAATAAAGACCATATATGAGCTACCTATATCCAACATCATACTCAATGGGCAAAAATGTGGACTTTTACAACTAAGATTAGGAACAAGAAAAGGATGCCTGCTTTCACCACTCTTATTCAACATAGTATTGGAAGTCCTAGCCAAAGCAATTAGACAAGAAAAAGAAATAAATGGCAACCAAATTGGAAAGGAGGAAGTAAAACTGTCATTGTTTGCAGATGACATGATAGTATACATAGAAAATCCTATAGACTCCACCAAAAGACTAATCGACCTAATAAGTGAATTTGGCAAAACAGCAGGATACAAAATCAATATTCAGAAATCTAAGGCATTTTTGTATACCAACGATGAAATATCAGAAACAGAAATCAGGGAAAAAATCCCATCTGATATAGCAACGAGAAAGGTAAAGTACCCAGGAATAAACCTAACCAAGAAGGTAAAAGGCCTCTATCCAGAAAACTATACAACAGTGAAGAAAGAAATTAAGGAAGACACAAAGGGAAGTATGTACCATGCTCAAGGATTGGAAGAAATAACATCATCAAAATGTCCATACTACCCAAAGCAATTTATAAATTCAATGCAATCCCTATTAAAGTATCAATGAAATATTTCACAGATATAAAACAAACATTTCAGAAATTTATATGGGGCCATAAATGACCCTGAATAACTGTAGCCATTTTGAGAAAGAAGAACAAAACAGCAGGAATCAAAATACCTGATACCAAACTGTATTACAAGGCCCGTGTAATAAAAATAGCCTGGTACTGACATAAGAACAGACACATAGACAAGTGGACATAACAGAGAGCCCAGAAATAAACCCAAGTCTCTATGGTCAATTAATATTTGACAAAGAGAATAGCAGCATCAAATAGAGTAAAAAATAGACTCTTCAACAAATGGTGTTGGAGAACTGGACAGCTACATGCAAAAAAATGAAACTCGATCACAAACTTACACCATACATAAAAATAAATTCAAGATGGATAAAAGACTTAAGTATAAGTCGTGACACTGTAAAAGTTCAAGAAGAAACCATCAGCAAGAAATGCTCAGCCATTCCACGCAGCAACATTTTCATTGATATGTCACCTAAACCAGGGGATATAAAGGAAAGAGTAAACAAATAGGATCTCATCAAATTAAAAAGCTTCTGCATGACTAAAGAAAACAACATTAAAATGAAAAGAGAAACAGCTATTTGGGAAAACATATTTGCCAATGATATGGACAAGAGTTTGATCTCCAAAATATGTAAAGAACTCACACGATTCCACTCCAGGAAGACAGAAAACTCAATTAAAAAATGGGCAAAAGACTTGAATAGACACTTCCCCAAGGTGGACGTACAGAAGGCCCAGAGACATATGAAAAGATCCTCAGTATCACTAGCAATCAGAGAGATGCAAATTAATACCACAGTGAGATACCACCTCACACTGCTGAGATTGGCCATCATAAACAAATCGACAAACAACAAGTGTTGGAGAGGATGTGGAGAAAAGGGAACCTTAGTGTGCTGTTGGTGGGAATGCAGACTGGAGCAGCCACTGTGGAAAACAGTATGGAATTTTCTCAGAAAACTAAAAATGGAAGTGCCTTGACCCAGAAATTCCATTGCTGGGATTACATCCTAAGAACCTGAAAACATCAATCCAGAAGAAATTTATGCACTCCAATGTTCATAGCAGCACAATGTGCAATAACTAAGGACTGGAACCAACCTAATTGCCCATCAGTAAATGATTGAATCAAAAATCTGTGGTACAGCCCTGGCTGGTGTAGCTTAGTGGATTAAGCACGGGCCTGTGAACCAAGAGATCATGGTTTGATTCCCAGTCAGGGCACATGCCTGGGTTGCAGGCCAGTTCCCAGCAGGGAATGCACAGGAAGCAACCATACATTGATATTTCTCTCCCTCTCTCCTTCCTTTCCCCTCTGAAGATAAATAAATAAAATCTTAAAAAAAAAAATCTGTGGTACATTTACCCAATGGAATACTAGACATCAGAGAGAAAGAAGGAGCTCCTACCTTTTGCAACTGCATGGATTGAACTGGGGAGCATTATGCTAAGTGAAATAAGCCAGGCAGTGAGGGACAAATATCCTGTGATCTCACCTTTAACTGGAACCTAATGAACAAAAGAAAAAAATCATGCAAAATATAACCAGAGACATTGAAATTAAGAACAATGACAGTGACCAGAGAGGAGGTGGGAGGGGATAATGGGGGGGGAGTTTTAGGAACTACTATAAAGAACACATGGAAAAAACCAAGGGGGAGGGTGGAAACATGGAAGGGAGGTGCATTTGCCTTAGGTTGAGGGAGTCTTGGGGGGAAAATGCAGACAACTATAATTGAACAACAATAAAATAATAAAAAAAGAAATATTCCAGTAATGAAAAACAAGGACCTGCAACACATACTACTCTATCGAGCAAAGTGATCATTTAAAATGGAAAACCAAATAAATTTTTCCAGACAAAAGAATCCTATACGAGTACATCTCCACCGAGCCATCACTGTAAGAGTTGCTACAGAGACTGCTTTAAGAAGGAATAAATTGTGTGTATGTGTGTGTGTGTGTGTGTGTGTGTGTGTGTGTGTAGTGAGAGAAACCCAAATATAAAGGGAAAATGGCAATGGATAAATACATATAAATAAGAACCTTAAATGTAAATGGATTAAATACCCCAATCGAAAGGTGTAGGCTAGCTGATTGGATAGAAAACAGGACTTACATATATGCTATCTACAAAAGACCCACCTCAGAACAAAATATATACACAGGCAGAAAGTGAATGGATGTAAAAAATTATTCCATGCAAATGTACATAAAAAGCTGGGGAAACAATACTTATATTAGACAAAATAGACTTCAAGAGGAATCCTATAAAAAGAAATAAAGATGGCTACTTCATAATTCTTAAGGGTGTACTCCAGCAAAAAGATATAACTATTATAAATATATATGCAACCAACATAGTTCCATCTAAATATATAAAGAAAATATTGGAGGACTTTAAGAAAGAGGAAGACAGTAATAAAGTCATTATAGGGGAATTTAATACTCCACTGTGAACAATGGCTATATCTTCCAAACAAAAAAATCAACAAAAACATTGCAGAACTGAACAGCTCTCTAAATCAAATATACTTAATTGATATTTATAGAACATTTCATCCCAAGGAAGCAAAATACACATTCTCAAATGCACATGGATCATTCTCAAAGATAGACAACATGGTAGGAAACAAAATAAGCCTTAACCAATTCAAGAATATTGAAATCATATCAGGCACCATTCAGATCACAGCAGCTTGAAACTAGAAACCAACCTCAAGAAAAAAAAATCAAAAACATTCAAATACATGAAGGCTGAATAACAGGTTACTAAATAATGAATGAGTTAATAATAAGATCAAGGAATAAATGAAAAAATACCTGGAAAAAATGAAAATGAACACACAATAACCCAAAATTTATGGGACACAGAAATGGTCATACTGAGAAGGAAGTTTATAGCAATTTTGGCTTACCTAAAGAAGGTAGAAAAATCTCAAACAACCTAACTCTACATCTAAAAGAACTAGAGGAACAATAAGAAACAAAACCCAGAGCAAGCAGAAGGAAAGAAATAATCAAGATCAGAACAGAATTAAATGACATAGAGACTAAAAAATATAATTCAAAGGATCCATGAATCCAGGAGCTGGTTGTTTGAAAAGATACACAAAATTGACAAACTGGTAGCCAAACTCATCAAGAAAAAAACAGAGGATGCAAATAAGTAAAATCAGAAATGAAAGAAGAAAAGGAACAACTGATACTACAGAAATGCAAAGGATTGGGAGAAATTACTATGAACAACTAAGTATACACCAAGAAATTGGGCAACCTAGGTGAAATGGATAAATTTCTAGAAACATACAATCTTCCAAAACTGAATCAGGAAGAAGCTGAAAACCTGGATAGATTGATAACAACTAGCAAAACTGAATCAGCAATCAAAAAGCTATCTACACAAAAAAGCTCTGGACCAGATGGCTTCATAGGCCAAGTTTACCAAACATTCAAGAAGACCAATCCTTCACAAACTATTCCAAAAAATTCAAGAATAAGGAAGACTCCCAACTATTTTATGAGCCCAGTATTATCATAATCACAAAACCAGGAAAGGCATAACAAAGAAAGAAAATTACAGTCCAAGATCTCTAATAAACATAGATGTGAAAATCCTCAACAAAATACTAGCAAACTGGATTCAACTACACATCAAAAAGATCTTATACCATGATCAGGTGGGATTTATTCCAGGGACACAGGAATGCTATAATATTCACAAATCAATAAATGTAACACGTTACAAACCAAAGGAAAGACAAAAATCACATGATCATATCAATAAATGCAGAAAACGTTTGATAAAATCCAGCACACATTTATAATAAAAACACTTGGGAAAGTGGGAAAAAGAAAGCATACCTCAACATAATACAGGCCATATATGAAAAACCTACAGCCAACATCATACTCAACAGGCAAAATTAAAATTTTTCCCTTAAGATAAGGAACAAGACAAGGCTACCCACCTCACTACTCTTATTCAACATCATCCTGGAAGTTCTAGCCACAGTGATTAGACAAGAAGAAGAAATAAAAGACATCCAAATTGGAAAGGAGGAAGTAAAACTGTCATTACTTTCAGACAACATGATAGTCTACCCTATAGACACTCTATAGTCTTCACCAAAAAAACCACTGGTCCTAATAAGTGAATTCAGCAATGTAGCGGGATATAAAGTCTATATTCAGAAATCAATAGTATTTTTGTATACCAATAATTAATATACTTTTAAAATAAGTACTTCTTAAAAATTATTTAGATTTAGATGCCTCTATAATATTTCATCTGGTGATTCTAAGGATAAACAAAGCTACTTTTTCTCTTTCTGAATGATTGAACATTATCTCCAATTTTTAAATTATTAGACAATAAAATATATTTCATTATTTTTCAGTTTGTACTTAAGGCAGATTTCTGGAATGTAATTTACTAGGTAAAAAGTTATGAAAACTTTTTATATTTTTCAATATTTATTAGTGTATTTTTTTAGTTTGGTAGATTTCATGTTGTATTAGCTTTGGGCAATAAAAATAATTGACTAAGTAAATGGACAGCTAAACAATGAGTAATATTAATTTACTTTTGAGGAAAGGTCAACAAATTGGTTTAAGCATTTATGAACATTTTATGAGGTATTTGCCATGAAAAGATGTGTGTTCACTAAGGTTTGGGGTTTCACTAAGCACCATAAAAGAGAAGTAGCAATATTTTATTTAAGAAGCTGGATACTTTTATTCCTTTGAAGTCTTAAATTTATGGGTGAATTATTGAATGAAATGGTAGTTGCAAACTTTGAGATCCAAGGTTAGACTATAGGAGAGAAAGGCTAACTTTTAAACTTGATAAGAATAAGGATGGGGTAAGCAGTGAGACCCTAATCCCTGCTGTTCAGATGCTCTGACCAATTGAGATGGTGGTGATAATGGGGGCAGCAGAGGAGAAGAATGTGGTTGTCACAACCAACTTGCAATTTTACTAAAGATCCCAATCTACATTCCATAACAAATCAAGTCATCCAATTTAGTTTTATTTTTCACCACATTTAAAAGTTACACACCTGATGTACTTAAAACAAATTATCCAGGTATTTTAAAATTAGGATTTGGGATTAATAGCTAGTCATTTAAAAATATAAAATAAAGGCTCTATCAGCCCTTCTATAGACCCAACCCCTACTGTATCCCTATTTATTAACTCAAGCATTTTTGGTAGATCTCCTAAGATTTTCTACAATCTACTTCTTCCTTTCCTTTCTGTATTCCTTCCTCTTACTTCATTTATGTCCAATTGCACTGGCTAGAACCTGCAGTACAGATTGAAAAAAAATGGTAGGGGCAGGCATCTTTTACTTGCCCTTAGTCTTAGCTAGGAAACATTGAAGTTTTTCACCATTAAGTATGGTGCAAGCTATAGGTTTCTGTAGATGACCTTTATTAGGTTCAGCAAGTTCTCCTTTATTTCTAGTTTGCTTACAGTTGTTTATATAGAATCAATATTGAAATTTTTGCAATATTTTTCTTTCTCTATCAAGATAATTATGTATTTTATAGTTATTCTTTTTTCCTTTTTTTGCACTTTATTTATTTTTGTATTTTTCCATTACCATTTAGTAGCCTTATACCTTCCTACCCCCTGCAATCACCACATTGTGGTCCATGTCCCTGAGTCTTTTATCCCTTTTGCTCAATCCCTCCACCCCCTATTCTTTCCCCCTTAGCTGTCATCCTGCTCTTTACCTATGAGTTTGTCTCTATTTTGCTTGTTATTTCAGTTTGTTCATTAGATTCTACATATGAGTGGAATCATATGGTACTTTTCTTTCTCTGCCTTATTTCACTTAACATAATGTTCTCCAGGTCCATCTATAATGTTGCAAAGGGTAAAGCTTTCTTCAATTTTATGAGCAAGAAGTATTCTATTGTGTAAATGTCTCATAGTTGTTTTATCCACTCATCTACTGATGGACACTTGGCCATTGTAAATAACACTACAATGAACATACAGGTGCTTATGTTCTTTAGAATTAGTTTTTTGGTTCCTTTGGATATATTCCCAGAAGAGGGATTGCTGGGTCAAAAGGCAGATCCATTTTAAATTTTTTGAGGTATCTCCATACTGCTTTGCACAGTGGCTCAAGCAATCTGCATTCCCACCAACAATGCAAAGGGTTTCCATTTCTCCACATCCTCACCAGCACTTGTTTGTTGATTTATCAATAACAATGATACTGACAGGTGTGTCTCACACCTTGTTGTGGTTTCAATTTGCCTTTCCCTGATTATTAATGATATTGAGCACCTTTTCATATGTCTATTGGCCGTCTCTGTGTCTTCTTAGAGGTGTGTCTATTCTGGTCCTTTGCCCATTTTTAATTGGGTTGTTTGTTTTTTTTTTTGGTGGTGAGTTTTATAAGTACTTTATATATTTTGGATATAAACCCCTTATCAGCTGTATAGGCAAATATGTTCTCCCATACTGTGAATTGTATTTTTTTTATGTTCTTAATGAAACATTAACTCTTGGACAAGTTTTACTTTATAAGTAAAAGGATTAGTGTATGTGTGCATGTTTGTATGTGAGTATGTGTGTAGAGGTGAGGGTGTTCTTTGTTCTTTCTTGTTTCATGACTGGTGTAAATTTTCATCCACCTTCTCAAAAATCTTAGGATTCATTTGAGTATTTCCATTATTACCCCATTTCTAATATCCAAGTGACATGTAAGGCCACCCCATCCTTTCTGTGCTCTCCTTTTCTAAGTCCCTTTGCCCCATCTACATTTATGCCAATATCACTTCCAGTTTTCCCTCTAATTAAATTTAATAAAACAGCCAGCATAACTTTTCTTAAATATTAATCAGAATTCATAATCTGTGATTAGTAATTCACTAATAGCTCCCATTCCTGAAAGGTACAATACAAGCTGTAAGTTCACACATGAGCACGGTAGTCCTGAATGGCCTGTAGACCTGTGTGGTCATGTCATTGGGCCATGTAGAATTCCTCTACCATGTTCCAGAACTACCCCTCCAAGCCATGTCACTTGACTCTCCTGATTGTGTAACAATGTTCCTATGCTCCTTATTTTGACCTAAGAAATATTAGGCCTATCACTGCTCCTTAAGGAGGACTTCACAGATCCTAATCCTATATTTTTTGGCTCCCTAAACTAACCACTATATATCATTGGCATCATTTTCATGGATTTATTTATTGAAAGTCTCCACAGTAGACCTTCAGAGAGGGTAGTTTGCCTTTAAACTGTGTTCCGCCTTTATCTCCTTTATACATCACCTGTCACTGTGAGTAGCACAAGTATATTTCAATACCTCTTTACAAATACAAGGGAAAAAGGAAAGAAATATAGAAGGAAGGAGGAAAGAAAGAAGGACATAAGGAAGGAAAGGAAGGAGATGAAAATAAAGTATCTATTATTAATTGTCCTGATTTGACAAATGGTAAGAACTCAAAAGTTGTGGAACAAATAAACAATGACAAAATCAATTAAATAAAATCAGCTATGAGTTTTCTAGCTATCATTTTTGAATTATAGTAAATTTGCTGTCTCACCCCTATGCAAAATGGTGAGTTAGGGCCATCATGGTGGTACAGTGGGCAGCCTTCAAGAAAATGATCCTTCTTGACCCCTAAACCACACTGTGAGTAAGTGCTACAGTTGTTCTGGTAAAGACATTTAGCTTTCAGTTACTAAGGGGATCAAATACATAAACTATTCAAAACAATGAAAGGTTGTATATAAATAGTAATTACTTATATTGAAGTGTTCACTTTGTTACATCTGAGGCACTCTGCTGATAAAAAATCTGTGATCTTTTTGACAAAAGGTATAGGCAGGAACTTCCCTAAAATTGAAGGGACAGAAAGGAGAGGGACGCAAACAGATTTGATTAAAAATTTACCTCTTTACCTAAATCTCTCACATTCTTCTAAGAGGTATCTTTCAAGCTCAACTTAAGCTAAATAAAGATATGTGACCAACGACATGGTCAGAGTGAAAAGGGCCAAGTAGACCTGGTTTGGAACCCTGGATACACCTGTGGGTCTTGCATGCTTAACCACACTGAGCCTCAGATTCCCTATTTGTGAAATACAGATAATTTTGCCTTTGAAGATTAAAAATGGAGGTTATAAAATTCCTATTTAAGTGCTGTTCACATTGTAGGCACTTGAAAAAATTACTATTTCTTCCCCTTTGGCTTCGCCTGCATATTTACCTAATTCACTGTGAACTTAGCCAGTTCAATTTCCTCCAAAGCACAATGCAAGATTCACTTTCTCTATTCAAAAGCCATTCAAACACAGAGAATGTATGTTATTTCTAAACACGATAACCTCAATTTTCAGTAATATTCATGTGATTCTTTGAATAGAGTTCCTTTTATTTTTTAATTTTTCAAGTCCTGAAGACATGTCATTTTCTGTCTAGAGGGGTATGTGGATATCAATTGACCTAGATTTTGGTCCTGGAACTTGTAGGCAAAACTTGTGATTCCTTCACAAGCTCAGCAGAGTTCTGGGCCTATAGAGACAGAATGATCTTTACCTTCATGACAGAGAGTACTGGCCTTGCTTGTGAAAAATTCTAGTGCTCAAAGCTGCCCTCAGGCACAGATGCTCTGTCTTCCTCTCCCCTTCACAGATGACAGCAAAACTAGGCTTAGCAGCAGCCTACCATCAGCTACCTTGGGCAGCCTCCTGGATGACCAGCACTGGCACTCGGTCCTCATTGAGCGGGTGGGTAAGCAGGTGAACTTCACCGTGGACAAGTACACGCAGCACTTCCGGACCAAGGGAGAAACTGATGCCTTAGATTTAGACTATGAGGTGAGTTGATACTTTCTTCAGATCCCCATGCACCTTGCCCAGGATCAGTGTGAAAATCAGTAAACAGAAAATCCCTAGAGAAAAATCTTATGCTGGGGCTTCTCTTTCCCTCCATCAAAGCCAAGGCAGCATACAGTGAAGGAGTCCCTGGAGATAATCTGAACAGTGAGTTAGTATGGGTATGAGAAATAATGATGGAAATCCATAGGCATCAGATAATTGTGTGAAATTTTAAATCAGCAAGTCTCATTTGTATTTATTTTTCTTTGTATTTCCTGCTGTATCACCCTGTATCATTGCTTTGCCTCTTGGTTAATTCAGTCATTCCTTTTTCAAAAATCAAATTTAATAGCTGCAACAATGGAAGATATAAAGAATTATACTAATATAATGTTACATTTCAATTATACCTCAATAAAATAAGAATTATAAATAAAACCTAAGGTAATCTAAAAGGTAGACTGTAGGTGCTTGTCTTTAACCTTCATTCCTAAGGAAACTTTTGACTAATACACATGAAAAGTTGTTACTTTCTTACAGAAGAAGCAGTGACATGCACAAATGCTACAAAACAAAAAAGGTTGTACAAAGTTCTGCAAAATGGAAGCCAAGTTAAACATCTTTGCTAGTAGTTCTATTCAAAAAAGTGTACATTGTGCCATATTGTATACCATACAATGCTCTAGGCAATAAAATTAGAGATTACTGAGGCCAACTTCCTGATCTGGAGAAGCTTACAGTATAATAAGTAGTCATACCTGAAAAATGGTACAAAACAAGGAGATGAAAGCTACAGTGGAGAGCAGCACTGGGTACTATGGAGATATGGGAGAGAGGACACTTAGCTCAAACTACTAAGATGGTGTGAGGCTTCCAACAGGAGATACTGCTAAGTCTCACAAGAGGTGTAGGGTTAGCCTGATGAGGAAGGTCAGAAATACAGGCCAGGCCAGACAGTCCACTGAAGAGCAGAGTGCATAATTGTTACAATCCAATGTTCACAGGGTTTGAAACAATAGACAGGCAGTTTTGCTGGAGCCAGCTGCTACTGACTCATGAGGACCATCTAGTACACTTTCAGGAATTTTGTAAACTGTCTGATAAACACAGCAATTATTAAAAGTTGAGTTATAAAAACGTAGAATTAAATAAAATATTTCATTTACTTATTTATTTTTTATTGTGGTTCAAGTACAGTTGTCTCCATTTTCCCACCACCACTTTCCTCCAACCCACCCACCCCCACCTCCCACTCTCAATCCTTCCCCCCTTTGGCTTTGTCTAGTGGTCCTTTATATATATTTCGTTAACAACCCTTCCCATTCTTTCCTTCATTATTCCCCTACCAACTACCCTCTGGTTACTGTCAGTTTGTTCTTTATTTCCATGTCTCTGATTATATGTTGCATGCTCGTTTGTTTTATTGATTAAGTTCCACTTACAGGTGAGATAATATGGTATTTGTGTTTCACCACCAGGCTTATTTCACTTAGTATAACACTCTCCAGTTGCACCCATGCTGTTGCAAAGGGTAGGAGCTCCTTCTTTCTTTTTTGCTGAATAGTATCCCGTTGTGTAAATGTATCATAGTTTTTTGATCCACTCATCTACTAATGGGCATTTAGGTTGATTCCAGCACTTGTCTATTGTAAATTTTGCTGCTATGAGCATTGGGGTGCATAGGTTCTTCTGAATTGGAGTTTCAGGGCTGATAGAATATAATCCCAGCAGTAAAATTGCAGGATCAAAAGGCAGTCCCATTTTTATTTTTTTGAGGAAATCCCATATTGTCTTTCACAGTGGCTACACCAGTTTGCATTCCTGCCAACAATGTACTAGGGTTCCCTTTTCTCCACAACCTTGTCAGCATGTATTGCATGTTCATTTGGTAATGATGGCCATTCTGACTGGTATGAAGAGGTATCTCACTGTGGTTTTAATTTGTGTGTCTCTGGTGGCTAGTGATGCTGAACATCCTTTCATATGTCCCTGCTCCCTGTGTTTGTCTTCCTTGGAGACATGTCTGTTCAGGTCCCTTGCTCAATTTTTAATTGAATTTATTGTTTTCCTCGACTGGAGTGCTATGAGTTCTTTATGTATTTTGGAGATCAAACCCTTTTCCAAGTTATCATTTGCAAATATATTTTCCCATACAGTTGGTTCCCTTTTCACTTTGCTGATGCTTTCTTTAGCTGTGCAGAAACTTTTTATTTTGATGAGCTCCCATTTGTTTATTCTTTCCTTTATATCCCTTGCTATAGGGGACATGTTGGTAAAAATATTGCTGCATGGAATATCTGAGATTTTCACACCTATGCTCTCTTCTAAGACTTTTATGGTATCATGACTTATATTTAAATCTTTCATTCCTTGAGATTTTTTTGGTGTGTGAATGGTGTAAGTTGGTGGTAGAATCCTTTGTCAAATATTAATTGACCATAGAGACATGGGGTTATTTCTGGGCTCTCTGTCCCATTCCATTGTTCTCTGTGTCTGTTCTTATGCAAGTACCAGACTGTTTTGATTACAGTAGCCTTGTAATATAGTTTGATGTCAGGTATTGTGATTCTTCCTACTTTATTCTTCTTTCTCAAAATTGCTGTGGCTATTCAGGACTGTTTATTGTTCCATATAAATTTTTGAAATGTTTGTTCTATATCTGTGAAATATGTCATTGGTAGTTTAATATGTCTTGCATTGAATTTATAAATTGCTTTGGGTAGTATGGCCATTTTGATGTTGTTATTTCTTCCAATCCATGAACAGGGTATATGCTTCCATTTGTTTGTGTCTTCCTTAGTTTCTTTCTTCAGTGTTGTGTAGTTTTCTAAGCACAGGTTTTTTACCACGTTAGTTAGGTTTATTACTAGATAGTTTAATTTTGTTTTACTATAGTAAATGGGATTTTTTTCCTGATTTCTGTTTCTGATACTTCATTGTTGGTGTACAAAAATACCTTCAATTTCTGAATATTGATTTTGTATCCTGCTGCTTGGCCAAATCACTTCTTAGGTCAAATAGTTTTTTGGTGGAGTCTATAGGATTTTCTATGTGTACTATCATGTCATCTGCAAACAATGACTGTTTTACTTTCTCCTTTCCCATTTGGATACTTTTTATTCCTTTTTTTTTTTTTGGCTGATCACTGTGTCTAGAACTTCCAATACAGTATTGAATAGAATTGGTGAATGTGGACATCCTTTTCTTGTTCTTGATTTTAGTGGGAAAGCTCTTGTTTTTTGCCCATTGAGTATGATGTTGGCTGTAGGTTTTTTATATGTGGCCTTTATTATGTTGAGGTATGTTCCCTCTACTCCTACTTTGCTGAGTGTTTTTATCATAAATGAGTGTTGTACCTTATCAAATGCTTTTTCCACATCTGTTGTTATAATCATGTGATTTTTGTGTTTCCATTTTGTTTATGTGATAGATTTCATTTATTGATTTGTAAATATTGTACTATCCTTGTATCCCTGGAATGAATCCCACTTGATCATGATATGTAGTCTTTTTAATGTATTGGTAGATGTGGTTTGCCAATATTTTGTTGAGTATTTTAGTGTCTATGTTCATCAGTGATATTGGCCTGTAGTTTTCTTTCTTTGTTATGTCTTTATCTGGTTTTGGAATTAGGAAAATGCTGGCTTCATGAAAAGATTTTGGGAGTCTTTCCTCACCTTGGATTTTTTGGAATAGTCTAAGAAAGATAGGGGTTAGCTCTTCCTTAAATGTTTTGTAAAATTCTCCTTTGAAACCTCTCAGTCTAGGGCTTTTCTGTGACAGGAGTTTTTTTGATTACTACTTCAATTTCACCAGCTGTTATCAGTGTGCTCAGGCCTTCTTCTTCTTGATTCAGTTTTTGAAGATTATATTTTTCCAGAAATTTGTCCATTTCACCCAGGTTTTCAATTTTCTTGGCATATAGTATTTCATAGTAATTTCTTATTATCCTTTGTATTTCTGTGGTATCATGTATAATTTATCTTCTTTCATTTCTGATTTTATTTATTTGGATCCTCTCTTTTTTTTTTTCTTGATGAGTATGGTTAAAGGCTTTCAGCTTTATCTTTCAAAGAACCAGCTCCTGGATTCATCAATCATTTGAATTAATAAAGCATTTTAAAAGGTAGTAAATTTATTGATTTTTAATTATTTTATTATACTATTTGTATCTATAACTCTTCACCACTCTATCCATCTATACTTAAGTTTTCTTACTCTTGCTATATCTCTGTGGTGGAATGACATGTCTTTTCCATTCCATGTTCGTTAACATTCTTTTAATAGCTTGAAATCTACCATGGTGGAAATATTTCCACCAGAACTATTGGAAATTATTATAAATCAAGTTTTGATTTGTTTTATTCATTGTCTAGACCAGTGATGGACAACCTACACCCTGTAGGCCAATTCTGACTTAAAGCCTGTTATCCTCCAGCCTGTGTGTTAAGAAAAATTTTTACATTGAAAAGGTTGTCAAAATATAAGAAACAAAAAATAAATATGTGACAAACTATATGTGATTATAGATAGAATAAGCTCATTGAAAATTCAACAAAACCATTCTATTAGAATTGTTTTTTTACAATTTACAGTATAGAATTTACAATAAAGGTTATTCTAAATTTTTGTAAATTGTGTCTTCACATTCTTTTTTTTAGACTGCCAATATGTGGATTTTATTGAATAATTGTTACATAGATTCATGTTTTTTTCAAGTTTATTTTAATAGTTGTTCAAGTACAGTTTTCTGTCTTTTACTCCCATCCCATCCCAGCCCACCCACCCATTCCTCCCCACCTCCTTCCCATTTCCACCCCCAGTAGTTTTTGCCCATGTGTCCTTTATATTTTTTTCCTTTAAACCCTTGCCATTCTCCCCTGAAATTCCCTCCCCTCTCCGCTCTGGTCACCCTCAGCATGTTCTCTATTTCAGTGTCTTTGGCTGTATTTTGCTTGTTTCTTTGTTTTGTTGTTTAGGTTCCTGTTAAAGGTGAGATCATATGGTATTTGTCTTTGACTACCTGGCTTATTTTGCTTAGCATAATGCTTTCCAGCTCCATCCATGCTGTTGCAAAGGGTAGGGGCTCCTTCTTTCTTTCAGCTGCATAGAATTCCATTGTGTAAATGTACCATAGTTTTTTGATCCATTCATTTACTGATGGGCACCTAGGTTGTTTCCAGCACTTAGCTATTGTAAATTGTGCTGCTATGAACATTGGGGTGCATAGCTTTATATCAGTAAAATAATCTAATGTTTGTTTAAATGCACATACCCAGACACATATACATAAATATCTATGTGTTGGGGAGGCATCATGAATAGCCAGATTCTAAATCATTATCAATATACCACTTGAGACAGAGGATAGTGCAAGATAAAACAAGAATGAGGGAAGACCCAAGTGATGATGGGCCATGTAAACTATGTTAATGAACTTGAACAATGGGGGATGAGGAACCACAAAAGGAATTTTTTGCAGGATGATGACATGACCAGTTTTATGTTTTAGAGTAGTAATTCTGAATGTATGTTTCAAAAGTCAACCCAATTACATCTCCTGGAAATTCATTGTAAATATTCAGGTTCCACTGAAACTTATGGAATTAGAATCTCTGGGAGAGGGGTCCAAAATGTGTTTTTAAAGTCATCCAGGTGACTCCATTGCCCCTAACATTCAAGAACCCCTGTTTTAGATCAATTACTCTGAAGAGTTATTCTGTGGCTTAGCCTTCAGGGCGGGTGTCAGGAGAGGGTTACTGGATAGATAGTTGAAAACCCTGTTATGAGGCAACTTCAGTCACCAATAGGAGACAGAATAAAAAAAGTGGCAGTGGTGAAGAATAATTGAATATTTAAGATATGACTTATTTTTTTTCAATCACTATGATGAGCTACAAGAGAGATTTTCTCTTTTGATACTAATCTTATTTTTGAATACTGTGGATAAGTAATGACATTCTTTAACTTCAAAAGAAAATTTGTCATTCTTTTACTCAGAATGCAACATACTCAGGGGGTTTTTTAGTTGCTTATAACAAGAAGTCTATGAATTTCAATCATTATCATTTTTCAACTTTGTTTAAATAATTGAAAAAATATATATATACAGAATTGAAATTATCTTAAGCAAAGAGATATCTTTTATGAGCTTGAGAACAATAAAAAACATAAGATCATGTTTCTTCCAATGTCATAAAATAATTGTAAAGTTCACTTAGTTGCTTGCTTTATATTATTTTTAAGATGATATTTATCTGTCTGTGGTCTCCTGTGTAGAAAATCTGTGTGGAATCATAGCTGAATGGCAAAAAAATTAATGTTAGCATTGAGGGAAAGAAATCAAATGAAGCCATTCAATTTATGAAATTGGAACATTTTTTTCTTTAGAAAATCCCTGAATTTCTTGGCACTTCATAAAAATGGTTCCTTAGTTATTTTTTTAAACATATTTTGAAATGTTCCCATCAAGCAACTTTTGCTTCAAAAACTTCAAGTCTCTTCCCAAGTATGTGGCCAGCTTGCTCCAATGCCACAAAAGAAAACAGAGTGACTGGAATAGTGATGTTGGATGTTGGCTTTACTGGAATGCAAGAGATATGTATCAGGACAACTCTCTAGGAAAACTGGAATTCTTCAGCTTTTAAACTTTCAACTTAAAGGCATGTGGAGAAGAAGAGTAGTAGGGACTGTTTAGAACAGAAGTCCTATGTTCTAAATACTTTACCATTAACTAGTTGTATAAGTTTGGAATATGAAAAATCTTAAATTCTGTTACTCAGAAATAATTTTAGCACTCTTATTGGAAGTGACAGACCTAACTAGTATCTAAATCTAAAGTATATTTTATAAAAATATTGTTCATTAAATAGAATCTGGGTTACTGATTTAATTTTTGCCATGGTCTCATATGTGCATATATGAGCCCCGGATACAACCAGCTAAAAGGGTTACTGAATTCAGGGCCCCTGGCTTTATAAATTCTTTATAAATTTTAGATATTAACCCCTTATCAAGTGTATCAGTGGGTATATTATCCCATTTCATGGGTTGTCTTTTTTTGGTTGTTGTTGATGGTTTTCTCTGCTGTGCAAAAACCTTTCAGATTGATATTATCCCATTTGTTTATTTTTTTAATTTTCCTTGCCTAAGGAGATATATCAGATAAAATGTTGCTAGAAACAATGTCCAAGATTTTACTGCCTATGTTTTTTTTAGGATTTTCTAGGTGTAACATTTAAGTCTTTAATCCATTTTTAATTTATTCTTGTGCATAGCATAAGAAGAGGATCTAGTATCTTTATCCTGCATGTATCTGTCTAATTTGCCCAACACCATTTATTGAATAAACTATTTTAAGCCCATTGTATGTGATTGTTTCCTCTGTCAAATATTAATTGACTATAAAGGTATGGGTTTATTGATGCTCAACACCCAAAAAACAAACAATCCAATTTTTAAAGAATGGCAAAGGACCTGAACATACTGTTCTCCAAGAAGACACACAGATGGCCAATAGACATATGAAAGATCCTCAATATCACTAATCATCAGAAAAATGCAAATTAAAAGCACAATGAGATAGCTCTTCAAATTGGTCAGAATGACTATCACCAAAAATCAATAAGCAATCAATGCTGGCAAGGATGTAGAGAAACAGGAAAACTTTTGCACTCTTGGTGGGAATGCAGATTGTTTGAACCACTGTGGAAAGCAGTATGGAGATATCTCAAATAATTAAAAATGGATTTTTTTTAAATTTTTATTTTAGTTTATTCAGTACAGTTTCTATCCTTTATTCCCATTCCAGCCC
>CM052541.1:77462979-77505479 GCA_028533065.1 Trachops cirrhosus
AAACAACAGACAACAAGTGTTGGAGAGGTTGTGGAGAAAAAGGGACCCTAGTGCACTGTTGGTGGGATTGCAGACTGGTACGACCACTGTGGAAAACAGTATGGAACTTCCTCAGAAAACTAAAAATGGACCTGCCCTTAAAAATGGATTTTGATGCAGAGATCCCACTTCTAGGAATGTATCCAAAGGAACCTAAAGCACCTGTATGTTCATTGAAGTGTTAATTACAATCACCAAGATATGGAAGCAGCCCAGGTGTCCATCAGTAGATGAGTGGATAAAACAACTATGTGACATTTACAAAATGGAATACTACTTGGCCATAAAAAAGAAGAAAATTTTACACTTTGTGGCAGTATGGATGGATCTGGGGTACATTATGCTAAGTGAAATAAGCCAGTCAAAGAAAGACAAATACCATGTGATTCCATTCATATGTGGAATATAATGAATGAATGGAAACAACAAGCAAAATAGAGACAGACTCATTCATAGAGAATAGGATGACAGTTAGGAGGTAGGGGGTAGGGGGTGGAGAGATTGAGTAAAAAGGAAAAGGGGACTCATGGACATGGACAACAGTATAGTGATTCTGGGGGAAAGGGGGAGATGGGTATAAGGGGAATAAGTTGTAATAGAAAAAATACAATAGAAAATAATGAATTCAGCCACCAGGTTCTACTGTTCCATTATCAGAGCATGTAGTGCTATTCTAGAACTATATCCTACCAAATTCTATATTGTGATTAACTACATTACAAAATTCTATGGTTCTCTTCAAATTTTAGTATAATGTGATAATATTTGTCAAGAAATTATGGTAGCTTTCATTCTTTTCTCTTAGATCACCTTAAGGATATCAGATAGCATAATGACTTTATGTGAGGCATCTACTAGAAAATTGACCACATTAAAATGTAAACAGTTGTCTGTGTCTCCTCCCACTTAGACAACAAACACAGACAAGGGCTTATAGAATCTGTCAAACAAATGAAAAGCCGAAATACTGTATTCCTTTGCCTCTCTTTGGAATGTCACCCCAGTTCACATCACTCAGTCTTGTGTGACTTTCTCCAAATGCGTATGAGGCAGACTATAGTAATTCACGTCTCTTCCAGCCTGGAGGAGAATGGCTTCAGGAAAGAGAGACTTTTAGGATCTTAGAGATTTCATTTCTCTGACATTCTTATAATCACAGAAGACTTTTCTTGTCCAGACCATTCAGTGATCCTATTTTGCATATGTCTTACAATCATCAAAACTATTAAAACATTTTTTAAATATATGATTTACATGTTCTTAATACTGAAGAAGCATTTTACAAAATAAAAAGTATTCTAACATCATTTATTAGTAAAAATACTAGATTATCTCAAGCCCTCTAAATATTTAAAATTTCATCTATGTATATATCTTTAAAAATAAGTTTTAAAGAAAATATGACATAATATTTATAAGCGTATATTTTGGGAAGTCTTTTTAAGTATGATGTAATTTTCAGAAACCTGAAAATACAATATATGAACAATTTTGTCTATATAAAAATTAAAAAAATATATATTCATATGACCTTCCACAAAAAATGTATATATGACATCACCGCCCAAAGAACTTGAAAATATACTTTAAAGTTAAATTAATAAATTTTAAAAACTTCTAAATTATTTTTATAAATTTAAGTCAATGAAAAAACAGTATTAAAATACAAGTTGCTCTCAAATATATGAAAAGATACTCAACCTCACTTAAAAAGAGAAATGCAAATTCATGGTACAATTATATTTTTAACTTAGATTGCAAAGGCCAAAAAGTTTATAATGTCAGCATGGACATCAAGAAACACCAGTATTTCATATGTTGCTTTGGGGGCTGTAGTTCAAAAGAGAGGGTGATATCTTTTAAAATTGGAAACACACATTTTAACCCAACAATTCTGTTTCTAGCAATTCACCCTACAATTATTTTTTAATTTAAATTATTTTATTGTTGTTCAATCACAGGTGTCCATAATTTCTCCCCACCCTTCCCTTCCACTCCCTCCAAATCCACCTCCCTCCCTTGCTTCCACCCTCTCCCTTGGTTTTGTCCATGTGTCCTTTTTAATAGTTCCTGAAAACTCTTCTCCCCACTACAATTATAAGCAAATGTGTGCAATGGGCAATATTTTAGGAAAATTCAAAATTAAGACTTCCCCAAAAGTATACCTAAAGGAGGTTAATAAAAAAAATTGGTGAGTCCATAGGAAAACAGACCCTCTAATGTGCCAGGTGACCTTACACTGTCCACATAGCCATGCAGCCAACTCCTTGCTGAACAGCTGACATAGGTCTAGAAAGAAAACTGAATTCTCCTGAAACACAAGGAATGGAAGCCTGTAAGGAGCAGCTCCAAGCCCATCTCCATTGTGCTCCTGCCCCGTGTTGAGACTATCATAGCGGTTCCTTATTGCCTCCTAGTTTCTGATGAGGTTCTTTCTTCTGCCCTCGGAGAAGAGAGCTGCCACACAAAGAATTGCTGATCTGTCCAGAATTGGTTCTACAATGGCAGACTCCCACAGCTTGCACTGTTGCTGCCTGTTTTTTTTTTTTTTTTTTGGTGTGTGGGACAGGGACCATGGGCAGCTGCAAAGCTTGGACACTCTTCCTTTTGCTGTCTAGGTAAATAAAAAAACATCTGAATTCAAAAGTGGCTCTAAATCCTTTATTTTTACCAGCCCATCAGGCAGGCCTTAAATTTGAGCTCACCATGTTATTCTCTGTGTTTGCTTGAGAAACCCCTGCAGAAGTATTATTCACCCATTAAAAAGAATGAGGCAGCCCTACATGTTCTGATATAAACCATCACCAATATAAATTATTAAATGAAAAGAAAAATCATTGCGCCATACAGGGTAAATACTACCTGTCTTTGAAAAATAGAAAAGAATGACTTTCTATACACTTGAAAGTACAGAGACAGAGAAAAATATCTAAAAGGATAGTAAAGTGATGGAAAAGGCAGGTAATAAGAGGGTGGAGTCAATGAATAAAGAATCCTGACTTTTTGCTTAATATTGTCTTTAAACATTTTGAATTTTCTATGACATGAAAAAAATTATTTTCAGAGGAAAGTAAGGCAATAGAATACGTGACTTAAAAGATATTTGTTATAATTGCTCCTAAAATCTCATCTTCTAATTTTTACTTAACTAACATCTTTTCCAAAACACATAACTTATAATGTTATTAAATATATGTATATTTTGATCATCTTTCTCATCATGTTCACCCTAGCCATAGAATCTAAGCCTATCACAAAGTTGGAGATATTCTTTGCTATTTTCATTTATTTCTCTAGGATTGTGTCTGGTATCTAACACTCAGTAAATACTTGTTAGGTAAATGAAGGAAGCTTCTTTTTGTGAATTATAAAAGATAACTATGCCCTGCCTGGTGTAGATCAGTGGATTGAGCATGACCTGCGAACCAAAGAGTCGCTGGTTCAATTCCTAGTCAGGGCACATGTCTGGGTTGCAGACCAGGTCCCCAGTAGGGGGCACACAAAAGGCAACCACACATTGATGTTTCTCTCCCTCTCTTTCTCCTTCCCTTCCCCTCTGTCAAAAAATAAATAAATAAAACCTTTTAAAAAAGATAACTATTTATGCCCTTCATTCCATAAGAAGTTCCTAATAGTTCTTTCATGTTCAGAGGTCACCCCTTTCAGCCACCCTGACTTTAGTTGATATTGCCTCTCTTACAGTTCAGACATGATTAAAGGACTGGCCAGACACAATACAGCTTTATTAATTTGGTGACTGAAATAACTGAAGATCACTAGGGAAACTGTCTTCCAGATCATGCAGTAGTATAAATATTATTGATCCTTTTCTCTTTTGAAAATATGTTGCAAAGCTCATGCAGAAGGCCTACATAGGGGAAAATGAACAGAAGAAAAATAAGGGAAAAAATGAGCAGATGCAAAAGTGGAAGTAAAAAGAAAAAAATGGAAGAAAGAAAGGTTCGTATTCTGAACAGCATTTTGTGATTTTGTTTAATCCCTTAAGCAGCCTTGTGAAGGAGATTATTATGTCCTATATCACATACATAAAACCAAGACAGGAAAGACTGATACATAATCCATCCCTATTGCCTAATAGCCAGAGTAAGAAACACAGGATTTGAGCCCAGGTCTGTGTGGCCATTGGACTGGGGATGCTTCTAGTAACCAAGCTTTCTCTCTGAAGGAGGGTTAATCCCTCAAGATAAAAGCAGGTTTTTGCCCTTATCATGGCTTCTATGTAAATTCCAGTCCTGAAATCACATTACTCAGGGCCATTATTTATTTCTAGTTTTAAATTTAGGGTGTGATTTGTGGAATTGATAGTTTTATGTTTGCCCAAGTTTTTTTTAAGTAAATCTTTTTTATTTTTTTTATTTTTATTAATATATTTTATTGATTATGCTATTACAGTTGTTCCATTACCCCCCCCTTTGTTTCCCTCCACCATGCATACCCTCTCCCACCCACATTCCCCGCTTTAGTTCATGTCCATATGTCATAAATTCTTTAGCTTCTACATTTCCCCTACTATTCTTGTCCTCCCCCTATTTTCTAACTACCATCAATGCTACTTATTCTCTGTAACTTTTCCCCCTCTCTCCTCCTCCCACTCCCCTGTTCCTAACCGTCCATGTGTTCTCCATTTCTGTGGTGGTTCCTGTTCTAGTTGTTTGCTTAGTTTCTTTTTGTTTTTGTTTCAGGTGTGGTTGTTAATAATTGTGAGATTGGTGTGATTTTACTGTACATGTTTTTTATCTTATTTTTCTTAGATAAGTCCCTTTAACATTTCCTAAAATAAGGACTTGGTGATGATGAACTCCTTTAACTTGACCTTATCTGAGAAGCACTTGATCTGCCCTTCCATTCTAAATGAAAGCTTTGCTGGATAGAGCAATCTGGGATGTAAGTCCCTGCCTTTCATGACGTGGAATACTTCTTTCTAGCCCCTTCTTGCCTGTAAGGTCTCTTTTGAGAAATCAGCTGACAGTCTGATGGAACTCCTTTGTAGGTTACTGTCTCCTTGTCTCTTGGTGCTTCTAGGATTCTCTCCTTCATTTTTACCTTGGCTAATATAATTATGATGTGCCATGGTGTGTTCCTCTTTGGATCCAACTTCTTTGGGACTCTGTGAGCTTCCTGGACTTCCTGGAAGTCTATTTCCTTTACCAGATTGGGGAAGTTCCTCTTTATTATTTGTTCAAATATCTTTTCCACTTGTTGCTCTTCCTCTTCTCCTTCTGGCTCCCCTATAATTCAGATGTTGGAATGTTTAAAGATGTCCTGGAGGTTCCTAAGCCTCTCCTCATTTTTTTGAATTCTGATTTCTTCATTCTTTTCTGCTTGTATGTTTCATTTCTTCCTTCTGGTCCACTCCATTGATGTTAGACCCAGCTTTCATTCCATCACCATTGGTTCCCTGTGCATTTTTTTTTCATTTCACTTATTGTAGCTTTCATTTTTTTCATCTAGTTTGTGACCAAAATCAATCAATTCTGTGAGTATCTTGATCACCAGTGCTTTGAACTGTGCATCTGATAGGTTGGCTATCTCTTAGTCACTTAAAAGAATGGGTTTTGGGGCTTTCAATTGTTCTTCTGTTTGAGCCATCTCTTTTTTTTTTTTTTTTGTCTTGTCGTGCCTGTTACATTGAGTGGAGGAGCCTTAGGTGTTCACCAGGGTGGGGCACCCCAGTCACTCGGTTGTGATGCTGTATGTGGGGGCGGGGTCCAAGAAGGAACAATGGCACTTGCTCAGCTCTCTGTCAGACCTCAGGCCCTTCTGCCACTTCCCGCAGGCAAACTGGGCCACTCTGGTGCCAGTTCCCATGTGGGTGGGCTTGTGCACCTCATGGGACTTTCCAATGACCCCTCTTGTGAGGCTGGGAGTCTCTCCCTGTTTCTCAACCTCCACAGGTGTTTTCAATCAGTGCTCCAAGGCTCTATTTCCCAGCGCTGGGGTCCTGGGTTGCACGCAGTACCTTGCTTCACAATCTCCACCTCGCTGGGTCTGACGGTTGCCACCCCTCGCCTGGGGTCTGCCAGCCACCGCTTGTGTGCCCAGGGTCTGCCTGCTGCGGTCTTGCATTCCTGGGTTGCTTTGTGAGCTCTGGTTGTCTTGTGTGTCAGGTCCCAATGCTCTCTGCTCCACAACCTGTGCCCGACTCCTGGACTCTGCCCCTCCTGCTGGTCTGGATGAACATGTCTATTTTAACTCCTTGGGTGTCAGACTTCCATACAGTTCAGTTTTCTGTCAGTTCTGGTTGTTATTCTGTTTCTAAATTGTTGTTGTCCCTATCTTGGTTGTGTGAGGGGGCACATTTGTATCTACCTATGCCTCCATCTTGGTCAGAAGTCCCCTGTTTGCTCAAGTTTTATAGCAATGAAATGGAACATAAAGTCTGCCCTTAAATATACATGGAAAATAAACTAATTGTGTAGAGCATGAGTGAGGGGATATTTCATTACCAGCATTACATGCACAAAAACATCATTTTTATTAACAAGAACTTAAAAAAATAAACTTCATGCTCTCTTTTACTATCAAGGTGATAGAATATGTTTTAATTATCTATTAAGACATTGGAGACTTGCTGGATTTGGGCTAAATTATTATTATCATCAGTAGAACAGCATAAAGTTAGCCAAGCTCCCTCCAGTTGCATGCTTGTAGGTCCTGAGGCAAGTGTGCAAATGGAGTCTCACATATTGAAAGTTTAAATATTTAAAGAGTTAAAAATAAGCTAACAAACTTTTGAATAAAATATTCTCTTCTCTGTACTTTGACAGATGTACCTTGACAAATACATCCCACGTGCCCAAGCCCTGTCCACACTGTAAGCAGCTGCTCTGTGGCCATGCTGCAGCCCTCAGGCCCATTGTCTACCAACAACAGGACAGACTAGGAAGAAAACAAATAGTGTGGGGCCTCACAGCAGTTTCAGAGCTGTTTAGGTAGGGAGTGCTGAGATGCTGTAGACAAAGACCAAGGTTTAAAAAAGTCCTCACCCCCTTGGCTCCAAACACCCTCTCCTGTGAGGCAGGATGAAACCTGAGGATAACCCCAATGAGGCTCTCTAGAGTATCAGTTTTTAGCAGGAGTGCCTCTTGCCTGGCCATATGTGGGAGACTGAATTTAGGATTTCCAATGAGTTCTTTGTTTGAATGTTGAAATACACATGATTTAACCCATTATCTAAATAACCTAAAGTAATAATATTGTACTTTTATTCAGACAAAAAATTATAAATATGTGTTGAACCAATCAGGCTGTGTCAGCACCTGATTTTTGTGAGTCTGTAAAAAGATACCTATTTAGAGACAGCAACCATAGGCTAGCAGTTGATCAGATTTGGGCCAAGAGCAACACTAACAATAATAAAAAAGAAGTCTGGCTACAGCCAGTAAAGTTCCAACCTATATTCAAGTGTGAAATCTGCTCTGTAGCTTGACAACATAAGGTTGCTCTAGCAGAGAAAGTAGGAGGAGCTAGTTTATGCTTTTGAGAAAATAGTGGTGGTTTCTGCTGCTGTATTGTACACCACCATCCTCTCCTTCCACACAGGCAGACTACAGAACTCACCACATGGTGTGTGGCAGTTTGTGTAAGACTAAGAGTATTCTTGGGATGTGGCACTTTCAGTTATAAAAATGAGAAAGTAGCTTTTTCTTAAATGCTTTGCAAAATTCACCTGTGAAACCTTCTGGTCCAGGGCTTTTGTGTACCAGGAGTTTTTTTATTACAGCTTCAATTTTGTCAGCTGCCATTAGTCTGTTGAGGTTTTCTGCTTCTTATTTCTAAAAAATTGTCCATTTCTTCTAGGTTTTCAAATTTCTTGGCATATAGTTCTTTGTAGTGATTTCTAACAATCCTTTGTATTTCTGTGGTGTCCATTGTAATCTCTCCTCTTTCATTTCTGATTGTGTTTATTTGGGTCCTGTCTCTTTTTTCCTTGATGAGTTTGCTTAAAGGCTTGTCGATTTTGTTTGTCTTTTCAAAGAACCATTTCCTGGATTTATTGATCCTTAGAATTGTGCTTTTAGTCTCTATGTTATTTAATTCTGCTCTGATCTTGGTTATTTTCTTCCTTCTACTTTCTCTGGGCTGTCTTTGTTGTTGTTCCTGGAGTTCTTGTAGGTGCACAGTTAGGTTGTTTATTTGAAATGTTTCTATCTTTTTTAGGTAAGCTTGTATCACTACAAACTTCCCTCTCAGAACAGCCTTTGCTATGTCCCATAAGTTTTGGACTGTTGTGAGTTCATTTTCATTTGTTTTCAGATACTTTTTGATTTCTTCTTTGATCTTGTGTGGATAAAAGATTTAAATATAAGTCATGACACTATGAAAATACTACAGGAAAACAAAGGCAGGAAAATCTCAGATATTTCACACAGCAATATTTTCACCAATATGTCCCCTAGAGCAACGGACATAAAGGAAAGAGTAAACAAATGGGATCTCATCAAAATAAAAAGTTTCATCACTGATAAAGAAAACAACATTAAAATGAAAAGAGAACCAACTGTATGGGAAAACATATTTGCTAATGATACGTCAGACAAGGAATTATCTCCAGAATACATAAAGAACACACAGGGGTCCACTCCAGGAAGACAAAAAACTCAATTAAAAAATGGGCAAAAGACTTGAACAAACCCTTCTCCAAGGAGGACATACAGAAGGCCCAGAGACATATGAAAAGAAGCTCAGCATCACTAGCAATCAGAGAGATGTAAATTAAAACCACTATGAGATACCACTTCACACCAGTGAGAATGGTCATCATAAACAAAACAACAAATTACAAGTGTTAGAGACATTGTGGAGAAAAGGGAACCCTAGTATACTGTTAGTGGGCATGCAGACTGGAGAAGCCACTGTGGAAAACAGTATGGAATTTCCTCAGAAAACTAAAAATGAAACTACTTTTTGGCCCAGAAATTCCACTGCTGGGATTATATTCTAAGAATACTGAAACAACAATCCAAAAGAACCTATACATCCTAATGTTCATAGCAGCACAATTTACAATAGCCAAGTGCTGGAACCAACCTAAATGCCCATCAGTAAATGAATGGATCAAAAAACTACGGTACAATTACCCAATGGAATACTACACAGCAGGAAGAAAGAAGGAGTCTTACCCTTTGGGACAGCATGGATGGAACTGGAAAACATTATGCTAAGTGAAATAAGACTGGTAGTGAAAGACAGATACCATATGATTTTACCTTTAAGTGGAGCCTAATTAACAAAACAAACAAGCAAGCAAAATATAACCAAAGACATTGAAATTAAGAACAAACTGAGAGTAACCAGAAGGGAGGTGGGAAAGGATAATGGGGGAGGAGGGTTTTCAGGAACAACTATAAAGGACACATTGACAAAACCAAGTGGGGTCGGGATCAGGGCAGAGTGGTAGTGATGGTTGGGGTGAGGGGGGATGGTGAGGGGAAAATGTATACAACTGTACTTGAACAATAAAATTTTTAAAAAAGAATAAGATAAAAATGGGAAAGTATCTGGCAAACTAGAGCACAGAGTTCACATTAGCCTGAGGCCTGATTCATTGAAAGGGTTACTCTCCTGAACCACAAGTAGGAACTAGAGGCAAGACAGTTTGCATAAGGGATGAAAAATGGGGCCTTAGACTGAAGGGTTAAAGGTCCAGCACCCCCACCTCTTAGCTGAACAGACTTAGTCAAAGTGCCGTATCACTGTAGGCTGTTGTTAGCATAATTTCTTGTTGACCTTATACTTTATATCCAAATGTAACTCTCACGTTTTTAATAAACATTATTCTCATTTCCCATTTTATCAAAATATTTAATACCACTGTTGACAAATAAGGGAGATTCCATCATACTTATTTTTGATTCTTTCCTTTAAAAAACAGTATGGGCTATTTGAAATGTTTCCTATTTTTCATCTTTACCAAAAAGAATTTGTGACTGTGCACATAAGTTTCTTGATATGATGCAGGTAGCTGAATAGAGGTATATTTTGTTGATCCCTTGGCTTTGGTTTGTCCATATTCTCTCAGAAGCTAGGATCAGAGATAAATATAAAAATGCCAGTTTTATTTTATTTTTCTCTTCCTCTCTAAAACACTGTTTTATTTAGTATTTAAAAAGTTCAGGAAGGAAGTGAGTAGGTTTTAAAGTAAACTCTTAAAAAGCAATCAATTATAGTTGTTTTTACATGTGCTAATCAGTAGCCTTTTAAATGTATAATCAAGCATCATCTATAAATGTTCCAGCCACTTGGCTCATACATACAACTGAATCTACTGAAATTCACTTACTTTCCTTTCCTGTTCCTTCAGAACTTATAACTAAGTTATTTTATTTTGTTTTGTTTTGTCTTTTTTTTCTCCTCATAAAGCTTAGTTTTGGAGGAATTCCAGTACCAGGCAAACCTGGTACCTTTTTAAAGAAAAACTTCCAGGGATGTATTGAAAACCTTTACTACAATGGAGTCAACATAATTGACCTTGCTAAAAGACGAAAGCATCAGATTTACATTGTGGTAAGTCAACATCTTTACAGCTTGACAGTTTCTAACCTTGTACACATCCCACCATTGGTGCCTTCTCACAATGTGTTTATAACACCATTTTAGAGGTCCCATAAGCCTTCCATGGCAAGCAGGATGAGATGCAGGGATTGGGTGGATTGCATCTTTGGGAGAAACGAATACACTAGAGGTGCTTAGACAATTTCATGTTCCTGGCTGTGAAGTTGTGCAGAAGCTGCAGGTAAGTTCTTCTGTCTGCACTGAGCTGACATGATTCTCTTTAATTACCTATGGGAAATGAAATAATAGAGCCAGAGACAGTGTTAAATTCTTATTGTTGATACTTAAAACAGGGCATTTTGAATGGGAGGTTAAACTTCACGTGTTTTTGAGATTCCCTGTTCTGCATTTACCATGCTGGAAAGTTAAATAATTTTGAATTAATGAGTATTTGTGTTCTCCAACAGACCATGCATTTCATGAGGGCTTGGCCTGTCTTATTTTTTTGTCACTAGTGCATTCACAATATCCACCAGAGTGCCTTACACATGATTGGTACTCACTGTTGCTATTTTCATCCATAATTGTGGAGTAGTCTGTTTCTGTTTTTTAAATATTGTATTTATTTATTCTTAGAGAGAGGGGAAGGGAAAAAGAATGAAAGGGAGAGAAACATCAATGTGTGTTTACTTCTTGTGCAGTGGGGGCCTGGCCTGCAACTCAGGCATGTTTCCTGACTGGGTATTGAGCCAGCAATGTTTTGGTTCACAAGCATATGCTCAATTCACTGAGCTACACCCACCAGGAAAGAGTTTTGGAGTAGTCTATTTCTCCTTCAAGTTCTAGCAGTTTTTACATCACTTGTGGTGTAGACTTGTGGTTTGGTACATACACAGTAGAGATTGCTATGTCTTCTGAATGGATTGGCCATTTTATCCATGTATAATTTTCCTCTCTGTCTATGATAACTTTCTTTTCCTGTTATCATTGGACTCTAGTAAAAGTGCTGACTCTCCACTAAGCCATCTCTGATGCTAACCCTGAAAGGAATGGGTATTCGGTATTCTAGGTTATTGCTTCCTTGCTCTGACTACACCTCATGCCCTCCAGATTTCAAGGCTAACAGTGCTTCCAAATACCACACACTAACCACTGCTCACTCTTGGCAAAATTCAAAGACAGCTTACAAGAGTTTAGAAGAAGAAAAAAAACATTGGGCTGGTAGTTAAGAAAGGCTTAATGAAAATATAGGAATATGACATGAGCATTGAAGAATGACACCTCTTAGATTATTTCAAAATGATGTGAAGACAGTCCAAGCAGGGCAATAGTCTATACAAAAGCTTAAGGTAGAGGGGTCTAAGTATCAGATTTCTGGGAAACAATATTCCAGTCTAGTTGTTTGCAAGAGTTTTTTTTCTATCACCCTAAGTATCGTGTTTCACAAAACAATCTTGGTTCTCTGTGTAATTCATAGTGTTGAATATATGATAGTAAAGAAATGTATGGATAAAAGCAATGTCTTGGCAGGGTGTAAACTCATTTTCACCGGGGGCCACATCAACCTCTCAGTTGCCTTCAAAGGACTGAATGTAATTTTAGGACTGTATAAATGTAACTACCCCTTAACAGTTAAGTGAGAGCTTGGCATGGCTGCCGGGTAGAAACAAGGTTCTGGGCCAGATAAAACAAGGTGGAATCTGGCCTGTGGGCCTTGTGTTTGCCCCCTGTGTTCTTGAGGAATTGTGTGCATGATCCTTGAATCCAATAAGATTAAATCTCAGAACTACCATATAATAACTATAGAATCTGGATACAAGAGTCACTCCTGAGATAATATGGGCATTGAATCACTAATAGTTAATAACAGTGTCATATTTATTGTCCCACTTTGCTCATCATTTCTTATTGTATGTTCCTTACAAAGACTTAGTTTTATGATTGTATCTATCCTGTTCTGTAAATAGCCTTCTATAAGTATACTACTAAAGATTTTAAATCAGTGATTGTTAATACATTAAGGGACATGCACCCCTATAAGAATGTAATGAAAATTGTGACACATTTTATTTTAAATAACAGTCAAGAGCTCCAGGTTAAATTTTAAATTAGGAGAATAATAGGTAAAATTAAACCTTTTCTCCATTTTTACAAATCCTTAATAATCTTATATAAGTGTTCCTTGTTCAACTACTAGGACCCTGAGTAAGTACAGACCTGACCCTGGATCACTTTCATGTGCGATAGCTTGGCTGGCTTCCCAGAAACTCTTCATCTGTTTTCAAAAGATTTATAGGACACTGCTATCTGTTAAGATGCAGACTATTTGAAAAGGTAAATTTTAATATAAAAATGTTAACTAGTACAAGATGATTAACTACTAAATTTGGTAAAACTGTACCGTGAGGAGTTTAGAAATAGCAAGTAGAAAACATCAGGTTCTTTTCATAGGTGTAGGGAGAGTGAATAGTGAAAAACTCAGGAACTAAGAAATGGTCTCCCTGCCCACCTCCCAGGCTGAGATTCAGGGGAATCGTGAGGTTATCGGGTAAAACACACAGCCTGCAGAAAACAAAGGTGCTTGCTAGAGAGCATAGGTCTAGTTCTCTATGGAAACTCACCAAGCTGAGTATGGGCTGAGTGCACAACTGGAGCTCAGCTGTGCAGGGCCATTGAACTCCCCACTGAAAAGTGGTAATCCAGGAAAGGAACCCACAAGAGGAGTATCTTCTGAATGCTATTCCCCAGCAGTGCCCTCTATGCCCCTCTATTGTCAAAGCCTAACTTTTGGCCAGGGTACAAAAGAGAAATGTTTACAGGTTCCATCTCCGGTAGCAACAGAAGGGCAAAGAAAGGTGACTTCAGAGCTGAGACTCTGAAATAGATAACTGGCACAACCTCAATCTCTTTTTTTGTCCTTTGAACAACTAGGTTAAAAATAAGTGTTTGGGACATCTAGGAGTTGGAGTGACAGAGGGAGGCAGATACATGTTCATGACTTAATGTTGCTTGAGCACAGCCTTAGACAATAATAACATATCTAACAACTGTATGAAATACAAAATCTCAAATACAGGTCTGGACTCTTGTGAGGAGTAAAACATTATTTAACTTTATCATTACACATTTGCTTACTAAAAAATAGTGACACTACAACCACTCTTTCTTATGAATCCATGTAATTTATTATACTAGAAAGAATATCTCATACTCAAAAAGATTAGGGCCCTCTATAGGTACATTTACACAGGAAGTACCCAAACAATTTACCACTCTATATAAATTGTGCCAAATTTATGTATGCTGCAATTCTCACAAAGCTTCTCAAATTGTACCTAAAGGTTTTCTCATGCAGCTTACTCTTCCCCTTTAAAATTGTTTTAATTATCTGTTATTTCTTTCTTATTTTTTCTAATACCTTAGTTCAGCTCATCATGCCATTTCTATCACCCTTTGGGGTTAGTCATTCTTGCCCATGGTGACCTCCCTGATGCTATAAGAAGGTCCAAAACTTCCCTTGTTTCAGCCAAGAAAGTAAACCTTTAGAAGGACATTCATACTGGCCCTCATTGCATCCATACAACTTAATATCTAATCTATTTAAAGATAATAATACTTTTAAAATGCAAATTAAAAGATTAACTATGCTTTTAAGAAAGTAATTCTGAGATCAAAACAAGTTTGGAAGCACCCATTTAGCCTCCATTAATTGCATTTCATATATCTTGTAGATATCACATGTTTGAACAGATTTGAGGGTGATGGAATGCCCTAAAACCCACCATTCACTTCAGTGATATGTGTCACATGGTGAAAGCCTATAAACACAGTATGTTTGTGAAACACACTGCAACAACCACAGCTGAACTCAGACCTTCAGAGTGGCTCATTCAGTGTCAGCTTCCGTGGTGAATAGAAGTTCAGGAAGCTCCAGAAGATGCTGTTAATTTCTAGGCATAATTTAATGTGTTTTTATTTCACATGCATGGACACACTGGAAAAGTAGCAAAAACACATTCCACATGCTTTCAGTAAACTAGGAAGGAAGCATGCGAATTTATCAGGTTTTTATTTTGTGTGATGGCCACCAGAAACAAACAAAGCAATCTAAGAATGATTTCTTCATGTTTATACTCATAAATTTAAGTGTTTATAACTAGGGCTTGACAATCTATGTTGTGCATGTGTCAAATTTCAATGCCTTAGATACAGACACCATTATAACTCTGACACCCTCTGCAGGAAGCAGTGGTCTCATGTTTCATAAGAGTTATAAGATGACCAGGGCAAAGACTGCTCTGGCAAAGTGCAAGAACCCGACCCTCTCACTAGTATAACTAAATAACCCACCTATGAACCAATAAATATTCTGAAAATAATGTATAATTCCCATTTCTATTAAAATTGATGTTTATACATTATGTAAAATTTGGAAAACACAAAAAAGTAGAAAGAAAAAATTACCCGCATTCTCAAAAAAGCTTAAATATTATTAAAATGTATATTTTCTAGTCTTCATTTTTTAAAGGAAAAGTCTTTAAATAATGTGTGTCCAAATTTCCTCTTCTTATCTAGACACCAGTCAGATTGATGTCTACCCTAATGGTCTCATTTTTCCTTAATCACCTTTGTAATGTCTCTATCTCCAAATACAGATCCCATTCTTTGATATTAGGAGTTAGTGCTTCAACATATGAGTCTCAGGGAAATACAATTCAGTCCATAAAAGTCATGATTTTATTATCTGGAGACCATTTAATTTGCTCATAATAGCTGTCTATTGCAGAAAAAAACCACAATTTTCCTCCAACCTTTCTAAGTTTTTTGGATGGGTCAATAACTAAATTAACATGAGTTATATTAACCAGAGAAAATGTCCAAAATTTATTACAGGTGTACATTCAGGTGTTCCATAGATTATGAGACCCCAGGACACATTGGGCAGTTGAGTCTTATATGTCATTCTATACTACAGAGAGGGAGGCTGGGGTCTGGGATTTCAAAGGAAAAACAGATAATTTCCAGGTAGATAGGAAAGAGCAAACATGCAATTAACAAATTCTTGCTCGATAATCCAGAAACCATGGGACCCAGACAGGAGTCCAACAGAGAGGCTCTGCTAGGTTTCTCCCAATCCATCACACTTATTTCATACATGACAAGGTGAATGTTCTAAGATTTCCTTTCTGAAGCAAATTTTTGTATCTGAATTTCTTTAGGCAGGTAAAGGGGGAGGGTCAAAAGTTCTTTCTGAGTCTATTGTTTCTTAATAACCAGTTTAAAAATAATATCCAAAAAGTCATGTTTGGGGGTGATGAAGCTCTGATCCCCTTCAGCCTTGCTTTTGAAACTTTGAATAGGAAGTTTCTCAACCCATAATCTAAGTTAGTAAATTGATCCATAGTTGATTGACACAATCACTCAATCCTGTGAATGAATAGGTCCATTTAGTTTAACTGTTATGTCTCATTTCAGAAGTGGATGATGCAAATGAACTTCCAAATTAGGCCTGTATTGTGTAAGTAAGCAATGAGATACTTAATAAGCGGCATTTCTATGGAAACAAGATTTAAAAATGTTAATATTTAGAGCAAATTATAAACCAGTTCTTGAGCCTGAGTAGCTGACAGCTGAGACAATTTATAGATGCCAGGCTCACAGCTTCTTTTGCTGGAATGAGGGCAAGCAGTGACAATCTCATAGATTTTCCTGGTTTGCAGTTTGAGTGATTCTTGTAATGTCATCAAGTGATCAGGCAAACTTTTTGTGTTGTTTATTTACATTAAAAAGACATGAAAATTGTCTAAACATAAGCTTTGCCATTTTCTCTGAAGTTTATATTAAGTCATCTAAATGTAGTTGGCAGGGCTTCAAGGAAAAGGGCAGTTTTAGTTCTCAATAATCCTAAATCAGAGAATGGGAGAAAATTGAAAATATGGTTCAGGAACTTGTAACAAAATATTTGAGGAAACTAGAATAATACAGAATTCAGTCCAGTTAAAGGCTAAAGAACAAAAACCTCGAGGAATAGGACTAAAATTTAATATCCATAAGTGCATGCATTATGAATTTTACTAAAATAAAATTTTCTCTCTAAAATCACCCTCATTTTTAAACCATAAATAGCCAAATTAAACTAATTTATTTGCAAGTATGTGTGGTTTCAGTAAATTTGCCTTGTTTATTTGAATAAATACAAGAAGAGCAATCATATAGTTTCTTGTAAGTCAGCTTTGCTGAAACTACTCTTACTTTTTATTTTTTTAATCTTCACCCCAAGATACATTTTTACTGATTTTAGAGAGAGGAAAGGAGAAACAGAGAGACAGAGACAGAGAGAAACTTTGATGTAAGAGGGAACATTGATTGGTTGTTTCCCTATGTGCCCCACACAGAGATTAGACCTGCAACCTAAGCATGTGACCTGACTGGGGGTCAAACCCAAAACCTTTTGGTATATGGGATGTCACTCAAACTAACTGAGTGACCTGGCTATGGCTGGAATTTTTCATAAGAAATCTCCAGGTTGAACTTTCAAAGATGTCTTGAGGTGAAGAGGTCAAGACAAATACTTCCATCTGACTGTGTCTGCCGTACCTTTATATTTGTGTCAGTTTTTCTCTTGTCAAGTACCCCCTAAATATTCTGAAGTTTCTGCACTTGGTAGAAAGTGACTTTCCTTCTTCACCTGGTAAGGCTGCTGTTGTGTACCCAGGGATTTTTGGCCGTCACAGACAATCTTTTTCCTTCAGGTTATCTGGTCATACCTGAGTCTATAAATACCTCTTTCAAACATGATATTGTTTGAAATATCAGTAAGAGCCTTGTTAATATAACCAGTTTCAAATTGTGTCATGTTACAAAGAAAATAGAATTTTATTGAATTTATACAAATGATCAGACTGCCATGAAAATGATACTCACTGAGTTTTTAGATTCTGGAGGGATGAAGTAGGGAGAAAAATGTATTGATAAATGTTTCAATTCTAGTTACAAATGTATAATTTACTAAATAGCTCTAGGTCATACGTAGTTTAAGAGAAACAAGTTTACTTATATCTGGAAAATAAGGGATTAAAAACCATTCAGCAACATTTTAAACAAAAAGTCATGAAAATTAAATTACCTTTAGCTGTTCATTCAGTTTCATGCAAATAATTCTTTTTTATCTTCATCTTTTGTTAGCAATTTCATGAAAGTGGAATTTTCTTAAAATTTTTCAAATCTTCATCCAATGTAAATGTATAATCTGAACGTTTATTACAAATATCTATTTCAGAATAAGTCAGAGTCCTTTTAATGGATCTTTCTAAAGATGAAACACAGTTGCAGAAACACCAAAGCAAAACAAAAATTGTCTATAAATGACAAAAACTTAAAAAGACATGGTTAAAGATATGAATACAATGCAATTGAAAAATAAACTTTCTCTTCTCTATAACATACAGCATTTTGATATAATTATAATTCCAATTGAAAACATTTCATCAGGGCTTATCAGAATTTTAGCAATTTCATATATTTTTGCAACATATATTAATAATATTTACCCATATAGTATATCCTAGAAGATTTTCATCATTTATTTTACAGTACTTTCCATGCAATTTAATGTACCAAATACACCTAATTAGTTTGATGTTTCTCTTTTATAAGAACAGAAAACAAATCTTATAAGGTTTTCAAGTCAAGAAAAGAGTCTTTTTAAAATTTGAAATTTTTCAAGCATGTCAAAAGCTTTTGGCATTTCACTAAAGAGATCACAGATCATTATAAAACAATACTTAATTATCCACTTTACTAAAGTGACAATAAAAGATTTAAAGACAAATATAAAAGGTCACATAATTGTTAGTAAAACTTTAGTCCTTACTATTGAAGAGATTCAGTTTGCCTAAGAAATCAAGATCCTGAATAAGACAACATAAAGCACAGAAAACTATTTTGATAAAACACAGGATCTTTGCTTTGTAAGCAGAAAACTTCACATATATTAAGAGTAAACCAATCAGTACAGGGAAATTGTCCTTTTAACAGAGAAAGAGAAAGTCAAAATAATTTTGCATGACATATTTTGATATTTAAATTCACTTGACTAAATTTATTACAATCTTATTCATCTTGACCACACATAAAATTTTCTTTGTCAAGATTTCATTACAGGAACAATTATAAAGGACATATGGACAATAACAAGGTGGGGATGGAAATGGAGGAGGAAGGCAGGGAGGGTGGTGGGGAGGGGTGGGAGGGAAAGGCAGAAAACTGTATTTGAACAATAAAAAATTCTAAAAAGTATTTCATTTCATAAACCTTATATAATATTTAGTGTAAATCCCTCAAAAACGCATTTCTACAACTTATACCTTCTTTTACCCAATACATACATTAATTTTCTTTCATCTTAATTAGAATTCTTAACCATAGAAAAGTTAAATTCTAGTAAAAACTTAAAAGTAAGAAATAGCTTTCTTTAAACTGGCAAATTTATAAATATGAATTAACCTCTAGAAACATAGGTTTTTTTAACTGGCAAACATATGTCATAAGTTTTAGAAATATGGGCTTTCTCAATAAAACATAAGACATATTCATTTGTTCCTACTCAGGCTCCACCAAATAAAACAAAAATGGAGACTGGCAGCCCATTAAGGTGTTAGGGATCCTGATTCTTCTATCCTTCTACTTGACCATTCTCACTCTGTTGTTTCCACCCTAAGGGTACTACAGGCTTCTGGAAATGTAAGTGTCAGGTGCAGATGTAAAGCTTCAGAAGAGAAAAAGAAGAGAAGGCAAAAGAAGTACCCCTGCCAGCTGAGATGACTCCATTCAAGGAGCATTCCAGAAAGTTCCACACAATGTTTCTGCTACACCATACTCACAGGCCACACTTAGTTACCTGGTCACAGATATCATCTTCAGGTGAAATGGGGAAATGTGGTCACCCAGCAGAGTATAAATTGGAGTTCTTCTACCAAGAAAGGCAAGGAAATTTGATTTTGAGTAGATAACTAGATGTCCCTGACAAAATCTCTTTAAATATTAAGGTCAGTAAATGGAAGGTCTCATATAAGAAGTGAAATATAGAATTTCTATTTCACTTTCAAAGTAGGAAAGCCCAATTCTAACTTCACCCTTATAACAATGCTCCAGATTTATGCTGTTTGGTTTGGTAACCAAGAGCCATATGTGGCTACTGAGCATTTGAAATGTGGCTAGATCAAATTAAGCTGCACTACAAAAGTGGAAAAAGCTCAGTAATTTTAATATAGTTTTCCTATTTAATAATATTAGAATAAATTTAGTTAAAAATAATATTCAAATTCAAATTAAGTTAATCTCTTTCATTTTACTTTTTAGATTATTTTTTATAATTGACATATACCATTATATCAGCTTGTGGTATACAACAAAATGATTCAATATTGATATAAATAGTGAAATGATCATATTAAGTCTAGTTAATATCTGTCTTCATAATTTTGTAATGTGACTACCAAAAAGTTTTAAATTACACATATGGTTTTCATTACATTTATATTATACATTTTTAATTTAGATTATCTATCACAAATATATATATTTTATACAAATAGGCAAATTTTAGTTGTATCTTCCATTTTTTACATTATTTTTATAAAGAAAACTTTTAATGTTTATATAGAGAATAGTAGTAATCATAATTAGATATGTTTTTCCCATTTCATAAAGTATTACTTATGAAATTGAAATGCTTATTTTTACAATATGTTTATTATTGAGTTATAAATTTGCTTAATTTTCCAGGCCAGTGGTGGTAGTTGCCTTTCACACACACACATTTACTACTTTTCCAATCTCTACCCAAGCACTAATAATCTGACATTATGTTTTCAGATCTATGAACATATTTGTTCCTCATTAAAGTGAATGCGGTCATAACAGCACCATATGAGTGTGTAGAGTGAACAGTTGCTTTGCATATGGGATAAGCTAAGTGGTTTGGAAAAGAAAGTTCACTCAAAAGGAAAAAGATTAGCACACACACACTGCCTTCTTTTGGCTTTATACTACCCTAATGATTTGCTACCATCGCCTTGAGTAGAACAAACACATAATAAAAGATTGCAGTAGAGGGGACATGTGATTCAGAAATTATTCAGAGTGGAAACCATTTGAAAAATGGTAGTCAGTGGGTTTCATATATAGCTGCTTCTATACCTTCTTAGATTAACTACTATTATTTTTCTCATTAATTTACACCAATTCTTTTGATAGCAATGACTAATCCTGCATATTTTCATGAAATACTGTCATGAAAGTTTTAGAAAACTATTTTACTAAACTTCTTCATTGTAAATAAATTAGAAATAGAGAAAAATTAATTATGTAAATAAAAATGGACATAATTCCACCACCCAGAGAGAGCCAGAATTTTGCAAATTAGTCTATTTTCTATACCCACCTATTTAAACAGGTTTATTTTATCTTATTTTTTGTGTACGAATTTGTATTCTCTTCTTTTTATTTTGTATTATATTATTAAAAATTTTTACATTTACCATAAATTTTGCTATTAGTGATGGGAAAATAGTATGTCATATGGATATACCATAATATACCAAATTATTTATTTAATTTTAGAACCAGCTTTTTATTATTTATAAGTAATTCTGTTTATTATATAAATCATAGCCCAATTTTAAATTATTTTTGAAAATATACTTTAAATAGTGTAAGTAAAGTATCGGAAATAATTATTAATATTTTAAGATTCTTGATTTATATTTTCAGATAGTTTTGCACACTATTTGGTACAAAAATTGAACTGTGTTTAAAATAGATTTATAGCTTTACTCTGTGCCTTAAAAATAAGAGCTTATCTGTTCAATTATTGGTCTATTTTTTATTCCTTTCCACCTCCCACCTCCTAAGAACCTCCCCTGGATTTTGCTTCTAGGTAAAAGGAACTGCCTTTTGTAAAAGCTAAAAACTAGGACAGAAGTGTTCATCTTTGATGCATAGGGAATAAGCACAAAATAGTCAGAAACAGAGGCACACACAGGCAGGAGGTGTGCAGGAACAGGGAGTTAGTAGGCCAGGACAAGAGTGAGCCTCTAAGGCCAAAGTTAGTATGTGGTTCTCACTGGATCTCAGTTTCCTTGTGCCTGTGGGCAGCCAGCACACGGGAGGCCAGAGGAGAGGGCCATGTGAGGAATCTCCCAATAGCTTGTCCTTCTCTAGCCATAAGTGGGGTGATCCCTCCAATTAAAAATATTTCTCTCTTAGGTGTCCCTCAAGTGAAAATCCAAGGATAAATATCTCTATCCTGGAAGGTCTGCTTTGGCAGGAAAAAAAGTGTGCCTGTGTAGATTAATGCTAAGCATCTAGTCTACCTTAAATTTCAAAAAAGCATCATTTGTCTTCTAACACTTTATCTCAATCCTGTTCCTAACCCCACTCCTTCCTACTTAATCCTCCCATGCACAAATCAAAAAGGTACTTCATGAACTCCTGTAACATGCTGTCCAGCAATACTGAATTCTCTCTCATGGCACTTAATTATAGTTATCATGACATGGTCCATGTTCCCCATCCTGATGCAATGCAAGCTCCAGGGAGGCAATAGCTGAGCCTGCCTGGGTCCTGGGCTGTGTCCTTGCCAGCAGGACCAAACCTGGCTCCTATGAGCTGCTTACTATATATCCACTGAATAAGCTATCTCAAAAATGAAGGAACCTACCTCTCCACTAGCATCAAAAAAAAAAAGCTTTAATTTGGTCCCCTACTCTCCCTGAGTTTGTGAACTGGGAAGATAGCTTCAGCTCAAAGAACAGCCTTTCCCTCACATTTACTGACAGTATACTAGTCAGTCCTGGTAGTTTTCAGACAAATCAAATTAGAAATAGTTGTACTCATTTGGAAAGTCAGGAACTGGCTTTGAAATATTTCCCCACAAATTAGATTGAATCAAGATCATTTCCCCCAGCTTATAAATATTTGATTGGCTTTGTTCATGACTGAAACTCAGCTTTGCAGTGCTAACTTGATTTTTCCACTCACCAGGGTGTTGTGATATCTGGATAATGATTAAAAACAAAACAAACACTAGCAATAAAAATGATATAGCCCTTGGAAATGTCACATTTAGGAAAATCTAAAACTAGTCAAGGCAAGCAGAACTTCAAGTTGGATCTGCTATATTCCTTTGAGGTCTTAAAATTTGTTTTCTGCTCTGTATATCTGACATATCCTCTGCACTCAGAACCTAAGGAAGGGATGTACCAATACTTGGCTGTACAGTGTTTGAAGAGTCCCAACAGAAGTACACTAGACACCCATCCTCTATCTCCCTCACCCACCGATGCTGTCCCTTGCTCTAGCTGCTGCCTTAATCCCCAGACTTGATTCAAACTGATTCTACTTTTGGCCAAGGTCTATTCCAAACTTATTCTTAGTATTGTAACAAACTCAAAAATAATCCAGAGGCTTTGCTAGAAAAAAAGTAACCAATTATCTAAGGGTCGTAGGTTTTGCAAACAGAAAACAAAATTAAGCAATACCCAAGGTATTTCAAAGAAGAAAGAAGCAATGAGTAAAAAGCACATTCTTGAGAAGAATCAGGCCTGTATCCATAGCCTCTGGATTGGTCTGAGATGCTAATCCTCTAGATGAATTGTAGTCTGAATAGTGGGTGTCAGATGTCTGGATAATACATGTCAGGTGATCATTATATGTAAACATTTTCTCCCTAGTCCTTCAGGGGGTAGTTAGGGTGTTACAGGAGGTTTCATGAATATCCATGTGTTTAATCAGGACTGGAAAGCTCAAAGGCTTAAGTTTCCAGGCTAGGTAAGAGAAGACTAGAATCATTTCCTCAAGCTTCAATCTATTTGATTTTAGTAATTTGACATCTTGATTATAGTGACTTCATTTTATTTCTTAACTATTTCCTAACTATCTATGTCCTCTAGTCCTTTTACAACAGAGTGGTTTACCCTTTCAATGCCCTGTTTTTGTTCTCTTTTTTATGGGCCTTACCAGGCAGTAAGATTCTTGGGTGCCTGGGTGCTAGAGATCCCAGGTCTCAGACCTGTCAGATGGATTTCTGGTCTATGCTGATGCCAGCCAGTCCTTGCCACCTTCCACACACACATCAGAGGCACAGTAAGGGCTGGGCTTCTCCTGAGAGAATGCTACGTGTGGGATAACTGCCTCTGGCCTGATGGGCATACAGGGAAACACGGCCAGAGCAGCAAGTGTAGCAAACCACATATGTGACTTTAGTGAGTCTGTGGCTGGCAAAGTCTGGTGCTGATGCGGCTGTTGGGGACCCAGGCCAATGTCTGGGGCTGCAGCATTCCAACCATATCATTCTGCCACATATCCTGAGGACCTTCCATTCTCCTCACATTCCTTTTGTCTATAGCTTCTCTATTTTCAGATTATCATTTAAGCAGAGATGAGGACAACTTCCTGGTGCCTTCCACAAAATAGCCAAGTGGCTTTATTAGTATCACAGGCAATAGGTGCCTTTGGGTAGAAACAAATCCAAAGAAATGCACTGGCCAAACCAAGATAACTAGAAAAAGATGGTGACTCCTATCACTGCCTAAAATTTGACTGTAGGAAAATGCCCAGAAAAGAAAAATACCTATGAGCAAGTCATCAGTGAAGGCCCTGTTGGCCATAACCTGTGTTCTGTACAGCCAACACAAGATTGGCAGGTAACAAGAAATATTAAAAGGGAGTGGATCCATAACAGAGAGATAAGAAAAAGGTAATGTCTGGGTGAGAAATTCAGGCACTGTTAGTTTTTGCTGCTAGGTCTAAAGTTTACCATGTGCATCCATGACCTCAACTGAAATAAGCTAACAAATATTTTCAGTCACAGAACACAAATATAGCCATTTGTGAATGTCTTTCTTCTCACTTAGGCTAGTCCTTATTTTAGTCAATTATGGAAGTTTTTTCTCTGCTATCTATGGCCTAGCTGAAACACCCTGTGGCCAATGAACAAGTGATAATAGATTACATGTACAGGAATGTTTGACAAACATGGAGCCCATTAGCTCACTGTTTAATACATTTCAGTCTGTTCCATCTATCATACAGTCATATTCAGACTATGAAGGTATTTCCAACTTTGTATCTGTAGGCAGAACAGCGTTTTCTGAAGTTGGTCCCTCTGTACCCAGATAAAGCCTATGTATGACAGTTTATCTGATCCACTCAGTAGTCACAGAACAAAGACTTAATCAATACTGAGTTCTTTCTGTTCGATGCTCCTTGCCCACCAGTCTCCAGGAAACCATGGTAAGTATGCTGTAACTGGAAGACATCCTTTTTTGTTGAACCCCTCCACCATGCATGAAAGCTTTTAGTTGGGTGGATTTTATTGGACTTCAGTCAGCAATTGACAAACTTCAGATGTGGTGGCAGTGTGTCCTGGATACCTTTGGAAGGAAGGTGATGCTCAGAACTTTCATTCTCTCTCATTGGCACAGCCATTGGATCAGCACCTAGCTAAGTGGTATACATATAATTTCTCTCATTTTATCATCTCCAAGAAAGTTTTAACTACTTTAATTCTTAGTAATCTTTGCCATTGACCCAGCATTCTCATTGTGAAATATTATAGGATCCTTTCCTAAAAAAGGGAGAAGAGGAGGAATAGACAATGGATTGACATTAGGGTTATACTGTTTTTACTAATTTGATTTCTTTTTTAAAAAAATATGAAACAGTGTCATCTTTTGCTTACTTACTATTTTTATATCATTATATATAGAAACTTTTGCCCTACCCCCTGCAGTTAGAAAGAAATTGGTAGGGAAAAGGCCCAGGTTTCCCTCCTTATTCCATGAAATATTATAAAACAGCATCTTTTAAAATGTAAATACTTGGCTATGATTCTCATGACAACAATAGAAATGATCCAGAGATGCTTTTTCACCATCCAAAGAAAACAAAGATGATAAGAACATGAGTGTTCAGTATCAGATACCCAAAGAATGAAGGAGCCAGTGAAAACCTTGGAAACATCCAGTTCAACAACCAGCAAAAGAAGAAACTAAGTCTCTAGAAGTGACTCATCTCAGGTTAATGAAAAAAGGGACAAACCTGAGAAGACAGAAAACTAACTAGTCAGGTACATGTTCTCATCTGATCCCGAATCAGCCTTCTATCATTATTTCCCCAACCAAAACAGCAGAAATAAAGATCAGAGAAGATATGGCTTTCCCAGTAAATATCTGTGATAAGAATTCAATTCTGTCTAAATGGAATAATTTCAGTTTAGACAGTTTTCTTCTCAGAATTCAAAGCCAGATGCTCTATACCTAATTGTAAATGTATTATATTTAAGACCTATACTAGTATTAAAGAATAGATCATTATTACAAGGCATATAAGAAATGTGATATATGTAATATAACACATATGTGGATATATGAATAAATGGTATGGTAACAAAAAGCAGTAAAAATCAGTTCACAGGACAGCTATTTTAGGGATGGAGGGAGTCTGGAAAGGCCTCAGACATAGGTCAGGAAGGAGGACCATTCAGCCTTGAAGGGAGGGAGTGTGAGGAAGGGTGAAGAAGCCTGAAAAAGTCAGTCCTGGTGGAGGGAGTAAGGCAAGAATTATCTTTAGGGAGCAGGTCGTCATAGTCAACTCTAAAAATTGCTGGGATGAGTGAGCTTAAGGACTTGTGTTTGCTGTCAGTGTGTTTGCACACTCTGGTGGGGGTAGAGCCAAGTCAGAGGAAAATTAGCAGCAAGAGTCATCTGCTTTTTCTTGTTTGAAGTCCCTTGTGTAGCAGAGAGTGGGAGCCACACCTGAGCTTCCCTCTTCTTAGTTCTGTACAGCATCTCCTATCAGTTTTAGCAGCAAAATATTCATGACTTTTCTCCCTCCTCCCTTTGCCATTCTAGACAGAGCTTTCCACAAGCCCTTCACTGCTCCTATTGACATGAGTGCAATGACCACCTGAAGCTGGCCCTGGGCCACCCTTTGTGCACACAGTACAGTCTTGGCTTCCCACTGAGGGGTGCATCTGAGTGCTTGTCATGGCCTCTACATCAGTTCCCTCTTCACCTCTCCTAACACCTTTTGTTGTAGCATAGGATCAACTTCTGGTACCTCAACATGATCTAAAGGAGTACACGATTGTATGCCTTTCTGTCCTTTTCACTTTGTCCTGCCTGCTGTTATGCTGGCTTCTAGACTGTGGTCAGCAGACTTTCTGCCAGACCCTTAAATACACCCCACACCTTTGTGTCTCAGGCCTTAGCAATTCTTTCTCTGTGCTCAGATAATACAACACTTCTCCTCATTTTTCAATTAGCTACTCTTGCTCTTCTATAAAAGCTCTATTCCAATGTTGCCTCCTTAAGGCAGCCTTTTGTGACTCTCCAGATTGGGACAAGCTTCTTTTGTACATGACTGTATGTTCTGTCTCAGCACAGCAATTGTTGAAATAGGGGTTTTGTGCTGTCCTCTCAAGGGAGGGTCTCCTTGAGGAGAATGAATCAATGAAAAGGGTTTGCTTCCTCCACTGACACAAACATGATGCTTGTGTTTCAGGGGCCTGGTTGTCCTTAGGAAGCCATCAAACTTTATGAGTCACATACGGAACAATATTAGCCCTTGTTGGTTTTCGTACAAGACAGTGTTTTTACATAGCTGTGGACAGTCTCTTTAAGATAATCTATAAGTGTATATTTAGGGTTTCAAAGTTTCATGCTTCATCCACAGAAATCCTACTCTTACAATCCAATTAGTAATTATGGTCAAAATGGACACTTAATGACTATAGAGTACAAAGGATCATGATCACATTTATGTATATAACTTAAAAACTTCTGTGCTTAGCACATTATTTTACAGTGCTTGAGAAATCTTGAAGTCCCTAATGAATTAAGCACACAGTAGAATGGAGAAAGTCTGGGAATGAAGCAACCTTCTTGGCAGAGGGATGAGATGAAAGTTTAATTAATAGATTAAAGAGGTGTATAAGGTAGAATGTATACTGTTCACTCTTTGCCACTCTCTGTTTTGACACTGTTCTCAAGGAAATTGTCTTCTTGCATCATAAAATTCTCTTCTAAATCACTGGTAGGTACTCCCTCAAACATCAACTTAAGAGGAATTCTGAAGTCACAGACAGCATTATTGAAACATATTAAACAGTCCATGTTGATTTCAAAAGTAGCACTTTGTCACTTAGCTGATTCTGATTTTTTTTCTCTCTACTTGGATGGCTGGGTTGGGTATGGATACTCCTCAGGACTGGAGTGTTTCTGTTTGCAGTCAGCACAGCAAGGAGGGTGTGTGAGCAGGTGTCAGCACAGCAGCTGTGAACTACAATCACTCACATTCCCAGAAGAGTTGGGTCACATTTGGTCAGAAGGCACTTTCCATCCACTTGCATCTTGCCTCTTCTACTTGCCCTTGGATTCAGCATTGGAAAACACAGTACAGGCATGCTCTAAAAATTGAGGGTGGGGAGAGTAGAGAACAATATGAAGGGGATGTGGGGAAGAGAGTGGAGGTGCAGGGCCAACAGTGAAGCAAGGAAACTATCTAAAAATGGAGGATATGCCTCAATGGATTTTAAAGGTTTCCTGCTCCCTGGTGAGCAGAGTGTTGATCATCACACACAGTCTTACATAACCAGTGAGAATCCCTGAGACATTCATTTGGAGTTCTTACCACCAGAATCTAGCCAGGGATACCTGAGTGTCTCATGAGTGTTCCTCAAGAAATTTTGAGTCCCCTTGCCTGATTCACAAGTACCTGAGGCCCATTAGATATTATAGAAATGGAGTGAGTTGGAGAAAGGGAGCTCCTATGCTTCTTGTCAGATGTGAGAGAGCTGATCAAAGAAGGGGAGAATCTCAGTTCTTCTGGATCCCAAATTTCTTGAGGGCCACCTTCCATGGACATTGATCCAGAAGACCCTCATAAAATGTCTAGGGTTGAGCTAAACATTGAATTTTAAATCAACAGGATATTGAGGTCCAAAATGAGTCTCCCCAGAATGTGCCACCCTGGCATGTAAATCATTTCAAGCAGAAATCAAGTGAAAGCCAACAAACTCAGGAAGAGTTTTTTTGGTTTTGTTTTACTTTGTTTTGTTTTGTTTTGTTTTGTTTTACCTCCCCTTCCTACTTAAAGAGATTATTATAGAAACACCTGCTTCAGGAAGGGGATTATTACAATCATTTTAGCATATTCTCTTTAGCATCTATGAATTAAGTATGGTTGGCAGGATGGATCCATGCAAAAATCTATTCATCAGATTCCTCTCTGCCCCATTGTTTCTGACTTATCTAGCAAGAATTTGTTTGCCACTTTCTCAGCTACCTATGAATTGCCTAATTCCCTTTTGAAATCCCAAACCTATCTCCCCTTTCTCCTTTGACTGAAATGACATGCATAACCCATTTTGCCTCACTGTTACTGAAATTTCATGCTAATGTGAATTCCCCATGCACACTCATTACAAATTTTATTTTCCCCTGCTGATTTGCTATATATCATTTGAATTATTTGACCAACCAGAACTAAATGGGTGAGGAGGAAGTTTTCCCAACCCCCACAAGGGAGAAGGGGCATTGTTACAATCTCCTACTCTCCTCCCTGTAGTCTCTGCACTGCTTTTCAACCATTTCCCTTTCATACAACTTAAAACTTGGGGTACTGCTCTGCTATGGCAAATTTGCTTCCAGAGGAGGCGTTATTAACCTTAGTAAAAAAAAAAAAAGGAAAAGAAGTTTCTGATTATCTTCTGACTTCACTGCAGGAGTATTTGTGATTTTGCTTATTTCAGAAGATAGCCCACCTCAATTAAACTGCCATCAGTAGGGATATTTGCATGCTTGAACAGAAGTCCACCAGAAATCAAACAAAAGCAAATTAAAACAACAGTGAATATCATGAGCAAGTTGGAAAATATTTTTAAATAATTTTATTTATTTATTTTTAGAGAGAGGGGGAGGGAAGGTGAAAGTGAGGGAAAGAAACATCAATGTGCGGTTGCCTCGGTTGCCTCCCATGTTCCTCCACCTGTTGACCTGGCCCGCAACCCAGACATGTGCCCTGACTGGGAATCAAACCAGCTATCCTTTGGTTTGCAGGCCTGTGCTCAATCCACTGAGCTGCACTAGTCAGGCAAGTTGGTAGATTTTTTTATATGGTGGTACCCAGTACAGAGAAGGAAGGTATCAGAGGTGGTGGCTAAAACCAATGTCTTCCAAACTGAGATTTGTCTCCCATTGTCACTGCTGAGGAGGCATAGGGCTCTTATTAAATTACCCACCTTCTCTAAGCACAGTCTGTACACTCTTTTAACAGGTGCAGTATTATTGTGAGGAACACGTGGGGTCTGTATCAAGTGTTTGGCTTCCTGCAGTCTCAATGGGCAGCATAAGCTCTGTTTTTCTTTTGTTGTTGTTGTTGTTGTTGTTGTTGTTTTGTTTTGTTCTTTTGATGGATATCAGGAACTTTACACTTTGACACATTAATTACCTTCTGGGGATCTAACCTACAGAGAAGAAAACATCTAAGCAACTAAAGCAAATGATTAAAGCAAGAGTATGTTCATAGCAGCCTGCTTGATGAGTGAATCATTAGAAATATACTATTGGTAGAAGTTTGTTTGGAGATGACTGCATGTTTTCAGAAATACAAGACAATCATACCTAAACATGGTTGGGACCAGGGAGATTTTTTCCAGACTATGAGGTATTTGTGGCTTAACAATTAACCTGTTCTGAGCTATACTGGATATCTACCCCACTACCTAGCCACCTTAGTGGAAAGTTGAATTAGATAGCTAGTCAAGCCAGGTACTATCCTTTCAAAAATACCTGACTTTTCTTGCAAAAGTAGCATTGACTAAGTGTTAAGTATCATGAAAAGGCAGCCATTCAGGTCTTGGGAGGAAAGATTTACATGGAACTTGATATGTCTATGACAATTCAGATGAGAATATTGTGTTACACCTACCTGAATAAGTTTGCTGCATTGTTGTAGATTAGTTTGGTTTCTAATACTGATGAATTATAGGGATAGAAAACAGCATGTGGTTGGTTATGGGGTTTGAGATAAAAATTGCAAGTGGTTTTCATAATATAACATCTATTCATGATTTATAAGGCATCCCCTTCTTTCTCCTCATTCATCAAGTAGAAATGACTCCAGCACATGGCTTAGTTGGGCACACACACATAGTTTTTTCCCCGTAACTTCCTGCTGCAGAAGCTTACTCTAGTCATCCTCAACTAAACTCGGACTTATTTTTCCTTACTTGTGCCAAGGATAATCTTCTTCCTCTTCATTCTGGTTCTAGTCTATGTACAACTAATATTTCCCACTTCAAGTCCTTCCATCCACCTTCTGCTCCCTGTGCTTTTGAAAACACTCTAAATAAATTAAAACTCTTGCCCAAATCTCTTCACTGCTTCTAAGTTTGACTGATAACATTAACAACCATAAAAGGGGTTTTAAATTCTGCCTCATGGTCCCTGGCCCTCCCTGCTCCACTTAATGTTCAGCCATGTCACATTCCCTGTAATCCCCAGGAATGCCATTTTGCTAATTTCTCCAAACCTTTTGCATCCCCATGTGCAGTTTGCTGAAAAGGTTGGCTGGGCACACTACTATCTCTCCTTCCCCACTTCATTGCCGGAAACTTCCCCTCCCTTGTGAAATGTTTGCTTGTGTAATTGTCTTCTACCATCTCCCATGGGAGCTGGCGTCTGTGTCTCTTTTTAGCAGATTCCACATTGTAACAGAATATTTTCATGCATGTCTCTTTAGAAGTTACCCCAGTGCTTGGCACATAGTTGGTTTGCAATGCATATTTATTCAATAAATTGATGTGATTATTTTTATATCTGGTTCTTTAAAAAATAATGATGCTTTGCATCCCCCCATTCCTCCCCCATCTTTGATGGCCATCTTTGCAGGCAGCACTGTGATCCTTGACACAGGAATGGAACACAATCTTGTTGGGGTATATAAACAAAACTGACACATTTTTTTCTTTAAAATCTTGCAGCTGAATGTGGAATGATCCCGAAATTAAGGTCAGCTCTAGGTGGTTGTTTTATATCAGCTGTCAGACTGCAGAATAAAAAATGGCTTTTATATGTTTGATTTTTATTGTTTTCCAGGGCAATGTCACTTTTTCCTGCTCCGAACCACAAATTGTTCCCATCACATTTGTCAACTCTAGTAGCAGTTATCTGCTGCTGCCCGGCACCCCCCAAATTGATGGGCTCTCAGTGGGTTTCCAGTTTCGAACATGGAACAAGGATGGTCTGCTTCTGTCCACAGAGCTGTCTGAGGGCTCGGGGTCCCTGCTGCTGAGCCTGGAGGGTGGAACCCTGAGACTCCAGATTCAGAAAGCAACAGAACGGGCAGCTGAAATCCTTACAGGTACCATCTGCTCACAACCACTTGGTTGACTTCTAATTCAGCCAAGTCAACAAATGTTAGAGATTTTGACCAAAACATACAGAATGCAGTTCCCAGGGAAGAGGATGATCCAGTGTTCACAAACTGACTCTCAGTCTGAAGAGGCAACAGATTTAGCTATTTGAGCTTTGGCAAGTTCCTTAATTTCCTTGTCCCTCAGCACTCTCATCTGGGAAGTGGAAACAAGGATTCCTATGTAATACTATTGAGCATAATATAGACCAATCACAGAGCACTTTGCTGGATGTCTGCAGACATGGTATATGTTATACGGAATTCACTGTGCTCATTCAAGAAAGGCATTATTTTCCATTTTATAGATTAGGAAGTGAATCACAGAGGCTAAATAACTTCTAAAATCACATGGCAATCAGTGATGATGCCATAATTTCATCCTGACTTTTTCTGACTTTACAGTTGTAGCTTCCCTACATGCCACAGTACTGTCAGACCTTTTGCAACCACTTAATTCTATTTCAATTAAAAATTAATGAGTTTTTAAAAATATTTAACTTATTATGTAAATACTACTACATATGGCATCTGGCCATGACAAAATTTTAAAAATTATTCTCAAATAGTTAAAGTTTGGAAAGTACTTACTTTTACAGTATATAGTATTTATTCTAATGTATAGCACTATGGAACAAATCTATGAACAAATCATACTCTGGCTCTGCTGTTTTAGCACAAAACAGTGAAACTTTCCTCCCCATTCTCCACTTGTTATCTCACTAATTAATGACTTTGCTATTTCCAAAAGCAATGTGTTGACATAGCTGACAGGTACTCACTGAGGTCAGACCACACATCAGGGATTGGATTAGGGCTGAGACATTCTACTGAGACAAACAAATCTTTGATCAGCCTCCCTGGATATACCATATGAATCGAATTGCCCCCTCTGTATACCCTGGGCCAATATTTATTCTGGATTACATGACATTGCATTTTTATTTATGTTAAATGTCTTTCTTCCTGCACCAGACTGTGAGTTTTGTTATCCAAATAAATTAGAAAAATGTAAGTTAAATTAAAAAAAACCTTGATTTTATAGTCAAGATTAGGTCAAACTATGGAAGAGCCTCAAATGCCAATAAGTGAACAAAAAGGCCCCTCAAACCCCTGAGAGCAGCAGAAATGCCTGGGTCTGGGAATCAGACAGGTTCAGAAGGCACCTCTTTTCATTACTATTCTTTGGCCCTGGATACTTCTTAACTTTGTTTCATATATAAATGAGGGTGTTTTAGTTATCTATAGCTGCAAAACAAATTATAGCAAATTTTAGTGGTAGTAAACTTTTATTATGTCTCAGTGTCTGAGTCGGTATCTAGATGCAACTTGATTCTGGCAGGAATCAAGTTGTTGGCCTGGGCTGCAGTCATCTCAGTATTCAAATGGGGGTAGATTTGCTTCCAAGCTCACTCGTAGGCAGGTGGCAGGCCTCAGAAAACCCACTTGCAAGCTTAGACCCATGGTCTCTGCAGAAAGCTGCCTCATGAAATGAGGAAACTATTACCCTGGAGTGAGTGAGACATAAGCAGTGAGAAAGACCACCTGAGACAAAGCCATAGTCTTCATGTAACCTAGTCCTGGAAGTGGCCTCTTGCTGTATTCTGTTCATTAGAAACAATTCAGTAAGTTTAGGCTTTGCCTTAGCTGAGAGAATCATGCAAGGGTGTGGACAGCAGAAGCTGTGGGTCTGTGGAGGCCTGCTTAGAGCTACCTAAATGTAAGATATAAAAATTCTTCACAAAACTCTGATGGAATAAAATAAGATGGTATATCTAGACTCTTAAGCGCAGTGTTGAGAAACTATTTAGATTTTTTTATACTGACTCAAGACCTATAGCTCCATAGAGTCATAAAAGCTAAGTGAATGTGTGCAGTCATAGGACTTTTATAAAATTTATAATATTTCCTGTAATGGAGGTGAGTTAATAACTTAGGAATATAATATTTTTCATGTGTAGAGTTATAAAAGTTAAACCTCAGTCCTCCCCTTTTGAAGAAAATTGTAAGCTGGCACCGGGTAATTGCTTTTTAATCAGCAAGATGTTTGAGGACAGAGAATTGTCAGCCTCAGGTCACAGATGCAGTTTTAATACTGTGCCAGCCCAAGCGGCACTTTGCTCTAAAGCATCCAGGTGCTACCTGTATTATTAAGCACATGTCAGCCCATTAAAACATATTTGTGAGAGAGAGAGTGGCTGGGAAAACTGTCAGGTTACCCAGCTGCAAAAGGGGGGGAAAATCACCAGTTATTTTAGAACCGTCTCTCAAAAAACAAGTAAAAGGAGGTTTTAAAATATGCTGACTGAGTTCTTGAAGTTTGTCTCAGAAATCTCTAGCTTGATTCTTTTCTCAATTTGGGATAATTTGAACTTCTTTAATTTTTATTTCAAATGGATCAAGATTTTGTGTCTGCTGGCAATTTTCTACATAGGGGAGAGACAGAAGAGAAAGCAAAGAAACAAAAAAAATCAAAGACAGCTTTCTTCTCCCTTACATTTTTTAGGAAATTGTTTCCAAGGTACTTGAGATAATATTGCCTTTTTAAGAGATGAAAATTTTCCATATATAAAAAAACTAGAAGGTAGTGACCATTGTCCCAATAATGACACATCATAGAAAACAGAAAATAGCACAGAGAATCCAGATATTTCAAGAATTGTTTCAGAATACCTTAGGTGTTCCTAACACTGTAGGTCAAAAAGAGAAGTTGACCTCCATGGAAAAGGCAGGGCACTGATGCCTGGGGCATCCACTCCTGCTTCCCAAGCTCTGTGTGGTTGGCATTTTTTTTGGAGGGGATGTTATTTTGGGCTTTGTGCATTGAAGATTCTGGAGAGGAGTGCAAACTTAATGCATTCTCAAAATAGAAGGGGACTGAATGTGCTCATTCTTTGGGATAAAGTTTCAAAACAATGAAGGACAAGAGTGCAATCCCTACCTTGCATTTTTAAAATTTTCTATTTTTGTTATGTTCTTTCTTGATTGCCTTATACATATGGGCATGAGGAGAAGCTGAGAATACCATGTCACTGAAGGAGTTGTGGAAGTAGAATCAACAATGACATGGATCTCAGAAGGACTAGACCTTAAGCTAGGACCAGCTGTGTAATGAAAAAAATACACTCATAACACATATGAAGGAGTTATTATTTTGCTAGAATGCACAAGAGCAAACAGCATCAGAATTAAGTTAAGATGGTCGTGATGGGGTTCATCCTCAGGCCTTTCCTTTGGATTCCCAAGATCATGTACTTTACACTATATCTTGCTGTCACCCATGTTCATGTTTTTATATTGTCAGCAGCTTAAATAATTCAAATTTAAAGGAATCCTGCATTAGCTGAAATATTTACAGACAAATGTACAATAGGCTATTAATGAAAATAAGATGTATAGGATTGAACATTGAGTTTTCCCAAAACAGTTTACTTAGCGGTCTTATTTTTGACAGATTCTTGAGTCAGGTAAGATTGACACAGATGATGAACTCATTTTCTTTACAGACTTGTAATCTAATTTAGCTAAGGTAAAATATTATAAAGTAAATCATGCATATTTATAATCAACACATGCTTATGTTCACACAAACACTCTCACACACCAACATTTATTCAGTATATGTGACATACTTTTTAAAGACTTTTTGATTCCTTGGTAAGAAAGAGTATTACCTCACACTAAATGACATGAAATATTACTAAGGTTCTATCAGTTCCCAAAGATTTTGGCCTGTATTGCACAGCATTTCCCATTCTGGTCACCACTGTTCTCTAATTTATATGGAAGCCTGGGGGCTGCACAGGAGCAGGAAGAATACCTTCAAGGAGTCCTGGTGCAAGGTGAGCTTTAGATGAACCTTCAATTAATGGACAAATATCTGGTTTCCCTAATTTATGCATTTCAAATCTCAGTTCTTTAGCACTCTTCCTGAAGTACCATGTGTCATAGAGACTCTATCTCTCAAGTCCACATCTGTTCAATGAACAATAGGTACCATGTTCTATTTTTTAATAAAAGAAATGGCTTCTGTTTTAAAGACTCTAAAAAATGCTTAGAATGAAGTCTGTTGTTGTTAAATTAACCTGAATTACAACAATAACAACAAAAAGGAAATTCTATAAAGGTAGAGGAGACTAGCTGGTTTCTTTCTTTGGAAATCAAAGCAGGTTTTTTTAAATTTTGGTAAAACATTAAATAAACTAAAGAAAAAGCTGGAACTACTATAATAATCTTAGAAGTGATCTGCATTTATTGTTAGTTTTATTTTTCTTGATGGGAAAAATTCTAGGAAATGAGAACAGTATGAAAGAGGTATGGGGATTCAGTCAGTAAAATTGAAGTCTGCTTTTTCTACTGTACTGCTTCTCAAAATGTCAAGTCCCAACTGTCAAGCAAGTCTGGGCAAAGAGCTTGAACTCAGGACTTAGGGGTCAGAACTGCAGACTAGCTGTGCTCTTCACGATGCAGAATGTAAGTTTTGTTCTGTTAGACCTTAGTGAAAAAGGGGAAAGTTGGTCTAGAATTTTCTTCAGTCTCTTTTAAACGTTTATATGAGTTCTTAAAGAAAAACAGTATGTGAACCCTTTTCCTTATCTTCAAGGAAATCATTAACCCAAGACTCTTCTTTTGAAAATTGAATAAGTGACCTTGATTAGGGGTATTCAGGATCAAACTCCCTGCCAGAGGTCATGTTTTTCAACTCCCATAATTGTGAACCATATAGAGTTAGGTGCCAAAGATTCAAATTTGACTTTTTTTGTAAATTTCTTTAAATTATTAGAGAATTCTAGAAATAGGGGAATTCTCTCTCTCTCTCTCTCTCTTTCTCTCTCTCTCTCTCTCTCTCTCTCTCTCTCTCATGTGTGTGTTGGTTAGGGGGTATTATCAGAATATGTAAGTCATTCAAACTACATAAATAGAGTTACTAGAGCTATTTCATTAGGAGAGAAAACAAGACAAATATAATAAGGGTCTTTAAACACAGGACAAACTTTCTCAGAGATAAGGGCTTTTATGTGTTTATATCACTGCAGGAAGTAGAAAAAGCACAATAAGGTCACATGGCAGAGAAATCACTTTTGGTGTTTCATTAGAGAGTGTATTCTATTCAAAGCTTCCCAGCTTCACCACATGAGGCTTTGATATCACTAAGTTATTAATCCCAGAGTGGAATTTTTAGGATTAAGGAATGGATCTCAGCACAACTTAATGGAACCCAGAAGATGGAAGAGGAGGTTTCTAAGCAGAGGCTTCTTACCTGACCTATGGGCACCCATAATGATTATTAGAAGATCACAGCGAATCACAGGGCACAGGACAGAATTCCTGGGCAAAAGGAAACAGCTAGCAAAGATTCAGGAATCACCAAATGCCATGGGAAAGTTTTGCTCTTCAATAAGAGGCCATCTCAACTCAGCCCATTTAATTTCTAGTAGGCACAAGCAATAATGTTTATCATATTCCCTCAAACACATTATAACTTTTCAGTATTGCTCTAGTTCTTTGAATAGTAAGATTTAGAAAGAGAGCTTTCTAAAAATAACAATTAAGCAATCCATTCTAATCAGTCATTACTTGTTCTTCCTCTAGCTGAAGAAGTGATAAAATTCTAGCAACATAACCTTAATCAACAGGCATAAAGTATATTTATTTGATGATTTAACATTGTGTTTAAATTTAAAAAGTCATCCTGGAGCTGTGGTCAACACCATCCCACTTATCTTTCAGATTTTATGTCAACTGACCTACTCTCCAGAAACTTCCTTATAGCAAGCAGATCAGGAGCCCTGTTACCCAGTCTTCTAGATCTTTCCCTTTGTAGCATTGAACCTAAATATGTGTATATATCTATGTATTAGTTTGCTAGTACTGCCATAACAAAATACTACAAATTAAGTGACTTAGAAATTTCTTTTCTCACAGTTTTTGAGCCTAAAACTCAGTGTCGGCAGGGTTGGTTTCTTCTCAGGGCCTGGCCTCTCTCTTAGCTTATAGATGACTATCTTCTCCTTGTACCTTCACAAGGTCTTTCCTCTGTGCCCATCTGTTTCCTAATATTCTCTCCTTATAAGGACATCAAGCATATTGGATACGGGTTCACCCATATGACCTCATTTTACCTTAACTATTTCTTAAAGGTCCTATCTCCAAATAAGGTACATTCTCTAATACTGGGGGTTACAACTTCAGCATATGAATTCGGGATGGTGGATACAATTTCAGCCCATAACAATGCATGTTAATCATATGTCTATATAGTTGGTTGTTCAGTGTTCTTCTCATCACTAGGTTGTACAGATCCATGGGAATAAGAACACTGTCTGCCTTGCTAACTACTATTTGCCCAAGGCCTAGTATAGCATCTTGCTTATAACAGGTCTTCAATAAACATTTACCACATGTGTGAGCAACTGTTTGAATCTATTAACTAGTAGAATTGACCTCCAAAATATTTCTAAAAGATAAAATTTTAACAGTGAAAAAAAGAATGAATGGTGATTTTTAACAAACACTCTATTTACAACAATTATATGCTGCAGAATATGTCAAACCCAGGAATGAGCTATCTTCAGGGGAAGTATTAATTAGATAAAGGCTAGCAGAGCTCCCAGAGCTGGGGGGGAAGGCTGGGAGAGCTGTGTCATGAAGAATGGAACTACTCACCCTTATTAATACTTGTGGCCAGATGGTTTTAGTCTAAAGCCTTGCAATGAACAGAGCTGCTCCCTCAATATTGCCCTTTTTATATAAGCTATTTGTTTCTAGTCACCATCTGTACATCAAACAATAATAACTTCATGAACTTCATCCTCTGTTTCAATTAAGTAATAATTAATGTCTGTGCTTTAGCTAAGATAATGTTGATAAAGAAATCTCATTAGTGAGGTTAAAAAAAAAGATAGCCATGAGACTATGACTATCACAAGAAGCTATCTAGTTGGTATAGATTTCATGTTTCAGACCCAGAAATATAATGAGGCATTCCATTTTATAGGAAACAGAAATACAATTGCCTGAGTTTCAAGATATCAAGAAAAGATTGGGAAGGTCCACCAAAGTAGTGATGTCTTGGGCATCCTTAGCTTACTCAGGTCTGAGTAATGATAAAGGAAGCATTTTATTTTTAACTTACTCTTTGTTCTTCAACACTCGCTGAATAGAGCAACAGAGGAATCTAGGTTTTTAGTCAAATCTACTATCACCTCCTTTGATCTTTCATCATTTCTACTTTAATAATTCTCTCATATAGTCCATTTTGCTTCCATTTAATTCAGAAGGCTATTGAAGTGTCTACTCTGTGCTGGTCCTATACTCAAACTCTAGGATGCAGGCATTGCAGCCCAGGAGCACATGTGCTTTGCTGGGAGGAATGACAATAGGGCCTTTACAATGCATGGAACACATGCTTAGGACACTAGGAGAGTTTAGAGAAGAGATACCTGGATGGGTAAGAAAGGGAAGGCTCCCTATGGGTGGGGAAAAATAGTTTGAATTTTAAAAATGAATAGAATTTGGCCAAATAAAGAAGAACATAAAGGATACTCTCCAATTAGAGGAGAGAAATAGGAGATCTAGAAGGGTAAGATTCCACAAATGGCTGGAGATACTTGGGTCACAGAGGAAAAGGCAGACATACAAAAGATGCAGTAGTATTTTGGTCAAGGACACTGAGTTTAGGCTGTGACCCAAAGGTTATAGAGAACAATCTATCTCTGGAGGTAGGCTACATTTGTATCATGTAGGTGTTTGAGCAGAGCATTCACATCGCCTTCACCACCAACACAAATGTCTCATTTCTTGTCTGACTCTAGTGAATGGCAAACCCATCTGTTTTGTTTTCATGTACTGACAAAGGGTTTTGAGAATCCAGGTTACCTTGACACATGAGCCCTGCTTTAACAAGTAGGAAAGATTTAATTGTGATTTATGGTCCATGCTCTGGAAAAAGTTTTGCTGCTGACACTTGGCTGTGCAATTCAGCTTGTGTGATGTTCAATCAGTCAATGAGCATTTGGAGAGACAGAATGTGCCCTGCAGATCCAAGGGGTGAGACTCCAAAACGTGACTCAGACTCTGACCCACAGGAATTTATAATCCCACTGGGGAGATAAGGCTTACAGAGATAAATTATCAATTAATAGTACAAGGCAGTAAATAATACAAACTAAATATACACATCAAACAGTAGATATTATATGATTTTTGAAGGGGGAATCACTATGTGCTGTTCTGGTCAAGAAAATTCTGCTTCATTTGTTTAATGGTTTATTAACTTGTTCATTCAATCTTTCAGCACTTTTTATATGCCCTTTACTATGCTAGGAGATTGTAATAGAAAGTCAAAAATACATGCTTTCTATTTTTGTAGTTTAGGAAAAGAAGCACCAAGACAAAAACTGGGTATTGGAGGATAGGGAGAGAAATTTATATAGTGGAACAGCTGGGAATGCCATATAAGATGGAGAGAGGCTGGGAGTGGAAGCAGCAATTAGTTAAGTGTATTTAATTAGAGATTTTTGAGTATATTAGCCTCACCAGAGTAGTGAATTTGTGTAGGGTTGAGATTGAGAGTACAGATGGAGACTTGATTACAGAAGGCATAGATTGTAAAGAAAAACAGTGTGAGTTTGTTTCTCCAGGGCCCATGACCACTGAAGGGATATTTGTTGTGAGACAGTTCAAACTAAAAAGATGCCCTGTAGCAGAAAGAGGTCAGAGGCTGGTAATAAGGGAGCCCATCACAAAAATTCCCATCTGCACGGATAAAGGATAGAATAAAAGTTGGAGAGGGAATTTAAGAAATGTGTAAATTCAATCCAATGTATGTAAAGAAGGGTTAATATAATTTTATAATTGATGAACAAATTATATCCAAGAAAAATAACTCAGGATCAAAATTGTAGCTTAATGGTACTAACAATTGTGATATGCTCTTTTATGATTTAATTGACATTTTAAGGCTGTCTTATTCAATTATTCATATAACCCCACTTTGTTCTCTCAAAAATTGAAACTACCTTTGAAATATGAAGTAAATGTGGCTATGACAGGATATGGAAAAAAACAGCTGAATTTCTGTGGAAGATAAAGCCTGGAAACTTCCTAGTCAAGCTAGGCAATTCTGTCTCTACTTTATAGAAGAAAAGCAGGTATAGAGAAGATTAAGAAATTTGTCTAGATTGCTAGAACTTAGAAATGGCAGAGCCTTGAGCCAGAGGTAATGGGTAAATAAGGCATCAAAGAAATGTGTTTCAAGTTATTTCCAGGGTTGGAAGTTGAGTCTTCAGGGACTCTGCTCTGGCCTGGGCTGCAGATTTGCATGCCCATGTGTAATGCAAAGACTGATGCTTAGAAGTCCTGGGATAGCCCCTCAGCCCCCAAGGTTCTGTCTTCATACCATAAAGAGAAACATTGAAATAGGATGAAGGTTGAAATACAAAGATCTGGAGAGAAAGAGAGAGAGAGAGAGAGAGAGAGACTCTACAACCCCAAATTTATTCCTTTAACCCCGTGGTTCCAAACCAAGGGAACATATCCATTCCCACACATCCCAACCTCCCATTATCCCACTCCGTACTCAGAGAAATTTTGGTAAATTCTGGTAATATTTTTGGTGCTGGGGGTGGGGACATGTTACTACCATGTAATTCAAGGATTCTGCTAAATATTCTGTGCCTCTTGGGACATGTCACCACCAATGAAGGATTATCTGGTCCAAAATATCTAGGGCCAGGGTTAAGAAACTTTGCTTTAAGGGAAAACCTTATACCTGTAAGAGAGTTTAGGGCTTCAGAATAGTATTTAATCACTCTGAGTATCAGTTTTATCAAATATTAACTATAAATTGTTGTAAAAGTCTCATTACAAAAAGTATAAAAAAGACAATTTTTCAATAATATTACCTAGAAAAATTAAATCAAAGTAATTACAATTAGCTAGGAATCCAATATCAGACCCAAGTAGACACTGGAAAACAAATTTGACATATTTAAATTTTTCTTAGCATCTCGGAGTTCCACAAAAGGACAGGACTGAAGTTTAGACTCAGTTTTGCAAAAGGAACTTGCCTTGTGAGAATATAAACTTGAGGCAGCCACCTTGGAAACCCTCTGGCAGTTCCTTAAAAGGTTAAGGGTCAAGTAAACATGTGACTCAGTAATTCCACTCCTAGGCTCACACTTAACTGGAAGCAGGTCCATGCAGAAATGTGTACACAAATGTTCATAGCATCATTGTTCACAATATGGAAACAGAGTGGAAACAACTAAAATGTTCATCAACTGGTGAATGGATAAATGAAGTGGCATATCCATATAATGGAATATCATACAGCCATAAAAATGTACTGATGCATGTTATACCATAGATGAACCCTGAAAACATTATGCTGTGCAAAAAAAGCCAGTAACAAAAGGAAATGAAATGTATGATTTTACTTATATGAAATGTCCAGAAGGCAAATCCAT
>CM052541.1:77510479-77648796 GCA_028533065.1 Trachops cirrhosus
CTCCTATCATCTGCCACCAGAGTCTTTGAATACTCACCTCTGGCCATGTCATTCCCATGCTGAAGACCCCTCACAGACTTCCATGTTCTAACACAGTGATTTTCATTCCTGGCTGCACATTAGATTTATTCAGGAGGCTTTTTGAAAATGCAAATATATAGGGTCTCATCCTTAAAGATTATAATAGAATTGACTTGGGTAAAATGCCCTGCAGAATCATATATCAAAGGACTTTGTTGAAACCCCTTACTTAGCCTGGCATTTGCGGCCCCTGAGAGAATGGATCACCTTTCGACCTGCCTTGCTATTGTTCTCTCCTGCTTCTCACTCCAGGCCTTCACTTCTTTGTACAAGCTCTCTGTCTCTTAGAACTCTTGCTCTAGAGGTACAAACTATTCCTCATTTTCCAAAACATTTCTGTACTGTTATCACCTCTCTTGTGAAGACTTTTCAGGATCCTCACATGGAGTTGGTTAAGTCTTCCTTCTTTCTTTTCTGCCCCCCAACTTACTGTTCCTTCTAGAATTGTTGTTTGTCTGCTTCATTGTTTATCCCGCCAGCCTGACATGTTCCAAGGACAGGACGTTAATCCATTTTACCTTTGTCTCTTCACTTAATTATGGCTACCCTAGGATAGAGACCATGTGATATTAATGTCCATATTCACCAGAGCAGGGGCAATAATGTAGTTGCTGTTCTGTCCATATGCTTTAGCAAACACTGTCTTCTTTTGATGTGGCATAAACTGAACTATATGCTTCTGTGTTAACTTGTATAATTCTCACAATAGCCTGTAAGTATAACCTTTGTCCCCATTCTGCAGGAGAGGAAATTGAGGCAAAGAGAAGTAAGAGAATTCAATACATGGCTGGGTAGAATACATGCTAGTGTGTGTAGAAATGTGTGGCTCTCTGCTCCTGTTATACACAAATCTTTATGACTATTTATTTTAGCTAGCCCTTTGCAGCAACAGAGCCTTCATAGATAATAAGCTTTTGGAGGAAATAGTTGACAACATCATGACTAATTTCCTATAGTTTTCTTGGTAATGTAGGCCAGCAATGTAGTGTGCACCAAAGATATCTGGACCAAAAGAACAATGGAAAAAAAACGTTTAATACTCACTGTACCCTCAACTTCTCTAGGGACTTCCCTGCCTGATCACAACTTATCCCCTTAACAATGATACAGAGTAGAAATAATTTTACAGATGATAAAACTGAAGCTCAGTGAAGGGAGGTCACTTAGCCAGTGTCACATAAAGAATTAAGGGAAGGTTGGAATTAACTAATCTGTTACCTCTCTCCAACAGAAAACTGCCTCCTCCTGATACACCATTGGACTCTAGGTTTCCTATTTTACTTTTGCCTTTAAAAATAGCTTATTTTTACTAAAAAGGGGATATAAGCCATGAGGAGGAAAATGTAGGAAAACAAAAATTGTCTATAATCTGACCAACCAGAGATAAAACGACTAGAAACATTTTGAGAGTTTTTTCCTTTCCAGCATTTTGCTCTGTTATTTATATTGCTAGATGTCAATTAATCTGCTCTGTGCCTCTGGTTATAGTTTACATACAAATCTGTGTTTTCCACTTTTGTTGTTAAGCAAACACCCAAAGTTGTCCAGCCACTTAGACCACAGTGTGGTGATGGCCAGAAGGAAGGGAGGCAAGGGTGGAAGGGAAATATCAAAAGGGGAAAATAGGGACATCTGTAATAATGTAAACAATAAAATAAAGGGAAAAAAGACTAGAATTAAGTGCTTAAAAATAGAAAGAAAAGTGACTCTTGTGAAGCAACCGAGGGTTTGGTTTAAGTAAAATGATGAGAGGGAACCACTCTGAGAATGCACAGGGACCACAGCAGGGAAAGAAAACCAGCCTCACCTTCCCTAGCTTTCCTAGATCAATCATCCCTATGCCTGCCCTTCCTGTTTCGTTTGCAGGCAGCAACTTAAATGATGGCTTGTGGCATTCAGTCAGCATCAACGCCAGAAGGAACCGCATCACTCTCACCCTGGATAATGATGCAGCATCCCCAGCTCAGGACACTACCCGGGTACAGATTTATTCTGGAAATAGCTACTATTTTGGAGGTAAATCACTTAGCTTTTGAGGCTGGAAATAAAGGAGGGAGGGAGAACGGAGTGGACATTAATTTTTCTATTGTGATTCTTTCTTTATTAATTAGACCATTCTTCTAACACACACACATACACACAGGCACACCCCCTACCAAACACACACAGACACAGGCAGCCACCCCCATGCTCAAAATAATGGGAAGCAAACTCTCTCACAGCTGTGCAGATATAAATTATATAGGTCACTGCTGAGAAAAGAAAAGAACTTTAGCTATAAGAACTGGTGTTACATAACATGTCCCAAAGAGATTTTTATAGCCATGCCAAGCTCTATGATCACATTTGAAAGGGAAAACTCAGCAGAAAACTTGGAGAAAGTACCAATAGTCAGCAGTGACTGAAAGAAGAGATATCTAGGTGAGAGGGAGCAGCCAGCACTCTCACTCATCTAGGCTACTCCTCTGGCATTTTGTTGTCTTCATCCCACATCCCTGGGGGCTATTCCCATGAGTGGGGCAACTAAAAATGGGAAAGTCATAGAAGGTAAATGAATGCTTAGCTCCATATGGAGCAGCCAGTACAGACCCACCCCTCTCCAATGTTGGGTGAATCCTGGAAGTCTTTTCCACTACAAAACACAGGGCAAACTGGTAAAGGGGAAAAACATGTAATTAGCACCTAATCGATTTTTATAGTTGCATATTTATTTTTGTTTAATCTTTTTCAAGGTGCTCCCTTTCATTAAAAAATTAGTATCTAATTTCTTGATTATTTGTTTTTATGTTAGAAAAAATCTCTAAAGAGTAAATAATTTCAACAGCTGTTTGACAATGGGCAAGTCACTTAGGGTTCCTGAACTTCTCATATTGAGGCCATGGAATTGTTGGGAGAGTTCTGTGATATTAAGGTATAGCACAGTTTTCTACCTAGCAAGGAATGAGCAAGCTGGTTTCAAACTTTGTAAATATAGACATGGACTGGGGTTGGTCTACATTTGCCAATTTGTTTCCCACTAGGAAACTGAAGACATATTGTGTGTAAAATTATAAAGTGCAGTCTCTAATAGGATTTACAAATCACGCCTCTCAGATAAGTGACATATGGTTAAGCTTTGAAATACAAGAGGAGCTCTTCACAGATGCAATGTATACATCAGGGTATCCCAAGAGGAAACCACTAGGGAATCATCTATTTGTGGTTTGATTTTAAGGCTTCAGGGATAGACTCTGTCCTTCACTCTAAGTCTTCATGTGTGCATAATAACACATTTCTTTGAAAAGGGAACATTTCCATTCTCTGTAGATGTTTTTTGTGTCTTAGCTCATTTAATTCATGGAAGTGACTTTGTGAGGTAGGTCATTGTAGCCCCATTTCACAGAAAGTAAGACTGGTGTTTACTTAGATGAAATAATTTGTGTGAATAGTAGAACCAGGATTCACCTCCAAATATGTTCTCCACAACCCACTGGCAATAACAAAGAATTCCAACTAATGTAGAACAAAAGCTGTGGAAGGAGTGTCTTGGGGCCCCAATGATATATCCCCAAAACTAATAATTTTGCATTGCATGCAATGCTTCCAATAGGGAAAGAAAAGCAATCATGTTCTTATTTTTATTTAAAAAACAAGGAGCATAATTATGATATGTAAGCACCTGAATGCCTCCAAGGAAAAATGACCCCTCCACAAAATGAAGAAGAATCCTTAGATGTGGTTCTTGGGGCACTAGGCTCAGAAGGTGAGGATTTATCTGTGATTTGAACAGTGCTTAAAAAACTACCACACATAGACTGTAAACTTAAGGAAGGTGAAAAATGAGTTTGAGTAATAATAGTCAACATAAATTCTCTCTATAGCTTCAATTAAAAGTCCTAACATTTCTCTTTATTTTATAGTGTGTGTGTGCTTGTGAGCTGTTAACCAGCTGTCAGGCTTCAGTCCAGCAGTGACTATCTATTAGAAGTGGCTGAAATAATTCCCAATTATTTATGGGTTATTACCATGTTCTCAAGCTTGCATTTGCATATTGTCTGAACTTATTAAAACATTCAGATGGGAGTTTATAAAGATCTCCAGCATTGATATACCTATTTGCTTTCTACCTATCTTAATAAGGAGATATGCATAAGTTATAGACTGTGCTAAATTTGCATGATGCATTTTTTAAAAGAATACTTCTTAAGAAAATATGGTGTTAACCTTTCAAGTGTGCTATTGCAACCCTATAATGGTGTGCACTTAAACCATTAGTGTCTTTATGGTTTGAATTTGTTTTGCACATCACTTCAAAATTCCAGTTACATTTCTATGTGTACCTTTGTCAGGAACTAAGCCTATTAAAGTTAACTAACCAGAGAGTTACTCTGCTACCATCCTCATTCAAAGCATAATTTCCTTAGAAAGTGTGATTCAGGATTGAATGCACTTAGCAATGTGTTTCAAGGCAGAACCAACATCCCCCCATAGTTACAATAGGCTGTGTTCTTGGACTAAGTGAAATGTCCCAGGCAGAAGAATGGCACACAGTTTACCTAGAGAAAAAATGAGGGACAAGATACATGGTAGAGTGCTCATATTCTCTTCAACATATTGGTTTTTGGTTCTGTACAGTAATTGAGTATGCTCCCCTTTGAACCGATTCTGTCCCCTTTCTGAGAATGCTAGGATTTACAAGTAAACTCTGTGCACTGCTGTGAATGAAAAAGCAACACAATAATTACACCTCAATATCTTCTGTGGATAGGTCGCCAAAGCAATGACTGATCATTTCATCATTCTTCATTTTTTTTCTCTGTCCCACAGGATGCCCTGACAATCTCACCGTTTCCCAATGCTTAAATCCTATTAAGGCTTTCCAAGGCTGCATGAGACTCATCTTTATTGATAACCAGCCCAAGGACCTCATTTCAGTTCAGCAAGGTTCCCTGGGGAATTTTAGCGATTTACACATTGATCTGTGTAGCATCAAAGACAGGTAATTATTATCTCTTCTCTGTTCTCCCAATCGGCACCTCCCCATTCTAACTGCTCTAAATATGTGTTACTTTAAGCAAAATTCTAATCCACTGACATTAGCCACATTAGACATAATTGAGTTGTCTAATGTAAAATATTTCTGAAAGGATTTCCGACCCAGAGAAAAATGGTTTAAATTAGTTGAGTCTCTCTTTATGTTGACTTGCAGTAAATGGGATATGCAAATTAAATCAAACTACAGATTTGTGAAAGAATTAAAATTTTATGCGTAAACACCATTTGATTACTTTGAAGTTAAGAGTAAAACAAAAAGTGAGGAGGCATCACTTTTCTCCTAAACCATGTCATTCTTTGCTGCAATGGGTGTCTCTCTTGCACATGGAATGAGCATCAGACTATCTAGGATCCTATAATAGAAGTTTGGACAGTGCCCAACTCTACACAGACACTACCGGGTGACTGGCCTTTGCTGTTAATAACCTTGAACTGTTTCTTCTTCAGTCCAGAAGAGATCAGACCCTGGACAGAGAGAATCAACATGTTCACTCTGCAACCTACAAATCTAACAAAAGCTCAGTTTCTTTTTTTGTCTCTCCTGGGATCTGGCTCCTTTTGTGTTAGAAGTTTCTAGATTCAAAGACACACTGAAGAAAAAAAAATTAAAAGTATTGATTCTGAATTTTCAGCAAAGTTTATTGTGTTCCCCATGTTTCCTTTCTATCCATTGCCTCCTACATATCTCTGATTCTACTTAAAATACCGTTTATTAAAAGGGGAATAACGTGTTAGGTGCAAGCCTCTGTGTTGGTGAAATAGAGTGTTAATTTTCATCAGGGAATAAATTAGTCATTACAATAAAGTGAAATAAATGATCAGGCAATGTACCCTTATTTGTATTAGATATGGCAGCTGCAACTTAGTCTGGCCTAATGAGAATGAGGTCAGTAAGGTTTTTGGGAAATGGTACTGAGCTGAATTTTATAGAACAGAGAGACCTGGATGAGGGGTGCAGGGTGAGGATGTCAGATGATTTGACAGGATTCAGCATGTGAAATGGCATAGGAATAGAACAGTTCATACTTGTAAGCAGTATATCAATTCAAGACACTTATTTTTCATTTTAAAATCTGTAATATTTAGATATATTTTACAATTAATGGTAATAGTTTAATAGGCAACATTCCCTTATCTTATTGGCATATAAAATAGTGGTATGTCTTACAATAAATAGTGTCTTAGATTTAACAAAATATTGATCAGGAGGATTTTATGTCACTGTTGTGGAGCACATGGCAAGAATATGGTTAGAGATATGGATTAGTATTAACATGAGAACTTCGAGTGCCCATGAAATTTGTCTTCATGCTCTAGGCAAGAATCAGAAAGGAAGACAGCCATATCTGCCTATTGAAAGAGTACTCAGGGAATAGGAAGAAAGATGGATTGAAGGAGAACCATCCCAGAGCTGAAGGTAACTGCCCAGGCCAGCGGAACAGTGAGAAGTAGTAGGGCACTCTAGTGAGCAGCACAAAGTCAGACGTGCATACCCCAGTCAATGATGTTCAGAGAGACCAATGTAATTTGGCAGAACTTTATGAGAATGTTTCTCTGTTAATACCCCAACATAAGAGATCAGCATCAAATCACGAAGACCTCTTGACTCTTCTACTTTCTCTTTTTCCTAAGTGACCAGCTGGACATCTGGGTAATAAAATGTGTCCTTCATTAGAATTTGCTAGTTTAGAGACCTGAGAATAAAAGATGCTACACAGAGTGGTTGCTGCCTCTCTAGTCTGTTGATGAAGAGGGTGAAGCATCCAACTTCATCAGCCAGCACAGCCTTTGTAAATTGGAGATCAACAGAGGAAACATTTATTAGTAGGGTTATCCTACCATACCTTAATTTCTAATCAAGGAAGCTTTCATTTTGCTGACGTGACAATCATTACCATCTATACTGCATCATTACTTTTGTATAATTGTAGTCTGTGTAATCATATTACATACAATTGTATTTTGCTTAATTGTATCACAATAAGGGATTGTGCTTAGTTTTGTGGGTAAATGATATGTTTTTCTTCATTTACCAGACAGCGCCTCTAATAGAAGGGAAAATCATGGAAAAAGGTTTTGTTTAATTATTTCTTGAACTTATATTTAATTGTTGGAATAGCGCAGGGGTTAAAAAAGCAGGTGGTTTCTGAGTTTTGTGTTTTATTTTTAAGGTTTTAATTACTGTAAACCCAACTTAAGGGCAAGTGCAGAGTCTTTGCCTTCAAGGAGTTTGCTACTTGAGGGTGGGGTGGGTGTGGTGGGGGAATATGAAGGTGGAAGAGTCTGACTGTGGTTTTTCTTACCTGTGTTCTTGTCAGAAAAGTTCATCGAGGACAGCCTTTGGTCTGGCGTTCGAGTCTCTTGTCTCCCAGAGCAGTCTCTTCTGGGTCCATTCTTCCTAGGATATGTATGGAGACCCAGGCCTTTTGCCTGGCCTCACAGGGGCTTGCCCTGCCCACCCCTCCCTCTTCTCCCTAAGAGTCATCTGACTTTGCTATGCAAAGAGAACCAGGCCTCCAAGCTCCCCTTTCTACTGGCCATCTTACATACACACAAAGGCGCCTAGTGCTGGTCACTGTAAGAAAATCAGATAGGAGAAAACCAAGATAGTATTCACAGAAGATGCTTGTGTAATTTGAAATCTTAAGAGCTTTCCCCAGTGCGAGTCCTTTAAACATATTCTCTTTAGACGGTGCTTAAGTCCACTGCCCAGCTTGTGCATGTTTACAAACCACCCCTGGGGAAATTCTTTGAGTAAAATCTGGGTGGGTTCCTTCCCAGCAACTAAGGACCCAAACTAACAATTTGCATCTGAATGCTTGGCAAATGCAAATCTTCTGGTCTCAGGGAAGAAGGGACTTGAGTGATTGCCCTGACCACAGCTCTGATAGAAGGACATGTGCTGGCTTTAGGAAGCTCCCTCTGCAGAACCACCCAGTGCCTAGGAGGCAGAGCCTTCTGATAGAAACCACAGTTGGAGCCAGGGTGGAGCACCCCCAACATGTACTTTTCACTCATTTTTCTAAATCTCTATAACACAATTTGAAGCCACTCTCCTCTGCAGGCAGAATCTTCAGTGTCATGTTGTTTACACCCCAAGTCCCTGTTCTCCAGGAGCTGTATTTATCTTGCATCCCTTGAACTTGAGATAGGCAAGACATGGTAATCTAAACTATCAAAGAGCTAAGTAACCTCTATAAATGCTTTATTCCTTCAACGACTGTTTATCCCAGCCTCAATTACTGAGCTTCACAGATGGGCAGTGAGTGAATGACTGAAGCAGTCTTGTGTACACACCAGAGTGTGATAAGATGTGGTAAGAGCTTACAAGCCATGGGGGTGCAAGGCATAAATACCCCAGGTTTTAAAAGTTAACTAAGATCCAGAGTTGCATGCCAAATAAGATCCAGAGTTGCATGCTAACTCTCTTCTGGTCACAGGACTACAGTTGCAGTCTGGAGATGAACAATGCCAGTGTCCTCTCTCTTGTACCATCTATCCAAAAGACACAAATCTGGCAATTTTAGTCATTGTGCACCTATGGTTCTAAATGTGTAAGCCCATCTTCTGTCCAACCATAAAAAAAAGTTTTTAGGAGTATACAATATATTAAATTCATTGTGAACTTTAGGTGCTTCTAATAAGACTCCATTTCTTAAAAAGGATATTCAAAGTGATGTGTGATGTCAGGCAGGGACTAAAAGAAGTAAGTGTGGCACAGTCCCAGTGGCCCAGGGCAAGGATACCTTTTGCTAGGACTTTTCTTGAAGGATCTGGCAAGTCAATTCCAGGAGCATGTCCAGTCTTGCATGGTTCATGACAGAAGAAACAAATCACCAAAAGCTGTCTAAGATTTGAATAAGAGACAGGATCCAAGGTGTGGAGGACCAAAGGGATGCTGATGAGCCAGCTGTCTGAGATGAGGGAAAGTGGAAGTCATACCTCAGGAAATTCATTAATTGCAGTGTGGGTGGAACAAAGCCTGTTTAATACCCAGTCCATTACTCATCAGCTTGAGATATGACACATATTATTTAACCATTTAATATGTGTTTTCTCTTTTGCAAAATCAAGATCATAAAACCTACATTTGCACTGATCGTGGACATATGAGATTCAGGGCCTCAGTTGCATATCTAATAAACAAATACACAGTAAGCATTGCCATGTTAATTCCCAGAACTAAAAGTTTGCTAACTCTGCTTTCCATGGAGAGAAGAAAAGCCGAGGTCTCCCTCTGAAGCTCCTCCAACCCCCACCATGGCCAAAGGATCCCTAGCAGTCTCTGGGTTGGATCCCCATAGATATACCTCACATGTGCTCTCTAATCAATCTGCTCTGTGACTCCCTTGGGCTTTGATTCTTACTTCTTCAGAGGAGCTGCCCCTCTGGAAGACTAATTACCACTCATTAGGAAAATTCATATCAATTTTGCACCAAGGCTATGGTCATTAGATTCTCCTAAAGCTTTGGTCTCAGTGCCTGGATAGGGTGAAGAAAGCATGCAATGTGCTTAGGGCACATACTTTAAGGCAGCCCTTATTTCCAGATTCATGTATGTGCAGACTCTGAATTTATATGAACCTGAGAGTAATGCTTCCTTAAATTTTTCAGGTCAATTCTAGCATGTTTGCATCAGAATAGCCAGTAGGGCTTGTTAAAATCCCTGTTGCTGGGTACCACCCCTAGAGTTTCTGATATTACTGTGAAGACCAAGAAAATGTGTATTTATACCAAATTTCAGGGTGCTCCAGGTGCTGCTGTGCTGGTCTGGGGACTAGACTTTGAGAACCACTACCCTAAAGCTTCTAATCCTGGAGCCTGTGGGATTACATGGATTCTTACAAAAGGGGTACGGGTGTAGGTGAGAGGGATAGCTTTGGCCCCAGCTGAGACCCCAAGCAGCTATTCTAGTGATCAGAGTATCATTGGGCTCTGAGAAATCCCAGCAGCTCTATGTCAATGCCACCTTTCAAAGAGGTGTTGAATTCAGTCCAAGGGACACTAGACAGTCAACTGAATTCCATCTTCCTCTAGAAATTCCTGATCTTTATCACTTAACTCCTCCCCTGCTTCCCACTGCAAAGAAAATTTTCCATGAATACAAATAAACAAAGATCCTCAGAGGTGCCTGAGTAAAGAGATGTTTTGTTTGGAAGGGAATATGGTTAGAATAGCTGCAGATGCCAGAAAACACGATTTACTTTTGTATTATTTTGAAGAGAGTTGACTCGCTGGGCTCACCGAAAGTCTCAGTTTGATTTTTCCTTCTAGACAAGCCTCACAACCTGTGTGTGAGGGTGGTTCCATTACAATGTGAATGACTCCACCCACCAAAAATATTGCTCCATACCTTTATAAAGATTGGTAAAGACTGAGTTCCTCTGGTTTTCTGGCACCAGCAAAAGGTCTCTGTGACCACTGGTCTAATTTCTTGGGTCCTTTCCTTAGAAAAATGACACTGGGGAAGGTCCTTAGAGATCATCCAGCTCTGGTTTTGCATGGAAGGAAATGTAAGTCTCACAGTGTGGAACAGGGTCTCTGTTCCTGGAGGCTTTGCTGTTGCATTCTATGATGACCATTTCACTTTTTTTTCCTAAAATTAAATAATTTGCTTGTCTCAGTTGAGTGAATTGATGCGGACCATTTCATTAAATGTCTTTCAGCAAAAGAAGTTATTGTGTATGTGTGTGTGTACGTTCATCCCATAATCTCTTCCAATTTACTTAACACTCATTCTTTTAAGGAAAGCATCTGCTAATCTCTCTGATCAAGATTCTGACCTTCCTGTTTCAGAGTTGGGGTGTTATAAACAGTGAGAGGGAAAAAAACAACATTATGTTGTATGACCTGTCATAAACAGACTCATGCTAAAAATTCACCCTGTGTGTGGGAGTTCATTAAAAATAGTACTTTATATAAAGAGATGACATTGCAGGATAATGTATATGTTTTAGTTCTTCTCTAAAATTGAAAACCATTACATTGGGTGCCAAAAAAGTGCAATGCCCACACAATCTGAGCTTCTAACTCCAGAGTGAGAAATGCCACAATATGATGTTCTGTCTTAACTCACTGGATGGGGCCAAAGTCAAAACAAGAGCACTTCTGCTGTTTTTATTTATTATTTTAAGTCTACTTCATGTAGGAAAATAAAATGTTATATTTTATATAGCAGTTATTGAACAAATATCTCTCAATATTATTTCATTTAATTTTCACCACGATCCTGCAAAATCCTCAAAATGGTTCTTAGAGCTGGGCTTTTAAGAGCAGTAGTACCAGTATTACTTGGCTACTTGTTAGAAATGCATATTCTCATGCCTGGCACATACCTGCTGGGTCAGAACCTTGGGAAAGCAGAGCCATCTGACTTTTAATAAGTTTCTAGGTGAATCTGATGCATACTCAGATTTGAAAGCCATTGGTTTGCTCCATTCTTGTTATTTCAAGACCAGTGATGTTCACAGAAGTTCAGTAAGCTCCTAAGGTTACGTGGTTAGTGTTTGCTGGGGTTAGGATTCATCCAGAATTTGCTGATTCCTCTGCCTATATAAATGTGAATGGCCTATTGACTAAAGACAAGAGAGAGAGGAGAGGTGGCTTGGGCAGCCAGAACAGGTTAAAGGAGTATCACAGAAAAAGTGAGATTGAAGAAAAACTGGAGGATTGAACTTGGTTTAGGAAGGTCAAGCAGGGGATTCCATGTGGGTAGGGAGCATCAGACTGGGCCTGAGAAGGGCTATGGTGCTGGGTATGTGTGTGTCTAGATGGGAAAGGCTGCACTGACCGCAGAGGGTAAAAGAGTGCTTAAAGTCAAGGCTATAGTGAACTTGGCAGCACATAGCAGTTCGCAATCTGAGGAGCACACCATACTAATAGTTAATGCTTAAATCAGGGGTATCAAACTCATTTTCACCATGGGCCACATCAGCCTTGTGGTTGCCTTTGAGACTCAAAATAATTTTAGGACTGTATAAATGTAACTACTCCTTAACTGTTAAGGAGTTGAAATTACATTTGGCCCTTTGAAGGCAACCATGAGGCTGATGTGGCCCCCAGTGAAAATGAGTTTGACACTCCTGGCTTAAATAATGCTTCCTGTGTGTCAGGCCATTGTGTGTGTGTGTGTGTGTGTGTGTGTGTGTGTGTGTGTGTGTGTGTGAGAAAGAGAGAGAGAGAGAGAGAGAGATACATATATGCTCACCACAACCATGTGAAGTAAGTAATGTTACTAACTCCATTTAATAGAATGAGATGATTTAAACACAGTGGCACTAAGTAACTCATGCAAGGATACACAGTGAATAATTAGCCAAGCCTAGTTAAAAGCCATGGATCCCGTTGAAGAGATTATTTTTGGCTTTTCACTTTACTATTTCCACCTTTGAATGTAGATGATATCCTACATGGTCCAGTAGGATTGAAAAGCAGAAAATGATGTATTTTGATATTTTTTTTATTAACACAAGAAGAGAAGGGACACAGGTCACAGTTTATGGACCACCACAGATGCCAGAGGCAATATCATCCATGTGGCTCATTTTCACAACCTGTGACAAGCCCACTGAGAGAGACTCAGAAAGAACCAAAGACTCCACCAAGATATTCATCCTAACCTGTGTCTTTGGCCTGATTAGGTAACAGAGGAGTCTGGGAACTAAGTTGGATAGACTATCTTGATGAGAAAGATTCTGAGCTGATTTTGTAAGGACCTTCCATCTAAGCTGTCCAGCAAAAGTACTGATTTATTTGCTTCTTGAATGAGGAATACTCCTCTCCAAGTACCCTTACCTCTTCAAATCTCAGTATGGAATATGAGCTTTGGAGGCAGTTGAAACCTGGATTTGATCTGAGTAAGTGACCCTAAATAAGTGAATAGGCATTCTGTAACTAAGCTCATCTCTCTCATCACTATGAAATGCTACTTCTCTCCTGTATATAAAGAAGGATACCAAGATACCCCTGATTCATGGAAAACACAGAATGCCCACAAAGTCAAGGATGGCACTTCATTCTGTCCAGACAGAGATGGTAGGACTCATCCCCAACAGCTGGTAATCTGAAATACTGATGCTGAAAACAAAGCCAGAAAATTGAACTGGGTGAATTATCACAAGCACCTCAGAAGATGAAGTTTAAATCCCAAGAGCTATAGATGGAGGCTGAGGTAAGATGTGCATGTTCAGACAGAAGTAAGAAAATGTGTATCAAATCAGCATTGGATCATCTCTCCTGAGAAAAACTAACTATAGAATTAGAATGGTTTAGACAACATAGAAGCTAAGGAAAATTTTTGATCTGGATGAAAACATGAAAAAATTATTTTAGATCCTCAAGACACGTATACTTAAGTATGCAGAATATATTTCTAGATTAATAACCAGAAGAAAGAAGTTCTTCTTTATTACTCCTTTCACAAATTCAATATCTCAATAAAACCTTCATCTACCTTACTGATAATGTCCTTTCATCTGTTTTCACATTTTCCAAAAAGTCTTTTTTTTGTGTGTGGCCAGTGTCACATTTGGTTTTTCTCATCTCCATTGATGTTCACTGATTGAGATGCTGAGGCAAAGTATCTGTGGCCTTTTAATATTGTTCTGCTCTAGTCTAAAAGAATTCATGAGTGATCCATAAGTAATTATCATTTATAGACACAGCTGGAAGAGAAAAAGAGCTTAGTCTGTTTTGTGTTGGGGGAAAAAGTAAGACTGACCTGTGATAAAATGTGCTCACCTAGACTGGAATTCTGAATGCTTAGTTAGATCCTACTGCTCTCTGTACCAGGTGTGTGGTTCGCAGAACAATATACCATTCACTTCAGCTCTCAAATACCCAAAGGGAATATTGGCCTCCCTGACTGGCAGATCAGGAAACTATAACATAAGTTTAACAATTTACCTCAAAAACAGAATCAAACTCAAAATTTAAAGTGATAAATCCCCTAATGTGTACATTTTAGCACAAAACTGGACACACTTCATGCCTCAACTCTTTCAGTGGTCACATGGGGATAACCCTCTTCATCCTGGTGGGTATTTAACAAGAACGAGGTGCTGTTATCATTCTTTCTCTTGGGGTTGTAGCAAGGACTGACTGAGAGCAGGAGAATGAGAGTTCTGAAGGTTAGAAGCAGAAGGGATGGAAATGAATCAGGCTCCAAATATCTCAGCCTGCCAGACTCTAGAAAAACAGACACAAGCAGAAAAGGATGATACTTTCTGAAAAATTTATGCACATGAATTTTATGTGTTTAATACATTTTTATATTTTTATATTATTTTATGTTTTGGAATGTGATTAATATTTTCATTTGCTTTAAGTTACAAATTTGAAAGTTTTCCTTCAGGTTTAGCTTCATCTTAAAAAGATCACTTCAACATGATTTGTTAGGCCAACCATAGGACCTTTCTATCCTAAAACCAGGATATACTAGGGACCAAGCAGTGGCTGTCTCAAGACCTGGAAAAGACAAAGGGAGACCAACAAACCTAGAGGAGGTGGCTATGTGAGACCATTTTAACATATCAAACTTAAGTCTTAAAACTTGTTCATCCAGAACACCATTAACTTTATTAGGAATGATATTATCATCAACTTCTTTCCTGCTTTTACCCATGCTAAAAAAACCCCTTTTTTAAAATGTTAAGTTTTTTTTTCAATTGAAGTTTGATATACAATATTATATTGACTTCAGGTATACAACCCAGTGAGTAGACATTTATATAACTTACAAAATGGTCACTATGATAAATCTGTCCCCACCTGGCACCATGCATAGTTATTATAATATTATTTATTATATTTCTTATAATATACATCCCCATGTACTTTACATCCCCTTGATTATTCTGTAATTACCAATGTGTGCTTCTTAATTCCTCCACCTTTTTTACTTAGTCCCCCAACCCACCTGACCTCTGGCAATCATCAAACTGTTCTTTGTATCTGTGAGTCAATTCCTAATTTGTTTGTTTATTCTATTCTTTAGATTCTTCATATAAGTGAAATTATATGGTATTTGTCTTTCTCTGTCTGACTTTTCCAATCAAAAGACACTGGGCAGCTGAATGGTTAAAAAATTAAGACCTTTACATACATTGTCTGTAAGAGACTCACTTTAGATCCAAAGATACAGCAATTGAAAGTAAAGGGTTGGAAAAAGATATTTCATAAAAATTGAAATAAATAAACAAAAAGAGGTGAATGAGCAATACTTATAACAGACAAAACAGACTTTAAAACAAAGGCTATAACAAGAGACAAAGAAGAATCCAGCAATTTCACTTCTGAGTACTTATCTAAAGAAACCCAAAACACTAATTCAAAAAATATATGTGTCCTTATGTTTATTGCAGCATTATTTACAATAGCCAAGATAAGGGAACCACCCAAGAGCCCATCAATAGATTAATGGATAATGAAAAAGATTATTTTCACTGTAATCATTCAGTAGGTGGCTATTCCTGATTTAGATAAAATAATAATCATCATCACACCATCCCAGATGTGCTTCTTACACAACTTGAGGTTTGTAAATTAAACTAAATAATTTTAGTGAGAATTACAGAAGCTTATACTTTGAAATGAAACTTATATGCCTCTACATCAGCATGTATGTGTGCATATAGGTATTTACATACTCACTCACAAAGCACACATGATATGACATACAGTGGTCCTGATGCCCCTTCTTTTCCTCTTGCTGCCAGATAGCCTATGCTCTGCTAGTCTTCATGCAACTCAACCACTCACTCAATAGCTCTCTTCTGAGGACCAGCACATTTTTTTTTCTCCTGGGCCTAGGAGAGAGCAAAATAGACAGTCACTGATTTTTTCCAGGCTCTGGTCTTTCTCATGTTCTTGGATCCCAGAGCTGTCTTTTACTATTATGGGACATTGATTCATTTATTTATTTGTTCCTTTATCTATTCTTTCATCTCGACCTTGTGTTTGGACCATCTCTGTGTGTCAGGTGCTGGGGTAGGAGCTAAGGATATAGTTGAGTGCTGAACACCTTAGACTATCTCAGATTTCAGAAAGCTCAGTTGAGGGACACAGATTTTGACCAAATAATGATGGCTGTAAACATATAAGTCCCTGAATTTTGGCATCAATAAAATAAACAGAGCACTAGAAGAAAATCTGAGAGAAAATCTGGCTTATATGGAGTTGGACCAGTATGGCAGAAGGGGAGATGTGGACTCATTCTCTGCAAACAAACATAAGTCTTCTGTAGTCAATGCAATTTTGATAAATGAATGTCTCAGAAGATTGGACTTTCCAGTGTCTCCTACACTTCTGGCTGCTGAATTTGATCTCAGCCTCCTGTCTGTGTGCCTTCTGCTGAACTCACTGTCTGGTGTGAGGGTGCAGGGGATAAGAAGGAAAAATTCTACTTTCTTTAGTGGTAAGAGGCTTGCTAACTGGGATTTTAACTAAAAACAAATTTCCACATTTTCCCAAAACACAAGTGTGCTGGGAATACTTCTGTCTGCCATTAATAACATTCCCTTGCTGATCCCCCTCCTTAACACCATCACTCTGGCTTCAATGGATAAAGGGTTTATTCCTAGTAATGCATTCCTAATATTATACGTGTATATGTACACATATACTTAGCAAAATAGAAGGAGAAAAGTCCATGTCTGTGCACCCAAAGCAAACACCAGTGTAAAGGTGGGAATGATATTTTAGCTGGCAGTTTGGTGAATTTAGAGACTTGGAAAGTGACAGTAGAAATGTGCATGTTATAGATCATTCCAATTACTATACTTACTTGTGTTAACCTTGGGATTTATGTGAAAAGATACACCTGGGGGAAATGAGATCACCTGATTGCCAGGGACTCAAGCAAATAATAAAAAGAATAATACAAATAACTGTAATTTTCATGGATGTGAAATAATTCCTCAACATCTGAGAGATCTGAGAGGTAGAGGAAAACTGAGCCTTGACCAAGAGCAAGGCACATGCCCATAGCTCTAAAAGCCTGGGGTTCCATGATGGATTTTCTTTAAACCCACACTTGCAGAGTGGTGTAGGGACCCATATGAAGAGGTCCGGAGGATGAGCTTCTGACTACATTAAAATTTTCACTTGCAACTACTTTATTCTCCACATCACAGTGAATTCATAATACAACTTCTCTTGAAAGAATTATTCTAAATGTAAACGACTTTTTAGGTAGGGAAATAAAATAGCTGAGAACTACTCTTATAGTAACAATTTGCCTCATGTCTCTTTCCCACTTTCTAAAATGTATATTTTATTGCAACTCTACTTATGGAGAAATTCAGATTCTATACATGCATTTCACATGTTCTCCAGTGCATGAAGGAGCCTGAGGCATTAAATGTGAGAATCCAAATCCCCCAGCTTGCATTTTAAGGTCTCCCATGACCTTGCCTCTTCCTTCCTATCCACCTTTATTATCTACCTTTGTCTCCTACTACAGTAAATCATCATTCTATGTTCATGCATTTGCTGATTTTCTGCTATGTTCCTGTATGTATATACATGTGTGTATATATATGTGTGTGTATATATGTAATATATATATATATTTTTTTTCTCTGTCTTCAAAAAGTTCAGTAGCAAGTGAGCCAGACAATAACCAGACATTGTGCACAAAGAAGCTCATGGCATCATGTCATGGCACCGAAGGGCTTGAAGCTACATCTGAGCTGCATTTTGGCAACAAACACAAATGGGAATAGTAGTGGAAACTTATTTCCCAAATGTATCACAGCCTGCCCCACAGCAACCAGTCTCATTCATCGCTGCCTTCAAGCCCTTGCTGCTACTTTACTTTCTGAGTTCCCTTCCAGTTCTTTTTTTTTTTTTTTGCTCAAATTCTGCCCATCTTTCAAGGGCCAGTTTGAATTCTACCAAGTTAGTGAAGTCTCCTGACTGCTGCTGATGTTCACAATTATCTTTCTTATTTACTCTGGCACTTTCCTTCTCTGTTTCATTTTACTCCCAATCATGGCTGATACCTGCTTTGCATCTGCATTTTGCCCTCCCAGAGAAAGTTCTCAATGCATTCATTTGAGAGATTTTTTTTGTAATTATTTGTTGAATAATTTAGACCTTCAGAACATTTGCTCTTAGTAACTGGGATGAACTACATGTGAAGCTTGTGAAATGCAACATACTTCTTGGAGTTGGATACAGTACTGCCTCAAGAATGGAATGAACTTGACAATCTTTAACACTGTTACACATTCTGAACTCTGTTGACTGCTGTCCAAGATTTGGGAATTAAAGCCTTTCAACCTCTTTCTCATCTTGAAAACTTTCCAATGTTGTTCACACCGGTTAGCTCTCTATTTGATTGGCAAGAGTGCCTGAGAGGAGCAGCTGGTGCCAGCTGTCACCATTCACATGGTGTGAAGTGCTCCTTCTGTGAGCACCAGTGAGCAAGAGTGTGTTTGGTTAGCAAGAGCATCATAAAATTAGACAAGCAAACCACAACAATGTATTTGAGCAATGTCATCTATAAATATTGCAGTGGAAAGAAGAATGTCAACACATTACTTTTATTATAATCTTGTGCTATAAGAAAAAAACTGGGGTAGCTCAGCAAGAGAAGTGTGTCTAAAGAGAAGGCAAGTCAAGAGAAGCACACAAAATCTCTTCAGTGGTTTTGAGAGGATGTTATCAGTTTCCTGGTAAGAGCATCTCAGTGTTCACCATCTGGATTCTGTGAGCTTTAAGCAGTACCTGGAGACTAAATTGGGAAAACTTGTGAGATCGTCATTGTTTACCTACTAAGAATGGAACAAAAATTGTTACTGATGAGTGGCAATATGTCTGTAAACATGTCAGCTATTTATTGGAAGGTGAAATAATTGAAGAAGAGTAAATGTCTCCCATGAGCCCAAACAGCAGCAGTGGGATCACATACGATCCATACTTTGTCACCAATGTCTTTATACATTTTTTTCAAAAGTACATGGCAGAAACTGATACATCATTTGATTATGTCACATTCTCTAGTGCCTTCTAACATAGAGAGCTACCTCCAGCTTTTTCCAAACACTATCTCAATCCTCTTTGTAAGCACTGTGTGGCTATGTTCTCACACTGACAGTACAGAAAGAGAAGGTGGAGTGAACCCACCCAATATACACCTCAGCCCAGGCCCTTTGCCTGGTCTGTATTGTGAATCGGGGGACATGGAGTTGAAAAGAATAAAATACCTAAGAATAAACCTAACCAAGATTGTAAAAGAGAGACCTGTAATTAGAAAATTAAAATACACTGAAGAAAGAAATTGAAGAAGATACAAATAAGTGGAAGCACATACCCTGTTCGTGGAGAGGAAGAATTAATATCATTAAATTGTCCATACTACCCAAAGCAGTTTATAGATTGAACACAATTCCTATCAGGATCCCAAGACATATCTCACCAAACTAGAACAAATATTTCAAAAATTTACGTGGAACCATGAAAGGCCCCACATAGCAACAGTGATCCTGAGAAAAAACACATTTGGAGAAATCATGCTTCTAATGTCAAGCTCTAATATAAGGACATAGTAAGCAAAACAGCATGGTACTGGCATGAAAACATACACATAGATCAATGAAACAGAATAGAGAGCCCATAAATAAAAGAATTAATATTCAACAGAGGAAGCAAGTATGTACAGTGGGCTAAAGACAGTCCATTCAATAAATGGTGTTGGGAAAATTGGATGGATACATATGCAGAAAAATGAAACTAGACCACCTTCTTACACCACACACAAGAATAAATTCAAAATGGATTAAAGACTTAAATGTTAAAACTGAAGCCATAAAAATCCTAGAAGAAAACATAGGCAGCAAAATCTCAGACATTGTTCTTAGCAATTTTTTATCAGATATCTCTCCCCAGGCAAAGGAAACAAAGGACAAATAAACAAAGGGACTATATCAAACTAAAAAGTTTCTGCACAGTAAAGGAAATTATCAACAAAATAAAAGACACCCCACAGAATGGAAGAACACATTCACCAATAACATCTGATAAGGGAGTAATATCCAAAATTTACAAAGTGCTTATAAATCTCAATACCAAAAAAATTAACCTGAATAGACACTTCTACAAAGAGGATGTACAGATGGCCAATAGATAAATGAAAAGATTCTTAATGTCACTAATCATCAGAGAAATGCAAATTAATACCATAATGAGATACAATCTTACACTTCTCATAATGGCTATCATCACTCAATCAACAAACAAGTGCCCATGAGGATGTGGAGAAAGGGGGATCCTTTTGCACTGTTAGAGGGAATGCAGCCTGGTGCAGCCACTGTGGAAAGCAATTTAGAAATACCTCAAAGATTAAGAATGGATCTGCCTTTTGATTCAGCGATCCACCTCCTGAGAATATATCTGAAGGAACCCATAACACTAATACAAAAGAATATAAGCACCCCATATGTTCACTACAGCATTATTTTCAATAGCCAAGATATGGAAGCAGCCCAAGTGTCCATCAATAGATGAGCCGATAAAACAACTATGGGACGTTTACATAATAGAATATGATTTGGCCATACAAAAAGAAGAAAATTTTACCTTTTGCAACAGTATGGATGGATCTGGAGAACATTATGTTAAGTGAAATAAGTCACTCAAAGACAAATACCATTTGATTTCACTCACATGTGGAATCTAATGAACAAACTGAACTAACAAGGAAAATGTGGACAGACTCATAGATGGAAAGCAGAATGACAGCTAGTGGTGGAGGGTAGAGATACAGCAAAAAAGGAAATGGACATGGACAACAGTATGGTGATTGCTGGGGGGAGGGCATATAAGGGGACAAACTGGTAATGTAAAAAAATACTGTAAAGATTAAAGTAAATAAATTCTCTTTTTAAAAAATAAGTATACAGAAGGTGATTTTTTTTCATTCTCTGTGAGGTTTTACCTTATCTTTTGTGTACTATATGCTAACCAGAGTCACCTACCTTTGGTAGATTTCAGACAAGAGTCAGGAGCTATGCTGGGCTTTCCCTCTGCTAATTCAGATATGTGGAGAACAATATTAAAATGTTTAAAATTATCTATTTCCATTTTACAAACAAAAGAACTGTATGTGTGAGTGCTAAATGAGTTTTCCAATGTTAAATAGTTAGCAAATATTTGTTATGAGAAGTTAATGGGGCCCCAAACAACTTGGGAATAAAAGAAGAATATTGGTCTTTCAAAGTTAAACTCAACATTTATTAGGCCTTAATGAACAATCTTGAAGATACACACAGTGTCTATGCCAGCCTGGACTATGCCTGGACTAATGCTAGCATTTCTAAAGGAAGAATGTATGAAAAAAAGTAAGTTGGTAAGAAACTAAATCATAAATAATGAAATCAAATACTAAAGCTAATTGTAGCTGAAAAACCAAATTAAGACCTCTTTAATTTCAGACACTTAAAAAAGAAGTCATTTCTCCAGTGCAGCATCACATGAAAAGAGATAGAAATGGCATTTTTTAAATGCACACCCTGCATTTCTTTACACCTGTTGTCAGAGGGGAGGTCACTTTGGGTGTGAATACTTCTTCCTAGGAATGGATGAAGATTGTAACATTGTAACATAAGTGTTTGCTTCCACAAATCAAATACTAATTGGATTGGGCCAACACTAATCACTGTGTGATGATAGAAATGATCTCCTTTATGCTGCCTGACACCCAATAACTAGCAGCTATTAAGAATTTGTAATGTGGATATTTTGGCTAAGAAAGTCATAATTTATTTTTATTTTATTTTATTTTATTTTATTTTATTTTATTTTATTTTATTTTATTTTATTATTATTTTATTTTAATAATTTTAGAGTTAGACAGCCATGTGTGGCTAGTGACTATCCTCTTAAATAATTCAGGAGCAGACACTCTGCCATGGCCAGTCTTCATGGAGCTAACGTTTTTCTCCTAACCAACATGGGGCTGTTTCTGGGGTAATTCTTAAGATTAGGTTTGGGTCTCAGAATGACAACCTGGTAAGTAAATATAATACTACCCCTAGCAGCCCAGGCTGTGGATGACCATGGTCTCTACCTTTCATAGTACTCCTTCCCCAAAGACATTTACATCAGAAGAGAAAGGCTTATCATTGTTTGCCTTAATTTCTTCCAATATCCTGACAGACAAGTGGTTTAACTGTTACTAGTTCAAAATGTCAGAAACATTATATTACTTAAGAAGATAACTTTATTCCAAGTATTCTTTTGCTCTGTCTGTTGACCACTTCAAAATGACCTTGTACACAGGCATATTTTGAGCAAATGTGTACTTATAATCTAATTATAAACTATCAATAAGACTTTGGTTTCTAAATTTTTTAAGAAAATAATCTTCATTTTTATTCCAAATATCACAGTACATACTAGAGTTATTGACAGATTTCTAAAAACTGTCTGCCCAAATTCAAAGAAGTTGATGTAAAAGTTCTTTGACATCAGAGTACCCTGTTAGGACACAAAACATGGGTGAGTTCACTTACTAGTGTAGTTTAGATCAGGCAGTCTGTCAGGAAGTAGTGGCATTAAATCTAGAAATCCTGGAACTATCACATCTTGATTTCAAGTTTAACTGATAGCCTTCTAATATTTTACAGCCTGATGAAACTTACCTAAAGCATGGAAACATTGTTTGTCAATCAGGTGGACATATTGGGCTCTCTGTAACTCACAGCTTTCAAAGTAAATATATAAACTGGAGTACAAACCAACCTACTGTGAGATTACCCTGCATGAGTCACTGTTCTGGGAACTTGTGGTCCTGGGAGTCTGCAGGATTGGATATCAGTGCTTGCCATGTCTAGAGCCCAACCCTAGACTTAGTGCTAAGCCATCACAATTATTTTAGGCAATCACTAAAATAACCCAATAAGACAGCACTCACTATTTCTAGGAAAGTAAGGATAACAAATTAGTCAATACTTTCCCAGGTAAAGCCCATCTAAGGTGTCTCTGGAACAGCTGGTTGACTTCACCAGAATGGATAAAAATGGCCTCAAATAAAAACACACACCAGACTGCAGCTATTAACCTAGAACAATTTTCAATGCTACCAATGGGTTAAAAGCAATCTTATGGCCCTGGCTGGTGTAGCTTAGTGGATTAAGCGCGGGCCTGTGAACCAAGAGATCACGGTTCGATTCCCAGTCAGGGCACATGCCTGGGTTGCAGGCCAGTTCCCAGCAGGGAATGCACAGGAAGCAACCATACATTGATATTTCTCTCCCTCTCTCCTTCCCTTCCTCTCTGAAGATAAATAAATAAAATATTAAAAAAAAAGCAATCTTATGATTGGAACCCAACCTTAAGGGGCAGTAGTTTCTGATTTTAGAGTCCATGAAAATCACATGGAAAACTCTTTTTACAATGTGCATTTCTGGACCCTACAAGTCTGAGTAAGGGATCTGAGATGAAGATTTGGATTCTGCATCTTAGCAAACACCAGGACATCTGTGGATTAGTCTTTCACAAATATTGTGTCAGCAGACTTAAATAACAAAATTTCTGGGATTGAAGAAAAAAGAAAAAAAGACTCATGGACATGGATAACAGTGTAGTGATTGGGGGGGGCAATGTTGAAGTGGAAGAGGGTTACAGGAGGTAAATGGTAATGAAAAAAATACAATAATTTAAAAACAAAAATAAAATATAATCCTAATGATCTCATCATAGGATAGCCTCATACAGCCCAATTGGTGTGGTTCAATGGATTGAGTGCCAGCCTGTGAACCAAAGGGCCCCTGGTTCCACTCATAGTCAGGGCATATGCTTCGATTGCAGGCTAGGTCCCCAGTAGAGGGCGTGTGAGAGGCAACCACACCTTGATGTTTCTTTCCCTCTCTTTCTCCCTCCCCTCCCCTCTGTCTAAAAAATAAATATAATCTTTTAAAAATATATAGCCTCATACAAATTTTCTCTACACAGTGTGGAACTAGCCTACTAGTTCTGTCTAATGTTAGTAATATTTTGTGTAAAACGATTCCTTCGTTCATATAAGTTTGAGAAATGCTGGATAAATGTAACATTAAATGGGAATCTTTACTGCAAGATTACTCATTGTGTATGTGTTTGTGTGTGTGTAGTTGTCGTTCCCATGACCTGTTAATCTGTACAGGAGGGGAATTAATTAGAAGGTCACAATTTTACAAATATATGTGATCATGAATCCTTTCTTTCCACAGACTACTCAATTTATATGACACTTAGAAAAGCTAATATCAAATACAAGGAATAGAGTAATCGCCCAGGAGCTGGTCAGTAGTTTAGACAAAGTGGCTTCAAAAAATAGTATGGAAGAGAACTAGGGGGTCATAAGTCAACATTAGCCTTCCCTTTCATCTTCTCAACAAAAGAAACATTTATCCATCAAGGTAATTTTTCTGTCTTTTTTTCCCCTTATCATTCTAATGCCCAAGATACTTGTTTTTGATTTGTACATACCTGAATTTACAGCTGCCTTTTAAACTTCTGTGATCTTAAATGAGCAGCTTAATTTATGATCCTTACTCCCTAGAGATAATGATTGCTGTCTTATAGGGACACTCTAATTATTAGCTGAAATAATTGTTGTGATAGCCTAGTACTAAGTCTAGCACATTAAGTGTAACATTTAATAGATGGTAGGGGTTAACATTATTTCCCATATATAAATATTTGGGGGAAATTCAGGAAGAAAAAATAAGTAGCACAGTTGATGATTTACTTTCTAAAACTCTAGAGGTGGTAAATAGGCTACATTTTCTGCAGCCATCACCATGTTTGTGATGCTGGCTTCAGAGAGTATTCTGAGGGATTCCACAGAAGTTCAGTTTCACAGGAGAAAGACTGCAGTGAATGAATAATGGTGTCCACCACAGACATAGAAAGGAGAAAAGCAGGATGAGTGACAGCTATTTTTCTTATCCATGTATGGAAAAAGTAAAATCAAAAAGTGAAAGGTGCTCTCAAACCTTTAAAAAGTGATTGCTGACGTGCCATTCAGTTACAATGAATAAAAGTACAGTGATGAACAGTTAAGGACTAATCTTTTTGGTGTGGATTAATTTTGAGAAGAGACACACTAGTGTAGGCTTACCAAGTATTTGTTTTTGAGCTATATTTTAAGCTGTTCCTAAAATGACAGGGAGGGTTTTCACACAAAGGTGAAAGATAATGAATGCAGGGATGTGCAAATTCGTGGGTTAAAATGAGAACCCAGGGCAGTCCTTTAGATGTTATGTATGATTTTATCTGTCTAAGCCCTCACTTCTACCATTATCTGGGGTTGTTCATTCCCCTCTCCATTCCCCGCTCCTGGTTCCGTGAGACTTAGCATTGCATTCTTACATAATTCCTGGCCTGTGACTGGGAGGTCTGCTCCATCAGGATGGGCTAAGCTGGCCCCTTCCAGGGAGTCCCAAACTGAGAGTAGAGAGGAAGTATATTTTTTTTAATAGAAGAAGACTTAGGTTGCAGAATTTAGAAACTGACAGCCATATTCCTTACAACAGGTGGGAAGATGGGACACAGGTAGAGTGAGTGAAGTCAATGTACAAAGAAACAAAGGCCTGGCCTGGGAGAAGCAAGTCCCCAGTTATATTCAAGTGCCCAGGCTCAGCTTCTCCTAAGGGCCCTGTTCTCCCTGGTGGTTGAAGTTATCAGCTTTTACTTGAATTCTGTAAGCCCATGTTTTCTCCTTCACTTAAGACAGAATGTCAAACTCATTTTCACCAGGGGCACATCAGCCTCTTGGTTGCCTTCAAAGAGCTGAGATAATTTTAGGAATAATATAAATGTAACTATTCCTTAACTGTTAAGGAGTTGAAACTACATTCGGCTGGTCATTAATATGAAAACCTTTTAAACTTCATATTTTCATACTTTTGTGTTTAATAATAAAAAATCTAAACAAGTTGAAAGAAAAATTATAATTATATAAGGTAGACTTTAGCATATTTGTTTCTTGCTTGTGTTCTCCACAGTGTCCATTGTATTGGCTCAAATCAAACTCAAAACCCATTCCTAGAGGAGATGCAAGGTCAGGGGCCAATGAATGTGTTGCTGGGTTGACGCTAGTGTTATTAGCAGCAGATAGGCTGTCAGCAGTTCTGTCACAAGGCAGTGCAGGGCCACTGAGTCTGGTTCTGGTCTCTGCTGCCACACCTTTCACACCCAGATCTCACACCCCGGATACAGATCTTTAACACAGAGCAGTAGCTGCTCAGTTTCCTCCAGGAAGCCAGGTGTGCTGTTCAAGTGGACAGGAAATGATGGAACTTAAATGAGGAAAAATGAAGTGTAACCTTTCTTACAAGTTCCTGAGGTTAGCAACAGAGAATGGAAATGCCAGATCTGCATGCACCAGCTGAGTAGCTGAGTTTAGCACTTGAATAATTTGGAGATTGTCTTGATTTTACTAAAAGTAAAATAAAAACTTGGAAAGGCATAATTAATGCTAGATGTCACATGAGTTAGAAAGTGTCAAAACTGGGACTGAAGTTGGGTCTCTCTAACCTGACATCTGGGTTATCTGAATCCACTCTGTCACCCCTGTGAAGGAATCCAACACTATACCTTAATTGGAACACGAAAGGATGGTACCAGACCAAACCTCACTCTGTCATAGCAAAGTCTCTGGGCTCAAAAAAGAAAGCCTGAGACTCTGGTTCTCAAACAGCAGCTCAAGTTTAGTTGTATTGCATGACCTTTAAAGTGAAAAATCAAAGAATATTATAAGTTTGTTCTTTGGATCCAATGGATCAGTATGATGGGCAATCCTGCCCCTGCTGGCTTGAGAACTGATGTCTATTCACATTATTTGTGGGATCTAGAGGCCATGGCAATGCCCACAGAAGCCAGGGCCAGAGTAGACACTACTCATCTCACTGGAAAATAAAACTTTAGAAGAAGTCTGGATAATAGAACCTCGAAGGAGATTAATCAACCTAATTGTAACTTGCCTCCTTGGCTAATATTATATGTGTGGTGTTTTTTGGCAATAAAATATTTTTATTCTAGTAAATAACATCATAGGACTATCTATATCAGGTAAAAGCAATATTTGAAAATCAAATTAAATACTTCTAAACTTGGTCTATGAAAACAATAAAAGGCATTGACCAAGGGTTCACAGATTGCAGACATACCTTAGCCTCAACATCAGTTTTATGTGGCTATTCTTTTTGTTTCTTAAATATTTAGAAAACCCTCATTCATGGAGATATATAGCTGCCAACCTGTAAAAATGTGAATACTTTATCTTGCAATAGCAGTTATTTTAATAAGATTTACTCAGAAGCATTAAAAAATAAGTGTACCTTTTTTAATTTCAAATTTGAGGACTGTGTGTATTCCTTACAAATAAGAAAGCAAGGTAAATGCATAGTGCTATCACCTTCTATAGTATGACACTGTTTAGATGTCATATTTACCCATTTATCTGTTCTTGCTTCATTATTAAGCAGTAAAAAGGACATGTGGCAAGCAGATGTCCCTAAGCTTGTCTGGTTTAAGTAGATTTAAGTAGATTTAAGTGTAACAGTGCCCTCCCCTATGCTACTCTGCCTGCAGAAGCCTGAGCAGATGTGATAACACTGGGCTGTGACAGCCTTCCCCAAATAACATTTTCTTGTTTCCATGAATACACAGGAAAGACATGAGAAGGTTTACACCAATGTCTTCAGGGTTACTCTGGACAAAACTAGCATATTGTTAGTGCAATGCATTAAATTCTGACACCAGAAAATGATAATATTTTAATATAAAAACAACTAGAAACATTTGCAATAAGACCCCAAAAAGGCAGGGAGTTTCACGTTTTGTACCTCCCCTTTACAATCTCTGTAGGATATTCACTGCAGTGTGAGGACCGGCAGCATTGGCATCTCCAGGAACTTTGCATAAATCCAGAACCTCAGGTTCCACCCCAGACCTACGGTATCACGGTCTACATTTCATCCAAAATTTGAGAAGCACTGATCCAGGCAATAGAATTGTTCTAATTTATAATTGAATGTGAGTAATGACCTAAAACTTAAGAATAAGACTGTTCTGATATCTTCCTGGAGAGCTCTACTGTCTGCATTTGCTAATTAGTCTCAACATAAACATTAAAATACCATCTATGTAACACTAAAAAAAGCTATTTCAAGGTTCATAAAACCTTTTACCAAACCAGTATAAAGTACAAAAAACAGACCAGATTTTCTTCCCATAAAAGCCAGAGCCTATCAGTACATGGCATTGTGTGTTTTCATTCCTATGAATCACTTCTAGGCCACTGAGACAAATGGATTGATTACAGAAATTTGATTCCATCTTGTTTAGTCAAAGTGATAGAGTTCTCTTTCCCTGAGATTTTAAGAAAACATAGTAGTTTATTATTTGGGAAAAGACAATATGCATCTTTGCATCTTAGGTAACCAGATAACAATGATTTGCTGTTGGATTCATGATAACATTGAGAAATTCTTGATTCAAAACATTCTCTACTTTGAAGAGACATCCTCTGAAGAGCACTGGGCATCTCTCCATCATAAACTTTAGGTTTGCCAAAGAGTAGAGAGAGAATCTTTCCATTTTCCTGTTCATTGGCTACCAAAACTAAGCCAGGCAGGATAGCACACTGTGGATGCCCAGGTCTGTCTTGAACCCCTGAAGTTCTACCAGGACCGCTGATGTGCACAGCAAACTTATTTGACCACCATTGCTTTGTCCATTATCTCAGCAACAATTGACAATTGACAGCCTGCTGTGGACTAGATCCTGGAAAATTTAGGAACTGATTTCTAACACTTTCTTTTTTATTTACTTAATTCCTTAGTGTCTACATCTGATGTAATTACAACAAATTTCAATTATAATGAAAATCCAACTGTGGGGTAAAATGGGATTATGGTAATTATTAGAATAGAGAGGCATAGAAATAGATTCCAAAAGTGTTCAGAAAAGCTATCTGACTAAAACAAGATCAATTCAATCAGCTGCTAATTAAAGCAAACAGACAAGGAACACAACCTAAATGATTTTTAATGTAAAAGCTTTATTAAAGGCTTACATTACTCAGCTTGCGTTTTGAAGATTATTGAAATGTTTTGTTCTTTTCTCTTGAAGGAAAGGATATAGAAATTGAAACTGACCTTCAACCGAATAAAAAAAAGGATGAGGATTTTTAAAAAAGGAAGTAACTTTTTATAGGAACAATATAGTTGAGCATACCTTCAGACTCATTTATAGATAAGTTATCTGAACATTTGTGCATTTGAAAGGCCTACAATAGATGTTCTATTTATTTTAATCTACCATGGGAACTGGAGAAGAAAGAAATTTTATACTGAGGAAAATATTTTTATAGATGTTCATATAAATACACTGAGTATTTTTGAGGCTGATTTATGTTTTAACAGATGACTCCCTCATAGATGAGTTCAAGTGGAGGATTTTTGGGGGTGTACATGTGTCTGCATCATAAAAACATCTAAATAGCCACTGGAAAGACAGACACTCAGGCACACACCATTAACAATTGTGCATTTTCTTAGGCAAAAGAAACTTTTAATTTTTATAGGTGGCTTTTAAAATGGTTAACTGTGTGGATAGATAGAGAGCCAAATGAAAGGTGATCATTAGGAGTATATTACCAGACTGGCTTAGTTCCAAAGAGCCAAGGCATCACTCATTGAGTCTTATTTCCAGAGTTTAATAAGGGAGGTAGAAGGTAGTCAGTTAGACCTGGGTTGAATGTTCCCCCTACCCCAGCTGGTGACCAGGTAGTAAACTGAACCTCAGTAGATTTATGCATTGAAAGAGACTCATTCTCTTGGACCTCTTCTCATGTTCAGCTGGTCTTGGCCCTGCACAGAGAATGTTTCTTGGGGTAGCATGACTATCTCTTTTTAGAAACCATTTCCTAAGTGGACTGAGTTCCTCTTTGTTGTTTAAAGCAAAATAAAATATGAATATAATCTCGTGTACATATTTTCTTCCAGTTTTATTGGAAAAACCATGACCAATCCAGAAATATATAGAGACTGATATGGTACTTTTATTTTAACAGTTAACTTCTATTAACAGATTATTAATTTGGTTTATATACAAACAGAGCTTATTCTTTCTATGTAACAAAGGACACCAAAAGCAGAGGCTAGACATATTACTCTAGAGTGTGCTTTTGTCCTTAAAAATATATTATACATGGAGAAGCTTCTAATATCCTTACATATCAATGTTCATATTCATTTTAATTGCCTCATAGCAATCTATATTGTGAATGTGCCATAATTTAATAACCATTTCTAAAATAATAGAAATGTTTAAACTTCTAATAATGATAATAATTTTATATATATCTTCATATGTAAAAAAGTGTTTATGGAGCATTCTTATAAGAAATAGAATGTCTAGGTCAAAGCAGATATATATAATTTTAAGTTTTGGAAATGCTACCCATTATGTCAATGGCAATGACCTTCACAGGTAGCATGAACAGCAAAAAAGCATAATAGGGAAACAATGGAAAAGCCATTGGGACAATGTATAAAACAAGAGGAAATCCTTAGAAAACATTTTTTTAATTAACCATCAAATATTTTTAAAATAATACAAAACAAGGAGGCAATGTGCTTACCTTAGTACTTGCAAATTAAGAAAAATAAAATAAAATTTAAGGTTGGATATATTGGAATAGACAGAATCACCTAAATGCTATTTAAAGAAGTTTCAGACATTTTGGAGGAGAATTTGGGTAACAGATTGAACCTAAAATCTTTTATTTTCACCAAAAAGCACCCCCTAAGGTGACAAAGGGACACAAAAGCAGAGGAACTGGTGACAACATTGTCAGCTTTAGATTTAATAAATGGAAGTCAGTGCCAGGGGAAAAGCTCTGGGACCTCATGCAGAGCGTGGGGAGCAGTGCAGCACTGCCTCAGAGCAGGGGTGGGTAGGGCTTACGGTCTGAACCATGAGCCAAAGCAAGTGTTGATGGTAATGGAATGCCTACAAAGGATGACTTTTTTATTCAGAACGTTTGCTTTTAGTTTCAAAGAGTGATACTAGATTTTTAAAATTATGAATTCAAAACTCTGCTTTTAAAAAGGTTTGTTTCCTATTTAATTAAATTCAGCTTATATACTGTATTTTATTAAGTCTGGCAAGTACTAGTAATCAGGGCTAAAGGACTTCTAAAACATGCCTAATCCCATTTGTGGATTTAGTTATTTAAGTGCCTTTAACAGTTTTAAACTACATTTATAAGTTTTATTTACTTTTGAAGTAGTTCAATTCATTGTGTTAGTAAAACAGAATGCCACACATATTTATAAAACTTAAATATTCAGAAATTTAACATTTAACTATAATGAACTTAATCAGAGGCATTCTATTACAGGAGATTTTTAAGGTCTAAATTAGTTATCTTATGCTTTTAAAATTGGAATTTACAAGACATTCTCAATGGGTCAAATTCCCTTAAAAATTACAAATACCATAGAGTTGATGATTGTTTTTCAGTTTTATTACAATCTCGCTACAAGGAAAAGACCTATCTCAGGCCAATTCAGAGATCCATTTTTGGCAGATGTCATTTTTTTCAAACGATAGTTGATAGACAATATGATGTTAGTTTCATATGTACAACATAGCAATACAATGTTCTTATACTTTACAATGTGGTCACCACAATAAGCCTAGTAACCATCTGTCACTGTGTAAAGTTATTATATATTATTGAATATATTACCTATGCCATACATTATAACACCATGACTTATTTCATAACTGAAAATTTGTTCCTCTTATTCCCCTTCACCTTTTTGGACATCTCCCCACACCCTGCTATTCTTCAACTATCAGTTTGTTCTCTGTATCTATGTGTCTGTTTCTGTTTCATTTATTTTTTTCAGATTCCACACATATGTGTAATCATACATTCTGTTTCTCTGTCTGACTTATTTCACTTAGCATATTACCCTCTAGGTCCATCTATACTGGTGCCAATGGTAAGGTTTCATCATTATTAAATGCTGAGAAATATGTAATTTTTAAGAAGGAAGAATTAGAGATTCCTTATTAGAATAAAGGATAAATAAATTAAAGGTCAATTAATGATTATTAGACTCCTTGACACAGACTGTTCAATGTTCTGTAAGATTCCTCCTAAGTTTGACAATCAACTGACATTGGTCTTCATTCTATTAAAATCCATTATAAGTATCATTAAACATTTTTTTCAAAGTCAAAAACACAAGTTTCTTATCCCAAAAAGTTCAAGTTACATTATACAGATGCTCTGTGGTTTTTTGTTTGTTTGTTTTGTTTTGTACTTTTTGTTATTTAATTATTGACTGAAATCATCTTTGGGACCATTTTTTCCTTTTCAATACCATATTCACCCAAAAATATTAATGCTAAGTTTTTTATTATCTTACACATTTGATACTAAATTCAGACTTTTCTGGGATTAAAAATATCATGCTTAAAGAAGACATTTACTATGCTAAATGATGAAGATACAGGCATGGTGCTTGTTGGTGATGCTCAGTTAAGGCTCCATAACTTCCCTGCATTCAAAAAACAAAGATGGATCCTGACTGTTCTTTCAATTTTGCTTAATAGACCTTGATGGGCTTTTGTATTTTTCTTTATGTATAGGATTACACATTAGTTAAAATTATTTTAAATAAAATGTCATCAATCTTTGAATAGGTTAAATGGCTTTGTTTTACTTGAAGTAATAACCTATAAGGATTTCTACCAGAAAGAAGAAGAGTCTAGAAGCAATTACATTAAATTAGACTTAGGAAATGTGGAAAAATATCTGTCATCTGAAAAAGTAAAATAAAAACAAAAGTAGAGTAGTGACAGGAACTACTTCTTAGTTACTTATTTTAAGGCTTTCATGAATTAGCAATGAAGAGGGATTTAAAATGCTTTTCCCACTTTTCACCACTGTACAGAATTTATAGAATGAATTGTACATTATTATGCTACTGATATAATAAATATATACTTAATTTTCCAGTGTGGGTTTATTTATTCCAAATTAAACACTTTAACTTTCTTTTTTTCACCAAAAGTATCTTTAGAACTAAACTGAAAGCTTCAAGTTTTCTAAGGAATTTCTGGAATCAATGGGCAACTGTGAAGCCCTCATTCTCATCCTTTAAAGAAAGTATGCCCTAAGATCCATAATTAAAGTTTACTGTGAATAAGATGGACCATCTGGCATATGGAAAAGGAGGACTACTCAGTGCTTAAGGATATTAGCTTTAGTGACAGGTGGCATGGCTCATGTTCCTGGCTCTGTGACTATATGCTTGGACAAGTTGTTTACCCTCATCTTGTCTTACATTCTTCATCTATACAATAAAGGAAATAATATCTTTAAAGTAAAATCTCAGGTGTGATTTTGCATACACATCAAAATTCATTTTAAACTTTGGCTATCAAAAAGTCTTTAAGAAAACCAGATCTAGATTGTCTCGTGGTGGTGATATTTTGTTGGAGACTAATCAGAAAATGAATGTTTAGCTAAACATTATTAGAATAGTCACAAAAATCAATGCATACTTGAATATCTGTTATGGATAACAGGATCAATGTGACCTAAACAAGTCATTTGAATTTCCCAAACAGACTTTTTACCTTCCTAAAATTTAGCCAAGATATATACAGACTTATCAGGAATGCTAGATATTTCTTCAAAGGAGTTCTAAGTCACATGATTAAAAAGTGTTCTGCTTCTGACCAACTTGGAGACAATTATCACTGTAGGTACTAAGGAGATAAAGTTATTAGTGCCCAGTAATGCAGCCCCGACTACCACCACAGTAATCTCTAAAGCAATGGCATCATTTACTAGCATCCTTGAAATGTGCCAAAAAGGATCCCGTTGATGGTGTTCATCTTCTCTACCTCCTCACCTGGTTTTATTTCCCCTCTCTAAATTGACCCTCACCTGTGGCTGCACAGAGGTTCTTTTTATTTGTCTCACTATTACTTCACCAATTTAAAAAAAAGTGAGGCTCTTTTTGTCTCCCTTCTTCCCCATTCAGCTCTATTGTACCGTCCAGCAGCAGGCAGATTATTGTAAATGAGTGAAGATCAGATACACTGTGATTAAGTGAAGAGACTTAGCTGAAAGAAGGCAGCTTCAGGTGGCTGTTGCACCCTAGAAATATTTTCTTGCATTCATTAATTCATTCATTTATTCTATCAACAACAAGTTACTCAGTACCTACCTCTTTAGTACACTGGTATTCCATGAACAAAGCAGACACCAACCAGTGCCTGTTTGGAGCTTACATTCTTTTGTAAATAGACAGGTAACAATTCATGAACGTAATGCTTAAGCAGAGTATAAATGTGTTACAATATAGTAAGTACTAGGACAAAAAAGGTGGGGACTAAGAAAGGGGTTGGAGGTATAAGGTAGGGGAGAGTTGCCACATAAAATAGTCTGTTAATGGTTGGCCTCTTTGAGAAGGTGCCACTTGAGAAGAAGCAAGTTGAGCAGTAGTTCCTGTGGACATCTGGGCCAGAGCATTCCAGGCTGAGGGAACTTCAGTGAAAAGACTGAGAAAGGAGCATGTCTGGTGTACTTTAGGGACAATATGGAGGCCAACATGGCTGGAGCAGATGAAGAGAAAGGAGAAAAATAGGGTGAGTTCAGAGAATTAAAAGGGGTACAGATCAGCAGGAACTGGAGGTTATTTTAAAGATGTTGTTTTCATCTGAATAGCACAGGAAGCCATTGAAGGGTTTCGATGTGATCTGCCTTAAGTGTTAAAAGGATCTCTCTTGCTCTTACATTAGAAATTGACTGAAGGGATTAAATGTGAACACTATAAGACCAGTTAGCTGATAATTATAGTTGTTCAGGTAAGAAATTCTGGTGGTTCAAACCAGAGTGTTCAGTATTAAAGGTGATGAGTAGTAGTCAAATGTAGGAGAGCTCTGAAGGCAGAACCAGAAGGATATGCTCCTACCTCAGATGCAGGTTGTGAGGGAAGGGAAGGACCTTCAAATTATAGGATCTAGGCAGTGGTAAAAATAAAGTTGCTATTATGTGATAGTGAAAGAAGGCTATAGGTGAAAAGGGGTGCCTTGGCCGGTATGGCTCAGTGGATTGAGCTCTGGCCCATGAACTGAAAAGGGTGAGGATAAGGAGTGAGATGGTATAACCATGCAAACTGGGTTTCTGCTGCTTGGTACCCTTATATATGACTCAAAAATTTGTTTTAAAGAAAACAGGTTTTTAGTAACAAAGTTCCAAACTTGGGGCACTGAGAGTACGCCTGCGTGGAGCCCTTCTCTCACAGGATACCCAGAGCTTCCCTTGTTCCCCAAAAGGCTGCAAGCCAAAACCATGCCTAGAAGTTCCCCATTTCCTTATCTGTCCTTAAGTCAGTCACACAAACAGATCTCTGTTCTCTCTGGAATGTACCCTTGTGGTTTTCAGAGTCACCATCTTCTCACAGAAGCTCCCTCCTTCAAGATCTGGGGTGTGCTATTCTCAGTCTTCATGTAGCAGTCTACAAAATGTTTGCTGTGTTACACTGGGTCATGATGTCCAAGATGCTGGAGCTCAGGGTGGGATATGTACCCGCATGGGACCCTGACTGCAGGAGTGGACTCCATCTTCTGTGGGGTCTAAGGCCCTGGTGGGCCCCACATCATCTGGTTCCACAAGTGCTTCTGTCTGGGGATCATGACCAGAGGCCCAGAATGTCCAAATGCCAAAAACCAGAGGGAGAGAGCTTGCATCAAGCTCCAAAGTCCTGTTCCAAGATCTTCAGTACCAAGAGAGTGACTTCTCTGTACCAGGCATGTGGTGGAGGGGGGGAGGGGAGAGAGAGAGAGAGAGAGAGAGAGAGAGAGAGAGAGAGAGAGAGAGAGAGAGAGAGAGGATGAGCAGGAGCCTTTCTGTCATTAAGTACTGCTCCCTTTAAAAACACCCATAATCGAGTAGCCCTGCCTCCCTCAGTTTCAGAACCTGCTATTCAAAGGTACTGGCCTTTAGAAATGCAGAAGTCTGAAGCTCAGCATTCCTAGTCACAGTTCAGCTCCAAGCATCTCTCACAAGTCTGTGTGCACCAGCCTGAGTTCTTGCAGTGTCAGTTTCTTTTCTCTGGAGTTGCCTCTACTCCAGCCATCAGTTCACCAGTGTGTCTCTCTCTCTTCTTGGACAGGCAGGTGCCCTGCAGTGCTTTCAGCTCTGTCACTGTCTTCTGTTGTGGAGGGGCACTGAGGATATTTACAATGGGCCTCAAGACCTCCAGCCCTACAGACAGACCCACAGACAGACCCTTGTATTTTTTCACAACCTCCAATTTTGAAGGCGTGGCCCAGAACTTCCTGAGTGGCCAAATATCTGGCTCTTCCAATGGTGTTTTAGTATCCACCATTTTTGTCAACTCTCCAGTGTATTTGACCCTCTTTCGGCTGTCATCTTTAGTCAAAGCAAGAAGTTCCAAGCCATGCACAAGCATCCAGGGTGGGTATCCAGTCCCCACAGCTCACACAGGCACCGAATCATCTTCCCACATGGCTATGTCATGAATCACTCTGCTAAGTCACTATTCCAGAGCACTATGTCACAGTCACATGCACAATATACCCTGGGTGTCAACCTTCTTCCACAGCTCCTCCCTTCAGGAAGTCTTGGACTATTAATGTGCCTCATACCCTGTGCTTTCTGCTCTGTGGCACTCTTCCCCATCCTCTCACTGCTTTTTTGCAGGATTTGGGGGGATAGTGGGTTTCCCCTACTTTCCAGAGACCCATGCTCTGACCTACCTTGTTAGAGTAGGAGGACACAAATTTAGATTTGGAAATACAAATTTTGGAAATATTTCTTAGACACTCAAGTAGAGTTGTGAAGCAGGCAGCTGAATTTATGAGTCTGGCATTCAGGAAAGAAGACTGAACTCAAAATATAAACTTGGCATACAAAGTCAGGAAATTTTCTATGACTATTGCTCTATAATCTTATTTTTGTATAAGGAAAGGCAGAAATTCCTAAGAAAAGGCATAGTCTTCCAAGTGGCTTAATCTCTTCAGATCTTATAAAAGCATTTTTTTCCTTGAAGAGTGTCTTGGCTGTGCATCAACCTTTAAAGAAAAACATTTTATCTCTTCATATTTTCTTGTGAATAACCCAGCACATCACAAAAACAACCAACAGTAAAGCCAGAACCACATACCTGCGAAGGCTGGATGGTGAGCACTGATGAAGTCCATGGAACACTGCGGAGAACTCTTCTTCCCACAGCCTCAACTATCAATGGTCTCTCTCTTTTGGAAAAATGTTTGTTTGGTGGGGGGAGAAATATAAATTCTTTTATGAAATTTGTATATAACTTTTGTCCTTGTTATATTGCTTTTTCCCCTTTCATTCCTAACTTTTCTCTGTGTCTCCTTCAACTTTTTCATTTGTCTTCAGAATGCACATTCTGCCTTTATAAAGAGGTGCGTAGCTTCTAGGTTGTCTGTTCTGCCTCCTAAATCTTCATTGACACATACACATTACTAGTTTGTTATTGCTTCTGAGAAGTGTGAAGAAAACTGTTGTGTTCATGCCAAAATTATTCTTTGTTAAATATTGTACACAAAAAGTTGGCACAACCATTCAGACCCAGTTACATATGAAATGTTATTAAGATTTTATTTTTATTTATTTCTTTTAATATTTACTGTATTTTTTACATTGCCATTTAGTCCCCTTAAGCCCTTTTCCCCCACCAATCATCATACTGTTGTCTATGTCCATGAGTCCTTTTTCCTTTTTGCTCAGTCACTCCACACCTTAGCCGCACCCCTCACTAGCTGTCATCCTACTCTCCATCTATGAGTCTATTCCATTTTCCTTGTAGTTCAGTTTGTTCATGAAATTCCACATATGAGTGAAATCATATGGTATTTGTCTTTCTCTGATCAGCTTGTTTTATTTAGCATAATGCACCCCAGATCCATCCATACTATCACAAAGGGTAAAATTTCCCTCTTTTTTATGGCCAAGTAGTATTCCATTATGTAAATGTCCCATAGTTGTTTTATGAATTCATCTATTGATGGACACTTGGGCTGTTTTCATATCTTGGCTATTGAAAATAATGCTGTAGTGAACATATGGGGTGCTTACGTTCTTTTGAATTAGTGTTTTGGGTTCCTTTGGATATATTCCCAGAAGTGGGATTGCTGGGTCAAAAGGCAGATCCATTTTTAATTTTTTGAGGTATCCCCATACTGCTTTCCACAGTGGCTCAACCAATCTGCATTCCCACCAACAGTGCGAAGGACTTGTATTTCTCTACATCCTTGCCAGCATTGATTGTTTATTGATTTATTGATGATAGTCATTCTAATGGGTGTGAGATATCTTATTGTGGTTTTAATTTATGTTTCCCTGATGATTAGTGATGTTGAGTATCTTTTCATATGTCTATTAGCCATGTGTATGTCCTCTTTGGAGAAGTGTCTGCTCAGGTCCAATGCCCACTTTTTAACTGGGTTGTTTGTTTTTTTTTATATTAAGTTTTGTAAGTTCATTTTAAATTTTGGATATTAACCCCTTTTCAGATGGATTGGTGAATATGTTCTCTAACTCTATGGGTTGTCTTTTTATTTTCTTGATGATTTCCTTTGCTATGCAAAACCTTTTTAGTTTGATGTAATCCCAGTTTATTTTTCTCTAGCCTAGGGAGATATATCAGATAACATATTGCTATGAGCAATATCTGAGATTTTGCTGCCTGTTTTCTTCTAGGATTTTTATGGTTTTGGGTCTAACATTTAAGTCTTTGATCAATTTTGAATTTGTTCTCATGTGTGGTGTAAGAAGGTGGTCTAGTTTCATTTTTCTGCATATATCCATCCAATTTTCTCAACACCATTTATTGATTAGATTATCTTTAGTCCATTGTCTGTGCTTGTTTCCCCTGTTGAATATTAATTGATTATAAAGTTGTGGGTTTATTTATGAGTTTTCTATTCTCTTCCATTGATCTATGTGCCTATTTCTATGCCAGTACCATCCTGTTTTGATTACTATGGCTTTATACTAGAGCTTGGTATTAGATAGTGTGATTCTTCCAACTTTGTTTTTCTTTCTCAGAATTCCTGTTCCTATGCAGGTCCTTGTGTGGTCCCATATAAATTTTTGAAATATTTGTTTTAGTTCTGAAAAATATGTCATTGGAATCTTGATAGGTATTGCATTGAATCTATAGATTGCTTTGAGTAGTATGGACATTTAATGATGTTTTCTCTTCCTCTCCATGGACATGGTATGTGCTTCCACTCATTTGTATCTTCTTAAATTTCTTTCTTCAGTGTCTTATAATTTTCCAAGTACAGATCTTTTACACTCTGGGTTAGGCTTATTCCTACACACTTTATTCTATTTGTAGCAATTGTGAATGTGATAGTTTTTCTTCATTTCTCTCTTAGTTTGTTGTTGGCATATAAAAATGAAACTGGCCCTTGCTGGTGTAGCTCAGTGGTTTGAGCATGGGCCCATGAATCAAAGGGTGGCCAGTTTGATTCCCAGTGACAGCACATGCCTGGGTTGTGGGCCAGGTCCCCAGTAGGAGGTGCGAGAGAGGCAACTACACATGATGTTTCTCTCCCTCTCTTTCTCCTTTCCTTCCTCCTCTTTAAAAATAAATAAATAAAATGTTTTTTAAAAATGAAACAGATTTCTGGATATTGGTTTTGTATCCTGATACTTTGCTGAATTCATTTATCAGTTCTAGTAGTTTCTTGGTGGAATCTGTGGGGTCCTCTATATACAATATCTTGTTATCTGTAAATAATGACAGTTTTACTTCTTCCTTTGCAATGTGGATGACTTTTATTTCTTCTTATTTTCTGATTGCTGTGGCTAGGACTTCCAGTACTATGTTGAATAAGGGAGGTGAAAGTAGACAGCTCTGTCTTGTTTCTGCCCTTAATGGGAACACTTGTAGTTTTTGCCCGTTGAATATGATGCTGGCAGTGTGTTTGTCATATATGACCTTTATTGTGTTTAGGTATGTTCCTTCTATTCCCACTTTGCTAAGAGTTTTTAGTGTAAATGGGAGCTGGATTTAATAAAATGCTTTTTCTGCACCTATTGATATAATTATGTGGTTTTTATCCTTCATTTTTATGTTGCTTATCATTTATTGATTTGCAAATATTGTACCAACCTTGCATTCCCACAATAAATACCACTTGATCATGGTGTATCATCTTTTTGATGAATTGCTGTATTCAGTTTGCTAATATTCTGTTGATGATTTCTGCATCTGTTCATCAGGAATATTGGCCTATATATATGTTTTTTTTTCTTTGTAGTCTCTTTATCTGGTATTGGAACTAGGATAATGCTGTCCAAGTAAAATGAGTTTTGAGCCTTCCCTTCTCTTGAATTTTATGAAATACTTTGAGAAGAAGTGTTAGTTCTCTCAGAATGTTTGATAAATTCACGTGTAAAGCCACCCAGTCCAGGGCTTTTGTTTGTTGAGTCTTATGATTACTGCTACAATTTCATTAGGTACAATCTGTCTATTCAGATACTCTGATTCTTCCTGACTTTGTTCTGGAAGACTCTATGTTTCTAGGAATGTATCTGTTTTATCCAGGTTGTCCAGTTTGTTGGCATATAGTTGTTCATAATATTTTCTTACAAACTTCTGTATCTCTTTGTTGTCAGTTGTTATTTCTCCTCTTCCATTTTTAATTTTATTTATTTAGGTCCTTTCTCTTTTTTTCTTGATGAGTCTGGATAAAACTTTGTCAATCTCGTTTATCATTTATCTTTTCAAAGAACCAGCTCTTGGATTCTTTAATGTTTTGTTTCTGTTTTTTAAAATGCTATTTCACTCATTTATATTGTGATCTTTATTATTTCCTTCCTTCTACTCACTTTGGACTTTTTTTGTTGTTCTTTTTCAAGTTCTTTTACATTTTTATTTAGATTGTTTATTTGAGCTTGTTCTTTCTCTCTTTCTTTTTCTGATATAGCCCTGTAATGCTATGAATTTTTCTCCTAGGATTGCTTTCACAGTGTCCACCACATTTTGGATTGTTGTGTCCTCATTTTCATTTGTTTCCAGGTATCGTATGTTTTCTTCCTTAATCTATTTGTTGACTCATTCATTGCTTAATTAAATGTTATTTAGCTTCTGTCTCTTGTGTGTTTTGCAATGTTCTTCTTGTGATTGTTTTCTATTTCATAGAATTGTGTTCAGAGAAGATGCTTGATATAATTTCAATCTTCTTAAATTTATTGAAACATGTTTGGTATCTTAACATGTGGTCTACCCTAGAAAACATTCCATGGGCATTTGAAAAATATGTATATTCTGCTGCTTTGGGATGAAATGCTCTGAAAATATCAATTAAAGCCCTTTGATTTAGTGTGTCATTTAAAGCTGCCATCTCTTTGTTGATTTTCTGTCTAGAAAATCTATCCATTGAAATCAATGGGGTGTTAATATATCCAACTGTGATTGTATTTCTGCCAATCTTGCCAATTATGTCCATCAAAATTGCTTCACTTATTTAGGTGCACCTATGTTGGGTGTGTAAATGTTTAGTAGTGTTATATGCTTTTGCTGGATTGTCCCCTTTATTATTTTTTTAATTTTTTTTTATTTATCTTTTAGAGGGGAAGGGAAGGAGAGAGGGAGAGAAATATCAATGTATGGTTGCTTCCTGTGCATTCCCTGCTGGGAACTGGCCTGCAACCCAGGCATGTGCCCTGGCTGGGAATTGAACCACGATCTCTTGTTTCACAGGCCCGCGCTTAATCCACTAAGCTACACCAGCCAGGGCCCCTTTATTATTACGTAGTGTCCTTCCCTGTCTCTTACTATAGCCTTTGTTTTAAAGTCTATTTTGTTAGACATAAGTTCTGCCACCCCAGCTTGTTTTTTTTTTCTTTTCATTTACATGAAGTATCTTTTTCCATCCCTTTACTTTTAGTTTCTGTGTATCTTTTGATCTGTAATGGGTGTCTTGGAGGCAGCATATATATGGGTCTTGTTTTATCATCCATTTAGCTACTGTATATCTTTTGGTCTGAGTATTAAAGCCATATACACTTAGGGTGATTATTGATAGATACATATTTAGTGCCATTTTATTGTTAGAATATTAATCCTTATAATCATTTTTCTAAACTCTTTGATAAATTTCTGACCTCCATTCCATCTATTTCTTGCTCTGGAGAATTCTCTTGTTCTTTCATTTAGAGTCTGTATCTTTGTCTTCATATTTGGGCTGCTTCTTTATATTTGCTGCATTTGTTGTTAACCTGAGCTGTGATGTAGCCTTAAATTTTAATCAGCTGCCTGGTTTAAGCACCACTGGGTACTTTCTGTGGGCAGGGCTATTGCATCCCCTCAGGCTGATTCCACTTGGAGAGGAGTGCTCTGCCTGAGAAAGATGGCTTCTGCAATATGGGAAATAACTCAGCATAGGAATCCTGGCAGCTGTTCCTTCAGTTCTCTCCCTGGAGCCACCAACCCCAGACGGTCCTTAAGTGTCTTTAATCCACTCTGTCCTCTCTCTGATGGAGCCCAGGGTAAGTGGCTGCAAACAAAATTTTGTGTGTTGGCTCTTTAAGAGGCTCTCTGAGTCTCTACCTGTCCCCCTGGAAGTCAAAACTCTGCTACTTTGCACAGCTGTATGTTATCTGGGTTCCTTTACATCTCTGGTGCTATAGGCTGAGGAACTTAGCTTAGGGTTTAGACCCTATACTTCTCAGGGAGAACTGCCCAGCCACTGAAATATCATTCCTATGGAACTTCATCTGCTGCCCATGGGAGCCCACTCAGCCCTCTCACACTTCCTCTGTACTCTCTGCCAGTCTCCTTGTGGTGAAGTGGTTTCTTCTCTCTGTCCTTGGTTATATGACTTCTCTCTGGTTAGTGCTGTTTGTTATTCAGACTGATTTCTGTACCATTTTGTTGTAGTTCCAGATTGTTCCTGGAAAGAGTTTAGTGTAGCTCCCACTTATTCCTCTGCCATCCATTTTTAGGATTTTAGAAAACAGGTATGTGCTCAAAGTGATTATCTCTGAGCAATTTGAATTAAATATGGGACTGAGATAGCTCTCAAACTTAATGCAGTCTTTTCACTTTGGTAGCGCTACACTAGTCTTTTTCTGGGTTCATGTCTTAAATGATCAGCTTATATCAAATAGAGATAAAAAGAAAGCACCAGCTGAAATGAACTGTTTAAAGAATATGGAAATTATACTCATAAGTCTCCTCTTCTAAAATAAGCAAATTGGGATTACGCATCTTTTATTTTGAATGTCTACTTTACAGATGAGTTATTTTAATCATAGTGTTTATTGAACCAGAATGAATCAACCCCAAGGCAGTCCTGTAAGAATTCATTATTTTTTTGTCATCCTAGAGATGTTAGGTTTTCCCATAATCAACTATTCATTTTCTCTACTAAAATACATTGTCTTCTTTTTTTATTGACCTTAATGAAATTAATTTCTAGCCAACATTTTCATTAGTAAATTAAGTTTATTAACATTTCAACACAAAGGTCTGTGTGAGGCTTATTAAAAATGTGCTCAAAGTGTCATATATTCTTACATTTACCCAAGATCCCTCCTCCTGCATGCCCATCTGAATTTGGCAATTATGAGTTTTTAAATAATTTAGCTATAGATTAAGGAGAAGGTGTTTCTATTTCTTTTTTGTTTGTTTGTTTATAGAATGCTTATTTGCCAAATGTTAAGATTCCATTAGATGAAAATAACAGAATTCCAACTTGGACTTGCCTGAACAAAATGGGGGTTCTCCTGGAAATATCTTGTGGTATCTCACAGAATCTAATATAGTTAAATAACCAGCCTTCACAGAGTTCAGTAGTTCAACCAAGTCTTGGGAACAACAGGAACCAGCCATACAAATACTGTTAGGATTCTCTCCATTTCAGTTTTTCCTCCTACAGGCTGCACCTAAGCTTGCTTGCTCTCTCTCTCTCTACACACACACACACACACACACACACACACACACACACACACACAATGAAGACAAGCTTTCTTCTCATGGCTGAAAATGTTGTCACTGAATTTTCTACTGTATAATGTCAACCACCAAGAAGAGGCTGATCTGAATTTCATCATGCCAAAATGAAAAGAACTGTAGAATAAGAACCTACTGACCTGACTGTCTTTGCTCCGCTTTCCATCTTTAAAGCAATTTACCTTTTGTCAAGGAAGGAAGTATAGCAATAATACTATTATTTGTCAGTCATGGAATCTGTGCGTGTTTGTGTGTTTGGGGTGGAGAAGTGAAGCAGGATGGGTGGGATAGACGATGAAGAGTTCATGTAAAAGCTTCACAGCTTCAGAGAAGAAACTAGGGAGAAAAATACACTGCAAGAGAAGCAATATTTAGGAGCAAGGATGTATGGGATGCAAAAGAAAATAAGGTGTGGAACAGGTGAGCATTTATTCACAAGCTAACTCCAAGACTCTCCATCAAGGCTTGGGATCTGTAAATGAGGACGCTGATGCTTCAAATTTATGTAACTTCCAACAGCACAATATTAGTGGGTGGTGGGGACTGTGGTTCATCTGATTGACAAGCTTATTTATTTTCCTTTCTACCAAGACCATGAGCTAGGGGTAAAAACCAAGAAGAAGTTTAACATTTGGAGTAGTAAAGAAAACAATTTTTGGTTTATATTTATTTATTTATTTATTTATTTGTGTGTGTATGTGTGTGTGTGTGTGAACATGTTCCACAGCAAAATTACTGGGTCCTATTTTCCCCCTGTTCTTTAAGTCATAGATGGATACCAAGGAGTTACCAATAAACTCTTCCCAAACATAAACACTGTCAGCACAATTAAATGTTTGCTGTGCTGAGCAGAAAATGTCTAGTGATATGTCTGAATATATGCAGGAATATTAGTTTCTAGGCTTTGAAACAATCATTGCTGTAGGGCTTCTTACCTATATGCCACATTTAAGGAAATCACACTCTCAGTGGCTCCACAATAAATGCTTTTACAGCATTGTACCACTTCTGTAACTTCATTGCTTACACCTTCTCCCCTCTTAAATTCATGGAATTTTTTTTCTTGTAAAGATGGATTTCAAGATTTTAGTATATATCATCAATTTTACTCTTAATTTGATTCATTGTAGATTTGAGTACTTGCCAGCTTATCTCTTAGTAGTAACAGGGCTTACAGTATCAAGATTTTAATTCATGTATTGTATAAGGTGAAGAGAATTACCCAAAGACACCATGTAGCAAGTGACTGAGCTGGGATTCATACTTAGAAATATGTGATCCTAAAATTCATGATCTCTGTCTAGGAAAAAAAAGGAACATTGCCTTCACTCCCATTAGAACAAGGGACACTTAACATTCATTTCCCTATTATTTTTGCAACATAAGGTGTTTGTCTTATTTTGTTGTGACCATGCTTTACATCTTGAGTTTCCATGTAATCCAGCACCAGTCCATTATAATCCCATTTGTGAACATCATTTGTAGTAGCTTTATGATGGTGCATTAGTTTCATGTTCCACATGAAACTAATTCTGAAGAAATTTTCTAATCTTGAAGTTATCTTGACTAATCATGAAGTCACTATGAATAATGATAATTAGCATGCATACTTTCCATATTTTTAAATGTATCCTTAAGATAGCTATTTAAGTGTAATTGCTAGTCAAATTATATGAATGTTTCAGAGTATTTAATGTATATAATGAAAGTACTTTTTAAAATAGTTATACTGTTTTCAGTATAAGTAGTAAAACCCTCATTTTAAGGTGGTATTGGTACTTTTAAAACTGATATAATTTTTGTGCATGTTAAATAACCAAGTACATTCTTTTCAAATTTCATGTTTCCTTTTAAAAATAGTAATTAAAAATAGATTCCTGGCTATCCTTCAAAAGACAGACATGGGGGCAGTGACCACAATTTTCTGCATCTTTCCCCTTTAGCCAAAGAACATATATGCATAACTCATAGATACAGACAACAGTGTGCGGTGATAGCCAGAGGGAAGGGGTGTGGGGAATGGATGGAGGCAAGGAAATGGGTGGAAAATAGGGACATCTGTATTAGTGTTGACGATAAAAACAAGGGGAAAATATATCAACTCCACAAACTATGTAAGTGCATTCAGATGTTACGGCTCAGTGTTTTTGTACTAAATCTTTGATGAAGGGAAAGTCTACAGGTTAAATTTCATATAGGAGTTGATTGAGTTCCTTATATTATAATGAGTAATTTCATTTCACAATGATGTCAGTATGTTTTTATCTTCAGAAAATACTGACACACCAAGTCTTCTAGGCAGATAATCAGTATCTCTCTAGAATAGTGCTTGCCAGGGGGGAATCCCAAAATTCTGGTTCCATAAGATATTGCTCAAAAAATATTCCAAAGACAAATAAGTTTGACCCTGAACATTTAGGATGTGCATTCACATGTTCACATCTTTGTGATACAATAAAGAAGTGTGTTTAATTTTTCCTTAAAAAATAAAAAATAAAAATCCAAATCCCAAGGCCTCAGCAGGACAGTTCAATTGGTTAGAGTGTCATCCTGATAGGCCAAGATTGAGGATATGATTCCCAGTTAGGGCACATACAAAAATCAGTCAGCCCTGGTCGGGTAGCTTGGTTGGTTGGAGTGTTCTTCCATACACCAAAAGGCTGTGTATTCAATCCTTGGTCAGGGTACATACCTAGGTTGTGAATTTGATCCTGGTTGGGGTGCACATAGGGAGCAAATGCTAATGCTTCTCTCCCACATAGATTTCTCTCTCTCTCTGTCTCTCTCTCTCTGTCTCTCTCTCTCTCTCTGTCTCTCTCACCCTCTCTCTCTTTCTCTCTCTCTCCCCCCTCCCTCCCTCCTTCCTTCCTCTATCTCTAAAATCAATAAACATTCCTTGGGTAAGAATTTATTTTAAAAAATAAACCAAGTATTATATAAATATGTAGAACAGTGAGTACATCTCTCCCTCTCTCTCCCCCTTTCCTCCTTCTCTTCATCTCTATCTGTAAAATAAATAAATAATAAATATTAAATATATAAAATCTTTCCAAAGTATAAAATTACAATCTTTGTACATTTTGTTCTATAGAAAATGAAAGACCTTACAGATTCTGGCCCCTTCATATTAATCTCAAGTTCATGAGATTTTTGCCCCCATGTTGAAATCCTTAACTTGATTGCCTAAATCAGCTTGGACCTTCATTGTCAGGTAATTGGACCAACCTCTTATGATATATCATATTATTTTGATGTCATTGAAGTCTGTTTTAGGTATAGAGAAGTATAGGTATAGAAGAGTATAAATATAGAGAAGTATAGGAGACCGATAGTTTATACTATCAATTTGTGTAGCTGGATATGACATCTTTGTTTTCTCTTTATTTCAAATGATTTGGTTTATTTTGATTGCTTTGCTTTATTTCCTATTAGGTGTTTGCCAAACTATTGTGAACATGGAGGAAGCTGTTCCCAGTCCTGGACTACCTTCTATTGTAACTGTAGTGACACCAGTTACATGGGCACCACCTGCCATCATTGTGAGTAGATTTATGGTTTATTCACAGAGAATGGACAGGAATACCAGCATTACCTTTATGAGGTAGTCAGCATGGGGTGGGCATTTTTATTCATTCATTCACCATGTATTTCTTGATATGATACAATATGCAAAACACTATGGTGGGCATAGAGGATACATGGATATTAGACATATTCTCATGGAATATATGTCTATAAGGAAGACAAGACAGGAAATTGGAAATATTGAGGTAGAGGCAAGACAAGGAACCATAGGTGCACAGAGGCAAGGTATTAAGTCAACTGCATTGTCTTGATGGGCTGCATTATGCTGTGATAAACAACCTTACATCTCAGTGGCCCAAGTCACCAGCAGTTGTGCCATTCCTGTGTGCCATGCTCATAACACATTAGCAAATGCCCCCTTTTCACAGAGGATGGGGGTATTTGTGGAGTGCTAACAGAGACTCCATCATCTGGGAAGTTGCCATAGTATGAAGAAGGAAGCACATATAAGTGGCAAACGTTACTTCCACTCACATTCACATGGGCACACCTAAATTCAAAAGAGAATGAAGTGCCATCTTATCATGAGGTCTGAGACAGCAGAACCAACATATTGGTGATAAGTACTGATGTCTATATGTCAGTGGTTGGGAGGCTTCAAATAGAAAATTTGGGCTGAACTTTTGGTAGGAGAATGTTAGAAAAAAAAGAAAAAGAAAACTGAATCTGCAACTAGTTTTCATGTGGCTGGATTGTGCTGACAGTGAAGAAAAGTGTAGGAGAAGAAGCAGAAAACGAGGAAGGCTAGCGATTGCAAAGAATGAGGGATGAGGAATAAAAATAAATGTATAACATGAGCCCTGATTTCTATAGTTTTATAGTCTTCTAGGGGCTGTTGTCACTGTGGAAAATAGTATAGAATTTCCTTTAAAAACTAAAAATGGAACTGCCTTTTGACCCAGTGATTCTGCTGCTGGGAATATACCCTAGGAATCCTGAATCACCAATTCAAAAGAACTTATTAGCCTCTATGTTCATAGTGTCACTATTTACAATAGCCAAGGGCTGGAAACAGCCCAAGTGTCCATCAGTAAATGAGTAGATCAAAAAACTGTGGTACACTAGCACAAGGGAATACTGCACAGACAAAAGAAGGAAGGAACTCCTACCTTTTATGGCAGCATGGATGGAACTGGTGAGTATTTTGCTAAGTGAAATAAGTCCGGTGGTAAAAGACAAATACTATTTGATCTCACCTATAAGAGGAATCTAATGAACAAAATAAACTAATGAACAAAATAGAACCACAGACATGGAGCCATGAAACAGAATGAAAATGACCAGAAGGGAGGGGTGAGGTGGACCATGTTGGAAAAAAAGGGAAGGGTCTAGAAGAGAACATGTATGAATGACGCATGGACATGGACAACAGTGTGGAAATTGACTGTGGGAGTAGGGGTTAGAATGGGTGGAGGAGGGCAAGGGGAAAAATTGGGAAACTAACAAAATAACAATAAAATGATTTAAAAAAGAATAAACTCTGTTTTGCATATTCACAATTGTAAACCCACTTTTACCCCAACCCGTATAATGTTATATGTCAATTATATCTAAATAAAAAAAAAATGAAAGGAAAAAAATTCATGGTAACGTACAGAAGGCTTGACATAGAGAATGGTGTGCCAAACTATGTTGAGAAAGACATAATTGGAAGGTGACAACATTAGTTATGGTTTGTTTTATGGAACATATGAAATTTTAAGTTGTTGTAGATGTTAGAGGGATGGGGGAAGAACCTTTTAGAAAGATATAAGAGCCACACCAAGGCCAGAGTTGTCCAGAGGACTTCAGCAGTTTCAAGTTTCTGCTATTGTGGGAATGATGCTCAGAGATACAGAAAGGGAGTAATAGATGTCAGCTGGGCTGAAGTAAGACTCATACTAGTTGAGCAAAGTTAAGGGTCCTCATCCTTGGAGAACCTCTCAGTCAGTCTGGGCCCTCTTCTCTACCTTGAAATCTAGTATTCACCAACAATGCCCACAGAGAACCTGAATCACATCAGAGAAGAAATAGCAAAATGGTCATCATGGGATGATTTTACTATTGGTCTTAGTTTCCTGGGGAAATGGACAACATTGTCTTGCTCTATAATAAAAATACCTTATTTAAAATTGTCTATTAGAAATTTGGAACAGCAAAAAGAACGCGGGATAGAGAGAGATTGGATTTAAATTTTACCTAGCTCTTGCACTTGAATGATTACATAATTTCATTTCTCCAAGCTTCATTTCTTCACAGATCCTATGAAAGAAAACTAATAAAATTTTTTTGGATCTTTAAATGCTAAAATTTCATGTTTTTGTTTAAGCTTTCCAATAAATACCAATCTAGAAATGTTGAGTCTGGCTCAAAAAATATTATTCCTAAATAGACAAAAGTAACATATGCTTGTAAAGAAAAAAATATTATAGGACTTACAGGGTGGAGCAAAGTAGGTTTACAGTTGTTCTATGGGGAAAATAATGTTATAATTAATAATAGTGTAAGAAAAAATTGTGATTTGTGTGTTCACAAATATAAACTTACTTTTGCTCCACCCCATATATAGGACTATCCAGACTGTAATGTCACTGCTCTTATAAGAAGCTCAGAGGCAACCAGAATGGTCTTCAGTTTAACAATGAGACAAGAGAACCATGAAGAAGATTTAAGTCAAAGCTACCTAATTTGGGGGCAAATTTAATGCCATTGTTTCTATGAGTTTTAGAGCTTTTTTTTTCATTTTTTTCTAAAGAAATTTAACAATATTTCAAGGAGTTCATCTCTATCAATGCCCTTCTACTTTTTATTTTTCATCCATCAGGTTAAAATAATATATTTTTAGCTTTAAAAAATAAAATTGATGGAGGTTAGGGGCTAGTAGTTAAAAGAACATTGTCAAGCTGATGAGCAGAAGAGTCAAAGACACCAAGCTTGTATACAGCCTGTATATCATCATCCCTTTCCCCTTCCTGTGAAGTTGTTCCATGCTTACACTATGGGCTGTAACAATAAGAAACCCTTTGCTTCCTTCTGGAAACCAGCCAGGACAAAGGAGAATCACTTGTGTAACTCCTACCTATGAGGTATGAAGTACATTCCTCATACCTATGAGGTAAACCTATGAGGTTTAACAAGTACTCTTTGGATGCTTGTGCAATTTAAGAATCTGTCCTTCCTCTAACTACTCCCACACCACCAACTAGATAATGACCATTATTTTGACTCATTTTGTAAATTGAGTGAATCAAGCTATGCTTTCATGCCTTTAACAAGCATGTGTCTCACACGTGGGACAACAGAGATGCAAGCTGGCAAAATGAAAAAGACAACACACAGGATACCCTCACATTGTTGCAGTCTACCAGCCCTCAGTGACTGCAAACGTTGTAGATGGCTCGCAAGAGACAAGAGAAACATACACATGGACTACCGAGTCCTGTGGAGGAATAGGGACGGCATGGCTACCCTCTCAAAGGAGAGCGCCCAGAGCCGCTGCCTCAATAGGCTTTTTATTAGGTAGTATTGGGTAGGTGAACAGATACAGAATGTGGATTCATTGTCTAGCAGAAAAGATCAAAACAGGTAGATAATTTACATAGGGTTCAAAAGTCTCACGCTGTGTTTTGGGGCTGGTATTAGCTGACAGGTACATGATTGATCTAGTTTCTTGCCAGAGCCTACACATCCAAGAGCATCCTAGCAAGCAAGTCTCACAGGATTTTACATATCTTATGCCCCAGGTCCAGTTCACCCCAGGTGTCTGCCGATTCTAGTCTGAGCTTCACCACCCCTGCTATTTCCACAGGCCCTGAGTTGGGTGGAGGACACAAAGACAGCCAGGAGACTTGGATTTCTCACATCCAGAACAAGGACTCAGGCTATTGTCAAAGCCGAGGGGGCAGGGGTGATGTCGATCAGTCCCTCACTTCCACAGCCCCCTGAGTTTCTTCCCTGATGGCTTATTCCCATGTGATCGTGTCTGTCTTAGGTCTATTCTTTCCAGAGAATGGTTGCCCGTCATTGACTATCCGACCAAGCTGAAGGGAATAGCAGAGCAGGCAGTGCCCATGTTCAGGGAAATAAGTTTTGTCTCCTTAGGCCTTCCAGTTCTGGGAGATTTCTCACTCAGCCTTAGCCACGGAGGGTTACAGCTCCTGAAACCATGTCACCACATCACATGACAATAAAACAAGTAAGTTCAATATCATGCACTTGTGGAAATTGCAATGTTCTTGGTTTCTTGGGGCATCTTTTCTTGAAGAAATCATTTACAATGAGAACAGTAATGTAAGGTCTTCAAAATCTTCAAAATTGATAATTTCTTGAGTGTTCTCTCAGTCTTTTGTCTTTCTAAGCTTTTTAGGGTTAGTTTTATATTTTACATTATTGGTTCTTTCCAGTAAATGTAAACCAAGACTTAGAACAGATAGAATTAACTTCTTTCTTTTTTCTTAAGTACATTTTATTGATTATGCTATTACAGTTGTCCCTTTTTTTTCTGTTTAGCCCTTGTGTGTCTGAGTGAAGGGAAGAAGGGTCCAATGGACTCTCTGAGAAATGACAAAATGAGGATTCTGAGTATTTTGACATACCATTATCCTATTTCAATTTTCCTTTTTCTTTAGCTGGTGACACATAATAAGCTTGGGTATGCAAGTTAGGTTACTTTTCAAATGTGCCTTGTTCAAAATCACCTCTTTAAGAAGGAGGTGGTGAATGTTTGAGCAATATCTGTCCAATCTGTGGCAACTTCCTCTTATGAGGAGAAAATATGAGGTCATTGCTTATCCCTTGAGCTTGCATTGAACATTATTATATCATGTCTTTAGCTGTTTTTTGTTAGAAATTTTCCTATCTAAGTTGTATTCTCCAGAACAGTAAGTAAAAGTAAAACAAAGTTTGCAGTTCATGTCAAACCTTAGCAACCCAGCCAATGCTGAGACCACCAGACATAGTTACCATGATTATTAGTTTTATACAGTGTGAAAATTTAGAAGTTGTGTATTTAAAGTAAAACTTCTACATATTTTAGGGTATATCTTGGTCATGGTATATTGTCTACCAAATTAGAAATCCAAGTTAAGATTTAAATAAAGATGTTTTTGATTATGGGAGCTTAATGCACAGATCAGTCTAAAACAATGGTTAAACTGAGATGGGTATTATTATCATCTTTATCTTGTAGATGAGCACATTGAGTCTTATATAGGATACATAACTTCCTCAAGATCACATAGCTAGTAAATGCTGGAGTGGTGACTCAAATGAAGAGAATCTGGCTGCAGATGTCAGAGACTTAGCCCCTATATCTGATCTCCTTTCTCAAACAAGACATTTGCAAACCACTGTACCTGAACTTAGTGTTGTTATATTCATGACACTGTTCATATCATTATAGACACACTATGATATTGTGATACCCTAATTGAAAATGCAGTTGTAGAAGACAGAGTGGTGAGAAAGTTTGTGTTCTAGGATAATCATAAAATTATCACAAAAGTAAGATGAGATAGGACTTGAAGAAAGCTAAAATTAGAACAAATATAAGAAATAGGAAAGCCTATTAAAAACAGAAAGACTTTCAAGAGTGAAGATAGGACATATATGTTGTTTGGGGACAAAGCAGATTTTTTTGTGATTCAAGACAGGAAAAATGAATAGCTTTATTCATTTATTCCTGAAGCCCAAATGGGATCCCTATAAAGCACTTTTTCTTAGGGGAAATCTTAGTTCACTTCCTATTATGACCAAAGCTTTTCACATGCTATTCAAATATCTATGAATACCATTTTCATGATTACATAATAAATAGTCTATTTAATGACACTTTTGTTTTTATTTAACCACTTTAATATTTTACTTTTTGACAGGAGATTCCTGGTGTTTTTTTCCAAATCTATGTTATTATAGCCAACATTTCCAGTGAGCATCTTTTGCTTATTTTTTTAACCCCACAAATCCTATTGACCCAGCCTTAAAAATGACATTATTGAATCAAAGATTATGAATAGTTTTAAGGCTCTTAAGTGATATTGCTAACTTGCTTTCTTAAAACCTTGGTACAGTTTATACTCTAGTCAATATTTTCTGACATCTTCTTTTACCTTCTCTGTTTGAAGTGGAAATTATTGACCATCATGGTGAATTCCAAATGAAACAGTTTTGTTTTGTTTTTAGATAACATGTACAATAAGAATAAGATTGTTTCCACAGAAATTTATTTTATCATTCAACAAATACCTTTTGAAAGCACATCTGGGGTCAATGACTATGTATTTCATTATTAGTCTCATAGTAAGTAGACTCAATATATGATACAAGTACTTATTTATTATCTATGTGCCTCCTACTGAGTGGGACTTTCCTTAATCTTCTTAATAGCTATGTCTGATGATTTTCACATGTGCACCTTTCATGGTCTCTTCACCATTTCTCAGCCTTTGCTAACCCCTTTCAGTGTGTGGCCTCTCTGACATCCTAATAATGCCTTTTAGTTCACTTTTCAGCTTGGCAAGAGGATGTCTACTTTCTTACTCTCACAAGCCTGATATAGTGCGTCTCCCCATTGGGCAGTCAATAGCCAGGTATTGATTGGAAGCATATCAGGTTGTCTGGCTATCAGGCCCTGCAGTAGTCATCACAGATAAATAACACATTTGCTATTTTAACAGTAGGTAAATGGTCCTGTAACTGCATTTTATGATTCAAGCGAAAGGTTGGAAGGGTGGAGGAGTTTGCTAATAAGATGATTCACTTAAAAGCATCACTCATATCTCTTAGGTTAGGTCCACATCAATGTTAGAGAAAAACAATGATCAGTTGCCTCCCATATACACCCCAAATGGGGATCAGACCTGCAACCTTTTAGTGTGCAAGACAACTCTCCAACCAGCTGAGTCAACTGGCCAGGGATAATGTCATATTTTAAATGACTCAAGAAAATACAATTGAAGCACAACTAAAAAGGAATGGTAAGGGAGAAATGAAGAACTAAAAATTGTAACCTAAAACACATAAGGGAGGGTTTTAAGGAATAGATTATAAACAGAAATGTCCAAATAATATCCCTAAGTGATATATGAAGATTAGTTTATTATTGTGGTTGATAGTTGTTGAACGTTGATAGGTGCTTAAAAAAGGAATTGGAGAAAAAGGCAATAATGGAAAGAAAGAAATTATTTTTATAGGTGACCTATGACTGTGGTAGTATTGAAATATATTGTAATTTGCTGTTACAAGAGAATTTATTAACTGGTGATTATCATAGCCATTGTGAATATGAAGCAAATAAAAACTATTATGTGCCATTGACATGATTGTACTCTCCTTCTGGAGAAAAGACCAATATCTGTTAATAAATAAGTAATGAAAGGCGGTGTGTGATTACACACATAAGAGTGACTGCAAGGTGGTTGCTACTCCCTGAAGGGAGAGATCAGCATAGGTTGAACTAAGTGTGAAAGAGTACTTAAAGGATTGATCAGTCCTGAACACAGGACAGACTTAGATATACAGAGATGTCTTAAGAGAGTACTGTTCATGACATAGAATCAAATAAAGGAGTTTAAATAAGAATGAGCATGGAGCATGTTTGAATTTTACTCACGACATTTGCCTAAGAAGAGAATGAATATTTGTTGAGCTCTTTTTAGTGCCATATGCTCTTCTCAGGGATTTATATAAATCATCTCAATTTCTGAGGCCCATTACATTCTTTGCTCTCACCTTATTTGACTATGCAATTTTTTAAACATCTGGGTGTTTACATATGCAAATGTCTTGGCCAGAAAGAATCCTTATCACTTTCTTAGCCTGAGTTACTCACCTCTGTAACCTCCTGGGAGAAGTCTCTCCAGATCTTTTCTTGATATTGCTAATTCCAGCTCATTCCACATCCAGTCACAGAGAACTTACAACACCATATTCAAAATGAATGTTTGGTTCTTGTTTTTCTTCCATAACTGCCGAGTTTTTGTTCATTTCTCTCTGTACATCTGGCATCTACTAATACACAGTAGATCAATGAACATCCTTTTATGACCCAATTGTTTGAATCTACAGTGCTGGTGGAAGTGGGATTAGAACTCAGTCCTGGATGGCTTGAAAGCACTTTCTCATCACATTACAACATCTCTAAGTGGAAGAAAGAATACTCAGATATTTTATGAAACATGACAAGATTCAAAAACAAAACTGATTAAAAAACTTCTTATCAGAGAGGGAGAAATGAAAGGTGTATTTTAATCTCAAATTGAGTTTCTTCCTTTTAAATATATCTCAACCATTTAAGAATTTTCCATAGTCATTTCCTACATGTTAATTTGCTCCATTTATTCTTTTCTTTCTTTTTCTCAACTCCCTTTCTCTCCATTAATTGAGGCTACAATAAAGCTAACTTCAAATAATTACATTGTATTGACAAAGTTCAAGAAATATAATCACAAGTTGTGGCTTCATTCTAAGCCCTGAGAAAGAACCAAAAAATCCCAAAATATGAGAGAATATTGCTAACTGGAGATGATTTCATTGTTGATGTTGCCTTCCTTTGAAGAATTATTGATATTACTTTGAACGCTGAACAGAAATAAAGAGCATTTATTTCTACTTTCAATCAAGAGAAGACCAATTACTATAGAAATACAAAGCTCCAGTATGTCCCATAAGTTAGAAGTTATCTGGGCTGGTTACATACATATAAAATTCAACATAGGAAGGCACATCTTCTTCATGTGCACCTGAGCTTTGGATCCACACATGTTTCAGTTATATTTATAGCTTTCTATCTTTGGGCAAGTAACTTCTTTTCAGCCTAGTTTGCTCAATCTCTAAAACAATAATTCATTGAAAGAGTTATGCTATGGATTAGAGGAAAAGAATGGAAAATACTTAACATAATATTTTGAATCTGGCATTTCTATGTTAAATGGCATCTATTATATTTAAAATTATGTTTTTGAAAGTTTAGGAATGCTTTTCATGTAACAGACTTTTGATAATTTTATCTACTTGCACCAGCAAATCATATAGATCTAGAAACACTCTTTACACTGTAGATTACTAAATAAATATTAGGGGTTGCCATTGTGGAAGAACTGAGAGGCACAATGTCACTGAAAGAAGACCAGGCTGGGGCTCAGGAGGCTTGAGTCAGATCTGTCTCTGCCACAGTGACCTTCAGCAAGTCACATGCATCCTATAACTCATTCCTCATGGGACAATGTGGGTTATACATTGACTATACATAGTCCCTAAGAAAGAGTATTTTGAGAAGCTCCAGTAGCATAAATCAGAATGAGTATATTGATTCACTGGGGTGTGTTGTAATCATACTGTACAGTTACTCTTTCTATCTTAGCCATTTCCTAATATTATAGCTCAGGATAATATTTGCATCTATCATAGAGCACAACTCTTATCTAATATTTAGAACACACTGAGTGCTATTTTGCACTATAGTCTGAAATAAACTTTAAAAGTAAAACAAATTAGAACAATAAAGATGATTAGTAAGGGTCATGAATGTTTAAATCTCCTGCATCTTGCCCTTAGATCATTTGGTTATGTTAAACCACTGTAGTTTTCATTAGGAATGGATCAAATGAAAGAATAATAAAAGTAATAGGCTACAAGAGAATGAGAGAGAGTATGATTTCTCAATATAACATATCAGGTTTATTTTAAATAATAGAGTGAGACAACTATCTAAATGATCAGAAGATGAAAGGAATTCTCAGTATTCTGAGTTTGAAATCTGCAAAAATATTTTGATAATTGTAATTGAGAGACAAAATTCATAAAATGTTTCTTCTTTAAAATTCTATAATACAATAACACTGTCACCTAAGGTAAGTTAGTTCACCAATTTGAGTCTCACTCATGTCATATATGCAGAAAATATAATATCGGTCCCTTATTGCTACTGGAATAAATTTATGAACCAGTGGGCATGAAAACTTTGACAGGCCTGATTCTAATCTTTCCTTTTACATTTCTTCTTCTTATATATTTACATCATTTTGTTCTTACTACAGCCTTGGTGAGGGACAAGCCAATCTTTTCTCTTGAATCAGAGAAAATATTTAAGATTCAGAGCAGTTTAGAATTCAGAGTCCAAGGACATTCAGTCGCAAGACCTGAGTAGGACTAAAACCTAAATATTCTTGTCTCTGGCTTCATCACCTGAATATTCTACAAAAGTTTCTTTAGCTATAGTATTCTCTAGTTGTTGTTAATGAAACTCTAATGTAATTTTAAAATTTTATTTTTGCTCCTTTCATTCTTGAAAGAAACTCTGAGTATATTATTGCTCAGCTTCAAATCTTCAGTGGTTCTCTGTTGTGTTGACAGTCTGACCCATTTCTCAGCTCAGTAAGTATGGTTCCATTTTGGAAGCCCCACTAAATCACAAAGAGTTTCAGTCATGACCCCATATGTATCCATATTATAGCAGCTCTGATCAACTTTTCATTGCTTAAACAAATCAGTTTTTTTTAATCACACAATTCTTTTGCCCCTGAATGTTCTTTCTAACTTTTTTTTTAATTCTGAATTCTACTTCAAGACCCTGCTTGAGTCTCTCCTTCCTGTGCATAATGATTGCAATAATTGATCTTTTGCTCTTTCTTTTGCATGAGTTTGAGCTCCCTGAGGTCAGATACTTTGTTTTTTTCATGTACATACCCTAGTACTAAGCACCCTATCAAGGATGCTTATTATGTGCAAAATTAAGTGCTGAAAGGATGGCATTCTGATTGTAAACTTGTCAGCATATCCTTGAAGTGTCTCCTCCACTAGGAGAAGGTAAAAGACAATAAATCATATAATATCCCATAGTACTTGTTAGCCTTTCTCTTTGGCAATGAAGAGAAGTACCCTATTTTTAACTCGATGAAAACACTGAGGCTTCTGCTTTGATTTCAAAGTGTATTTTCTTAAAGATCTCCTCATGAAGGCCCCTGTAACTCCCAAACTGGCTTGTAAATCATCTTTCAGCTGGCAGAATTATGGTGTACAATTTTAAGACATTAGCATGAATAGGGCTTTGTGTAAGTAAATGCATGTAGAAAACATAAAACGGAAGTAAAGCTGTTCTTCATTATGGCAGAACATGTAACTGAGTTTATTAGTCTGTCAATGAGAAGATGTCAAAGTCAGTTTTAGGCAGCACAGTCTTTCTGCTGGCAGCTGATGTTATGATGAAGACCTTGGCAATGCTCTTTCACTCCTGTCTCCTGATCTCACTGGTGTGATGGCTGGGAGAGGAGGCTAGTTAATCTGTATGCTGATACTTCATTGCTGCATGCCATCTAAATGGACATTCAGTAGAATAAATGTTGTATAACCTGCAGACTGGACATCCCTGGAGCTCCCAGGTCTTCTGAGTAAGGACTTATATTTTCTAGCTTCTCCTTAACAGGGTCTTTGGTCCAATGACATCACTAGTATATATTGTCAAAAGAAGCAGAAAGTAAATGTGTTTTTAAATTTTGTCTTTTTTTATGGAGATGAAGCAAGAAAAACATTATATATATATAATATTACATAATAAATAATAATATAATATATAATATATAATATATAATATATAATATGTATAATAATATATATAATTAGGTTGCCTTGTGTTCAATTCCAGTCTCTAACAATTACTAATTGAGTAACTGGGAAAAATTGATCAACTCCTCTATGCCATGGTTTGGTCATGTCTAAATATAAGAATACTAGATCTGTGTCAGGATTTTTTTGATACTTACATAAGACAGAGCATCAGTCAGTTGTAGTGCCTATATAAGAGGCACATGATTTACTTTGCTTAATTGACCCTCTGCACTTTCATGTCTTCTTGTCTTCTGTGTATAACATGTAGATTAGTAACAAATACGGGTTTCTACTTTTGGAAAGGATTTTTGAGTACAAGCATGTTGTTTTCATCCTTCCTCAAGTCAATGCTATAGAAACATCCTAATCAATACTTCTTGCTATTATTATACTTCTCTGGTGGCTAGAAGGTTGGTTTCTCTTAGAGATTCACTTTCTCTGGCTAGTTGTCCTTATGTCCTCAATGAGCCTTCTATGGGAATCTATCATTTAATCCCTCTTTGCAGAGTTTTGAGGAGTTCCCCAAAGAACAGGACATGCTATCATGTTCTTCCACCATTATATGATACCTCAGTTGCCTGCAGTGAAATAGGAGGTTGGTCAGTTCTATAATTCTTGAAATCACTGAATTCAGAATTAGGTAATAATAATCAGGGTTAAAAATTATTTTTTGATATTAATTAATATATAGTATACTTACCATATTATATATAGTACTTATAACTGATCCCCAAATCAATGAACATAGATGATTCCACACTTTATTTTGGCTGTTGTTATGATTTAATTGAGATATTTATTTTAATTTAGCATCAGTTCTTATAAATTTATCCTGTTTTCAGATTATTCTGCCATATAGCATACATTTATAACAGATATGTATAATTAAGTATCTACCCTGGGGCCATCAGTGAGTCCTCTGGATGATACCTGAACAATTGAAGATCTTATTGTTGTTCTGAAGGACCTTAAAATTAGCAAGAATTGGAGGAGAAAATGTATTATATACTCATGAATTAATATAAAATTGTACATAGTCAAAGAATAAATTAAATATAGGTATAGGTAAGAATTTAGGTAAAAAGCATGGATGATGTGATAAGGAGAGGAGATACTCAGTAATTCTGCACTTGAGCTAAACCTAATACATACAAGCAATATGCACAGTCATAGAACATAGGGTAGGTAAAGAATTCAGTATATAATTAATTTGGGTGGAGTTGGGGTAAGGAGAGATTTGTATGGATTAAAGCACTTATTAATGGAGAGCAATAATGATGATGAGCAAAATTGGTACATCAATCAAGCAGGATTCAAGCAGAGAAATAGGACCAGGAGGGTATGTGTTTGTGTATATATACAGCTATACATATGTGAGTATGCAACTTATAATATTAGTTATTAATTATTGTATTATTTTTCATATGAACAACTGTAAACCTACTGTTGCCCTACCCTGTGTGTGTGTATGTGTGTGTGTGTATTCATTCAGAGATTTGAGGATCTGGCTAGGTAAGTCTGTGATGCAAGGGGCAGGCAAGCAAGAAGGGCAGGATAAAAATTTAAGTCATGAGATGAAGTTGCAGTCTATAACTGTAGTTTCTCCTTCAGGGAATCCTCACTCTGTTCTTAAGGTTTTTCAACTGATTGAAGCAGGCCCACCCACATTATTTGGAATATGTTACTTAAAGTCAAATGATTATGGACTGTACTCACATCTACAAAATACTTTCACAACAACACCTAGATTAGCTTTTGATTGAATTACTGGATACTACAATTTAGTCAATTTAACACAAATAACTGATCATTAGAATCTGCCCATTTTTCATCATGACATCTATATTCATCTCCTTTAATCATATTTAGTTATACTTTTGTCTAACATGTCATACTTCTGCTTAACATGTGCAACTCTCTTATGTATATCTGATATTATTTAGGTTTGTGTCACATCTTAATTATAACAGTGTTATCGTTACTAGTTGTGATGTGACAAAGATCTTGAACACATGCTATTTTATGCAATCAAAACACAACTTCATATTTGTCTTCTACCTTTATTTTAAATTTATTTAAAAATATTATTTTCTGAATACCATGGGGAGAAAGATGGCAGCAAGATAGGTGGGAGTGGTGTTCACTTCCCCCTGAGCACAGGTGGAACACTTAGCCTATCTTCTAAAGAACAGAGCTAACAGCCAACAGTATCCCAACATATATGAAGATTGGAGACCATAAATTGTAGAGGACATTGAAAAATCAGATGGTAAGGAAAGTGCTTCAGGACAATAAGGTCCCTGGGACCAGCATGGGGACCACAGTAGCTGCAGCCCCAGGCCTGGCAGCTGCCGGGTATGCTGAAGGATTCTTGGAAGAGAGACAGGTCAACAGCTCCCTCCTCTGCCAAACAAGGTTTGAGAAGTACCTGGAGAGACCTGGTTTTTTGAAGTCACAGAGAGGGGAATAAGGACTAAGTAGCAAGCACACAGGGGTGGTGATTACCCACTGAGACTGTGGACACCAGCTGGGGAGAGTTGAGAGTTGGGCTATGATAGACCCTGGCCCAGATAGTCCCTGGTCTGGTTGAAGAGTTGAGCTGTGTGAGAGGCCAGGTACTTGTTTGGAATGGCAGGTTTGACCAGGAAGAATTTTTCAAAAAGAAAAAGAAAAAAGAGGCACTCAGTGGCTGTTTAGGGAATTTTCCTGCAGCTACCTTTGCCTCCTGTGCCCCTACCTCTGCCTAGTCTCATGATGGTCCTGAGATGGCTCGGAAGGCCCCATCTCACAACTGAAGCCCCAAGGAGGACACAAACCTGAACCTGTGAACCTGCAGGACCAGTGGCTGCCTGACCCACCTCAGTAGTGGAGGCTGAGTGCTCATGCCCACAGCCTCTGGAGGGAGCATGCCTGAGCCCGCTTCCAAGAGGGACCTCACACCCAACCCCTGCACCCCAGGGGAAGCAGCAGAGGAGGCACTACCTGCAACCAAAGTGGTAGTCACAGGAGCACCATTGCCCTTCAGGGCAGACTGGCTAAGAGGAAGGTGGAGACTGCCCTGCAGAGGAGAATTACAGGGTTCAGGGAGTCAGCAATCCCCACAAAGACTTAACTCAGTGGGGGTGCTGAACTAGCCTGAAGGGACTCTGAGAGTACCTAGCATCCAGAACAGCAAAGAGCGAGAAGGTGGTGTGTCAATTGTCCCTAAATGGTGCACCTCAAGGACAATGCACTGATGGAATGAAGGCATAGGCTGAGTGCAGGAGGGCACTGAGGGCCTGGTAGCAAACTGAGGAACTGGGCTTGAGGCAGGGCAACTGTGAAGAGTGCAGCTTAGGAAGGGAGAAAAGCAGAGCTAATTCCCTTTCAGCCTGCTGCAGCCAGGAAGACCAGCAGAACTGGCTTTGCCAGTTTGAAGCCAGCAAGAGGCTCTTTTTTTAAAGTATTTTTTTTTTACTTTTAACTCCATTTTTCCTTCTTTCTTTTTTTATTCCTTCTTCCTTCCTCCCTTCCTTTCCTTCCTTTTTTTTTAACATTTCCACAAGTGAGACAATAAAACCTGGAGCTGTGAAAAGACAAGAGTTAGACCCAAAAAGGGGTTATCTCAACAGCTGGGACAGTGAAACAAATTTCAATTTGTTATTCCAGAGAACTTGCAAGTTATTGTATATTTGTATTATTATTGTTTCATTATACTTACATCTTGTATTATATTAGTATTTTTGTATTTCTTTTCTTTCTGGTTAGTCTTCTTTGCTTGGCTTATTAAATTGCATTGTTTAAATAGTTTCCTTTGTTCTCTCTTTAAGAGTATATTTTTAGTTTTCCTTCTTTTACTTCACAGTGTTCCATTAGCACAGTATTCTAGGTCCTATACTTCCTATTCTTGTTATCCAGATCACATAGATTCTGTCATATGATTGTTGCTCCATTACTATTGTAAATAAGTGCTGTTCCATACAATTGTAAATACTACATAGCACCTCTTCTGGATCTAAGTTCACTTCACTGCCTCTGAACTTTATTACTGTTGTGGTTAACTCTATTCTGTCATACACTATACCTATTTTCTATCCTTTATGCTCTCTTTACCTCATAATCTGACCTCCTATAAGCTCACTGCTTTCTAGATCCAACTCACAATCCTTTCCTCCCCCTACCAAGAGTGTTATCGTCTTTCCACCCTTTCTAGTTGGGTGGAAAGTGGCTAGTTGGGTGAAATATCACAGTTAACACTATACATATGCAAAGGATCTCCTGTCTCTTCTTTATGGGTTTCTACTTTAAACACTATAGTATACACTCCTGCTGTCTTAAACCATTTTGCCTTCCCCCTCCAACTGATCACAAAAAAGAGTATGTGGGAGCTGTAAACACCAGTACACCTGCTGGAAGAGGAAACCCTCCAACAAAGGAACCACCAGCAGATAACAACAGAAGAAGTTGAAGGAGGGAGTGGAAGCCACACTAATTTAACCTAGGATTGATCTGGAAATACAACTAATGGTGGAGAAATAACTCAGAACAAACAACTGAACAAGAGCAAGAGAGAATCCTCAAAACATTGTACACATGGAAGAACCAGTTTCAAAACAATCTTCCCACACCTGCACAACAGCATACAAGATGTGGTGGATGGAGTGACCCTCAGTTAATCAGCTAGAGGAAAGAACCCACCAAAGAAAGACCCAACAACAATCAAAACCCAAATACATACAGAGAGCCAACATAAACAACAGCCCAAGACCAGCGAGCTCAGGAGATCAAGGAAACTGCACCATTGAATCTCACAGGGCTTCTATAATAAAAGTTCACACCATAAACCCAGGGAGTAAGAACAGATCACCTTAAGAAGCAGAGTCTAACAAGAAGAGTCTCACAGTGAGAAGACAAAGAAACAAACGGCAAATGAAAGGAAAGGAGGAAGCCTCAGAATGAATGCTAAATAAAATAGATAGATGCAAGTCACCTATCAGATACTGAGTTCAAAGCAATGGTTATAAGGAAGCTCAATGAGCTCAAAGAGAATTACCAAAAACTAAAGGGAAACTAAAATGGACTAACTGCATGCAAATTATATGAACATGAAAAAGGAAATAGAAGCTAACAACAAGGGCCAAGAGGAAATGAAGAATGCGTCTCTGAATTGAAGAACACAGGAGAAGGGATCAAAAGCAGGCTAGATGAAGCAAAGGATTGGATCAGCAAGCTGGAAGACAAGGTAGAAAAAACACCCAGAAAGAAGAAGAAAAGGGAAAGAAGCTCAGGAAGAACAAAGAGGGGTTAAGGGAAATGGGGGACAACATGAAATGTAATAATATCTGTATAATAGGGATACCAGAAGGAGAAGAAGAAGAGCAAGAGATAGAAAACCTGTTTGAAAAAGTAATGATGGAAAACTTCCCTAATTTGATGAGAGAAAAAGTCACACAAATCCAGGAAACACAGAGAGTCCCAATCAAGAGGAACCCAAAGAGGCCCACTTCAAGACACATAATAATTAAAATGGCAAAATTCCAAGACAAAGAGAGAATCTTAAAGGCAGTGAGGGAGAAACAGGAAGTAACATACAGGGAAGCCCTGGTGAGGCTAGCAGTTGACTTCTCAATGGAAATACTCCAAGCCAGAAAAGAATGGGAAGAAATACTCCAAGTAATGAAAACCAGAGGCCGGCAACCAAAGCTGCTTTATCCAGCAAGGCTCTTACTTAAAATGGAAGGCCAAATAAGGAGTTTCCTGGTCAAAAGAAGCCTCAAAGAATATACCTCCTCCAAACCAGCTCTTTAAGAGATGCTAAAGGGTCTGCTTTAAGAACAGCAAGTAAAACAGTGAAAGAGAGAGGAACACAGGCATGAAAAAATGGCAATGAATAAGTACCTATCAATAATAAACTTAAATGTAAATGGATTAAACACTCCAATCAAAAGACCCTGAATAGCTGAATGGATAAGTAAACATGACCCACACATATGCTGCCTACAAGAGACCCATCTCAGAACAAAAGATCTACATAGACTCAAATTGAAAGACAAGAAACAAATATTCCAAGCAAATGGACAGGAAGAAAAAGCTGGGGTAGCAATATTCATATCAGACAAAATAGACTTCATAAAAAGAGCTATAAAAAGAGACCTAGAAGATCACATCATAATACTCAAGGGAAGAATCCATCAAGAAGATGTAAACATTGCAAATATATATGCACCCAACATAGGAACACCCAAATACATAAAGAAAATCTTGGAGGACCTCAAGAAACATATTGACAGGTATTATCAATAAACATTATACGCAACATAAACAAATTGAAAGATAAAAATTACATGATCATATCAATAGATATGGGAAAAGCATTTGATAAGGTACAGCACCCATGTATGATAAAAACACTTAACAAAGTGAGAATAGAGGGAGCATTCCTCAACATAATAATGGCCATATATGAGAGACCTACAGCCAACATCATACTCAATGGGCAAAAACTTACAGCTTTCCCACTAAGATTAGGAAAAAGACAAGGATGCCCCCTTTCACCACTCCTATTCAACATAGTATCGGAAGCCCTAGCCACAGCAACCAGACAAGAAAAGAAATAAAAGTTATCCAAATTGGAAAGGAGGAAGTAAAACTGTCATTGTTTGCAGATGACATGATAGTGTACATAGAAAATCCTACAGACTCCCCCAAAAAACTACTGGACCTAATAAATGAATTTGGCAAAACAGCAGGATATAAAGTCAATATTCAGAAATCAAAGGCATTATTGTACACCAAAAATGAAATATCAGGAAAAAATCCCATTTGATATAGCAACAGGAAAAATAAAGTACCTAGGAATAAACCTAACCAAGGAGATAAAAGACCTGGTAGTTAAAAAACTACACAACACTAACAAAAAAAATTAAGGAAGACACAAACAAATGGAAGCATGTACAATGCTCATGGATTGGAAGAATTAGCCTAATCAAAATGCCCATACTACCCAAAGAAATTTATAGATTTAATGTAATCCCTATTAAAGCACCAATGACATATTTCACAGATATAGAATGAACATTTCAGAAATTTATGTAGAGCCATAAATGACCCCAAAAAGCTGCAGCCATTTTGAGAAAGAACAAAGCAGGAGGGGTCACAACACCTGATATTAAACTGTATTACAAGGCCACTATAATTAAAACAGCCTGATATTGGCATAAAAACAGGCACATAGACAAATGGCATAGAACAGAAAGCCCAGAAATAAACCCAAGTCTCTATGGTCAATTAATATTTGACAAAGGGGCCAGCAGCATCAAATGCAGTAAAAATAGCCTCTTGAACAAATGGTGTTAGGAGATCTGGACAGCTACATGCAAAAAACTGAAACTTGATCACCAACTTACATCATATGCAAAAATAAATTTAAGGTTGTAAAAAGACTTAAAGTAGTGACACCATAAAAGTCCTTGAGGAAAGCATAGGCAGGAAAATCTCAGATATTCTATGCAGCAATATTTTCACCAATATGTCCCCTAGAGCAAGGGATGTAAAGGAAATAATAAACAAATGGGACTTCATCAAAATAAAAAGCTTCTGCATGGCTAAAGAAAACAGCATTAAAATGAAAAGAGAATTAACTGTATGGGAAAACATACTTGCCATTGATACCTTGGACAAGTGTTTCATCTCCAAAATATATAAAAAACTCATGCAACTCCACTCCAGAAAGACAAAAAACCCAATTAAAAAAATGGGCAAAAGACCTGAACAGACACTTCTCCAAGGAGGACATACAGAAGGCCCAGAGACATATTAAAGGAGGCTCAGCATCACTAGCCACCAGAGAGATGCACATTCAAACTACAATGTGATACCACTTCACACCAGAGAGGATGTGGAGAAAAGGGAACCCTAGTGCACTGTTGGTGGGAATGCAGACTGGTGTAGCCACTGTGGAAACAGTATACATGTATATATATGTATGTATATATGTATATAAATGTATAAATATATATATATTTCCATATAATATCTGTACTTAATTACTTAATCTGTAATTACTTAATCTGAATCTAAGAGATATGGGTGGTAGTTTAACTACGGATGGCTTCATCACCTTGAAAATGCATACATAGGAGGTCTGTCCAGAAGGTACCCAGCCATATAACATGAAAAATAGAGACATTTATAGAAGAAAATACAAGACACAAGAAACACTGTATGCAGGACAACAATGTTTCAGTCCCCTTCAAAGTAACCACCTTGGGACCTCACACAGTTCTCCTAATTGCCATCAGCTGCCTTGTCATATTTTTCTGAATCTCATTGACTATGGTCTGATATTTCTTCCCTTTCAAAGGTGATTTTGGTTTTGGGAAAAGCCAGGAGTTGCAGGGCACCAAATCTGGGCTATAGTGGGGATGAGTCACCTGAGTGATTTGAGTTTTTCCCCCAAAATACTGCACAAGGTGAAGCATGGGCAGGTGCATTGCTGTGATGAAGCTGCCAATCACCAGTTGCCCATACCTGTGGTCTTTTGAATCATCTGAACAGCTTCTGTGGAGGAATGTTCAAGCTTAACACAAAATTTGATGCAGATTCATTGCTCTATTCACTCAGTCATTTTGAATGTGATGGCTACACAGTACACATACTCATTCAATGGTGTTTACTGCCCCCACTGACTACAGTGAAGTTGTCATTCTTCACACATGCATATTCCAGTTCACTCTCCCTGGCTGCTAGTTTAGTTTGATGTCATGTAAACCTATTCTCACTTTTATTGACAATGGCTGGACTTCTTCAAGACAGACCTTATATATCTGTTTTAAGGAATATATGTGTATATATGTGCACACATATGTGTTTATATATTATAAAACAATGTGTGTATGTATGTATGTGTGTGTATATATATAATTTTTCCTTTAAGAAATTTAGAGGACAAAAGTCTATGCATCTGATTCTTTGTTAAATAAGTAGAATAAGTAAGATTCTGGAGTTTGGAAGAACATGGACACCATAAGGTTGGGAAACTTTTCTGTAAGGAGTGAGGAGGACTTTACAGGACATAAGCATTGGTACAAGTATAGAAGATATAGGGAACATGAGTCAGTGTGACAGAAGGAATGTCTGGTTTATTAAAGACTATCACTAAAGGATCATGGAATGTTGATGGAGTTGATGGGGGGAACATATGTCTTGGGGCCAATAAGGAGATCAGGCTGACCAGAGGGACTATATAGGGAAGGCAGTGAACAACCTGGCTGAACTTCACAAGTAATTTGGGGCAGGAATATTCTCTTTTACACTATGGATATTTTTATTTCTCAAGTAGTAGAGATCATTTCAGGTTTCTTAATTATAAATTAACATCATGTTGAGGTAGGAATAAAGTGAAAGAAGGAAAAAAGTGAAGGTTGGAATATTGTCTCTGTGATTGACTTCTCTTGTCTCCTCTTTCTTCCTGCTTAAAAATAAAGTCCAATCCTCTAATTAGAAGAAAAAATAAAACTGAGTGCACAGACTCCCCTATGTGATTTCTCTAAGAAATCAAATCTCTTCCATTTTCTTTTTAAAAAAATTTTTATTTTAGTTTATTCATTACAGTTTCTATCCTTTATTCCCATTCCAGCCCACCCACCCATTCCTCCCCTCCTCCCTCCCCTTTCCAACCCCCCTAGTTTAGTCCATGTGTCCTCTATATTTGTTCCTGTAAACCCTTCCCTTGACAACATAAAATGATCTCATTAAGAACTTTGTGAATTATTGGTAAACTTTAGGCAAAGTTTAGACAGGAGTGAATTTAAGTATTTGTGCAAAAATTGGACAACTTCAGATTTAAGTTTTTAGGAAGCTAGAATTGAACAAAAAGGAAAAGCTCATAGGTAATGATCAATCAAGAGACTGAAACCCACAGACCTAGCAGGAGCAGGGAGGTAAGCTGACAGCCTGAAATGCAAGCTTAGTAGGAAGAAATGTGAGGTTCTGTGTTTGGAGGCCGCAACAGCCCAACAGGAGGGTTTTGCTTTATATGCATATGGTCTCCAGGGAGAGAAAGGTATCTCCAATGTCCCAAAGGCCATCTTCCTAAAGGTTGACAGTCCTGTTGTAGTACAAGCAGTACTTGAGGGAATTGGTTCTCAGGTCCAGGGCAGGTGCATTCTTTAATGGGAGCTCTTTCACAAACAGGAACCAGGAGTTTTGAGTAGTTTTTTTTTTTATATTACTTCATAAAACACACAGTGAAATATATCTCTGCTTTAAATCTGCCTTAAAATGAATCTCAAAAGATTAAAATGTGAGTGATCTGGAAACACTATAAGTTGAAGTTTCTGTACACATCTGATGAGATTTTAAGTTCCAAGGTTATACGTCACCCAGAATGATCTTGTTTTCTTTGGGTCAGAAGACTCCAGTGGCTGCCTCTTGTCCATTGGTTTGCAAGCATGTGTTTAGAGAACAGAGAGCATGTGTCGCTAGTGAACAGTCTAATTAGCCCAACACTGTAATGGGGGTGAAGCTGCTTGCCTGGCTTTGCCTGCTCTGGAAACCTGTGTTTGAATCTAAGAGGCCGGTATGATTTCCCAGTGAAGCCATCCACTTGTTACAGCTTCCCATCAAACACTTTCATTCAAGATGTCTGACCAACACAACAGGATGACTGAATCCAGTTTGGAATGTGAATTGAATTCAGTGTAATAGGTATATTTGTAAAAAAAAATGAAAACAGATTCAGTGAGTGAATTCAGTGAATGATGAGATCAGGCTCTGGAACCTCCTTTGCAGGGAAGTTGTATACGCCACTTAAACAACAAAGTGAATATTTCTCCTGGGAGTTTCTTCTGTTAGGTACTGAGGTTGTTCCTCTTTCTTGATCCCTGTCTGTCTCTCGCTGTCTGATCAAGAATTGCATCTTCTCTCTCTGGAAACATTTGTACAGATTTCCCACTTGGGCTGATGCAAGTGCCCCCCAGAATTCTTTATGCATCATGATTCTTTATGTATAATATATATTAGTGTGTCTGATGGAAACCCATGCGTATTGTGCTCACTTATGCAGTGCCATGAATGACTGTCCTCTCTCCTCTTCAGTGAAGTCTATGCATTCCTCTGAAAACCATTTCATACCATGTTTTGGAATATTGAAGATATTTCCTGGATATTTCAAATACTGCTCTTTATAGCTTTTGTTCATTTCAGTTTCTGTTTTCTTCCTCTTGGTTTGTCTCTATTCTAGATATAGTTAACATTTATCAAGCACCTATAATACATCAGATAGTTTACAGGTACTTTTCTAATAGCCCATTTGCTGTTCAGAATAAGTCCATGAGGTAAACATTATTGTTATATTTTACATAAGAGGGAACTGTTATGCAAAGCAATTGGTAGTTTCTCCCTCTGCCTGGCTCCAGTGATCTATCTGGTTTTCAATTTTCTAAGGTACCATTGCACACATTGTTCTACTTAGACTGGAGTATAAAGCAGTATGAAGGTACTTGGTCATCAAACAAAGGCTAAGTCAAGAGTTGGAGCTCCTGCCTACTTCAAAGGGCTCAGACACATCTTTTCTGAAGACAGGCTGCCCACCTCCCATGAGGACCTGGGAAATAACAAGCTGCTTTTGCTGTGCTCAGGCTCTTGCTCTGGGCTGTGTCAGATTGCAGTTTCAAAGAGTTGGGGAGCTACAAAATTCTGGGATCCCATTTAAGATTATTTATTTCTAAATTATTTTAGGATAAGAAAAGAAATCACTACACATTGCAATTTTAATAAAAATATCAAGTATAACATATATTTCTAAATTAAAAAATAATATTTTATCATCTCTGACAAAATTTTATAATACTTTTATTTCCTTATAACTCTTGAGTACTTTGTGCTTGATCACCTTCTTATTGTATATGATGTTGTATATTTTTTACAGAGAATAAAATCATAATTAAGTTTTCTTCTACTATGGTTGATATATATTTTGTAACTTATCAATAATTTAGAAAATAATTTTTCCAGCTTCACATTTTATTTTTGGTAATATCATACAAACTTTAAAAATACCCATTGCTTATCTATTTAATATAAAGCAATGTGACAATAAAATTAAAAAATTTGAAGTACAGTTTCCATTTTCTTATCTGGTTTCCTCATAAATAAAACTTAATAAAGTCTATGTTAAATATTAACATTTTTTAGGTATCCTTAGTACCAAATATATCTATCTTTAGGAATACCTTCAGATGTCTTATAAGCAAATATTCAAACTTGTTTTGTTTTTTCCCTGAGTTTTTCAGTAAGGTGAAATACACATAATTTAAAATATACAATGTTAGTCATTTGTAAATGTGAAGTTTATTGCTATTAAATGCATTTATAATGTGCTACCATTACCACCATCTATTTTGAGAACTTTTTCATCTTGTAAATCTGACACTCTCTATATATTAAATAATAACCCCATGCCATATAAACTTTTACAAATGTGGTTGAAATTGGGCAAATTCCTGTCAAGTTCATAAATTACATGTATGATTTAGAAGAATCCCCCAGGGACAGTGTGGGGTTGTGTGTAGGTCAGACCTGGCTCCTCCCCCATGCCATACATACTTTGTGCAGGATGCTGAGGGTGACATGCTCTTGAAGGATGGTCTCTGTCAGCAGGAATATTCCTAAGTCACAATGGCAGTAAAAATGATCCATGAGAGTGGCTGCAAAACATGGGGTTATGCCTCTTCCCCCAATCCAAACTGAACGCGCATCCGCAGCACACCTTCCCCTTAACTGGATCTCGCAAGTGTCTGTGGCTCTTCCAATGCTACCTGGCATGACAAGTGTAATAATGGAGAGGGCAGGAGAAAGAGACAGCACTATTAACCCACTGAGTTAAATATTTTATTATAACCTATTGCCATTAAATATCTTACTTTTTCAAAACTTAGTAGTTTTATAATATGTCAAATCGGTTTGGCTAAACTGTATTGCCCCACATTTTCTTTGCTAGCTATTTCTATTTAGGGAAATCTGTAAGACAGACAATTGTAGGAAGTTTGAAATGTGGAGGGAAGCAGCAGTCACACTGTAGTTCACACTCACTGTGCAGGTTTGGGGCCTCACTTTGTTGGCATGGGCAATGGACAGACAACAGGAAATCTCACAGATTTCAGTTGGTCCCCCTGGATGCCAACACATGTGCAAGGGTTTGCTTGTTTTTTCTCTCTCACCTCCCACCCGCTGACCCTTCTGGAAGGGAATGCAAGCTCCAGCACCCTGTGCAAAGATAACAGCCTTAAGGAGACTGCCTTGCCAGCTCCCACAGATCCCTGCAACAGACCTAGCAGATTCATGTCATGGTCTACTCCTCTGATTGAACCCTGCCGATACACATATTTGCAAAGCTACATAACCTTACAAACACATTGCTAGGTTGCCTTATATGGTTTTTCTAGGGAGTCCTAAGGATTCTGCTTCTTTAGCTTTACAATAAATTAATCTGTAACCCATAGATTTTTGCCTGGGTTTCCCCCTTATGATCATGTTGTTTCAAGACAGTTAGTATTCTGTGAACCCTGGAATGATTAAAAGGATTTGTGAGTGTAATCTGGTAGGAAAAATTACAACACTTGAAGCTTAATCTGGATGGAAATAGGAATCTCATGCACGAGTTGTCATGGGCAACAACACTAAATATCCTCTCAGTAGGAGTAGCTAGGTTTATCTTTTTGTCAAATATTATTTTGTCAAAGATTACAAATACTAAAAGATATGCATTTCTCACTGTAAAGTGTCCTTCCTATAGCTTAAAAATTAGGCATTCACTAATTCATACAGGAATACATGTTCTTTATGGTAGGCAAAAGCAAAAATATTAATTTATTTTACCAGTATGGCCCCTGCACAGAGGATTCCAGACTCATTGGCAATGATGGTAAAATATAGACAGATAAACATTGTATAGTTATTTTAAAAGATGCCTTCAAGGTACTTTCACTGGGATTTCTTTATTTGTCTATTTGAGACCAATTTTAGAAATCTGTAACCACAATGTAACTATTTTATGAATTTTTGTTGGTTTTCAGCAGTTACAAGAGAAAACAAGGAGTTTAGAGCAAGAAACTGATGTCAGATTCTCAGATCCACCCCATTACCAGCTGGGGTGACTTTGAGAAAGGACTCATTGTAAGAACTCATTTGCATTACCATAAATAGAACTGCTTTTTACCAAGCTTGATACTCAGAAATCTCCCAATAACTGAGCTAAAGTTTAAGGAGCAAGGGGAAGTGAGGCTAGCTAAAGGCCATAATCCCCAAATCTCAGTGGCTTAGCAAAATAAAAGTTTCTTTTGGCTGACATCACACTGTAGTGGGGCTGACCTATGTAGATACATGGAGACTAGGTCCACTTTTGTCTTATAGTCTCACCTCCTTCTAGGACCTTGGGAACCTCTACTTGCTGGTAAAGGGAAAAAGATGTGAGACTCATACATAAGAATCCTCTAAGAATCACATGTGGAAGAGGGGTGCATCTACCTCATTTCTCCTGGAGCAACACTGAACTTCTCTTAGTTACCCACATGTGCTGTGCTGTCCTACCTCTGACTCTTAACATGTGCTGTCAACTCTGTTGGGGAGGCTGCAGGATTGTTTATCAGCCTTGGACACTTCTACTCAGAATTTTGGAGCTGACTTAAATGCCATTGAACTATTAGCCTTTAGTAGGCAGGGCTATTCTTTTCATCAAATACAAAATAAATTTTGTACATTTCCTCATCATACCATGTAAATGGTGGCATGTAAATGATGACATGTCCATTTTTTATTACTCTGTTGGAGAACAGAAATTGTTTCCTCAATACCCTTAACAACCAGTATAATTATTATGTAGTTGTCAATGGAGTAATTACAGAGCAGAAGTCATATGCAGAATACACAACCAATGGTGTAAGGACACTTACCTGTCAAGGAGTTGCTCCCTTAGCTAGACTGCTGGTATCAACTTTATCTGACCTTTATCTGAGCACTGAAATGTTCTCAGTTGTACTTTAGAGATGCATGGGGGCAGGGTGTAGATTGACCTCTGCAGTAAGAGTAAGAAGAGTACTAGCTATGTTTTTTCCTGGAAATTTATTACAAAACTTATGAAGTCCTATTAGCAATATCCTTTCACATTAAAAAAACAGAAACTTAGAACAGTAATGAAGCTAAGTTTCTAAATCCATAAGCAGCAGAGCTAGCATTTGAATGCAAAGCTCCTTGGATTAAAAACTTTTCCTTTTCCCATTGTACCCATGAGCTTTACTCTCAAGGGAATTACTATTTGGTTGTGAAGTCAAGGCTGACTTGCATGAAACAAGCAGCAAACCATTTGAAGCATGATATGAATTGAATTCACCATGTGTAACCTCAACCAGGGACAGACAAGTTAGGGAAGTGTGCTGGCATCTGGCAGTGAGAACATGATGTAGCAGGATTTCTTGGACTAGTATATGACTGGAATCAAGAGGTTGGATATCCTCACTTGGAAGCCCTATTTAACAATGGCGATTTCAATACTAAAGCCAAGGTCACTTATTGACACCATCTCCATGTGCTGCTTCTATTCCCCCCCCATATTTTTATGCTTCCTTCCTGTGTGGTAGACTGAACTTATACTGAATCTTTATAATTTGGAATGTATTTTGGATATAATGACAGATACAGTTAAGGTTTAAATCTTATCATTGTATTAAATCAGCTTGTAAACAAATATTGTATCCAGCACAAAATAATATTTCTGCATATTTCTTTTCAATTCATGCCTAATTAATTCTTATCAAGTAAGATGCCCAATTATATGGAGTTCTAGATAAACTATAGAATCGTTGTCTTTACTTTCAAACATATATAGACCTGTTCCGATGCCATACTTAGGCCTTGTTCTTTTTTGAGGATGTTACCTAATATCAAACTATACTACAAAACCATAATGACTGAAACAGCATGGTACTGGCATAAAAACAGTCACATAGATCAATGGAACTGAAAAGAGAGCCCAGAAATAAACCCATACATTCATAGTCAATATTTGAAAGAAAAAGTAAGCACGTACAATAGACTAAAGATAGTTTAATCAATAAATAGTGTTGGGGAAATTGGACAGTTATATGCAAAAAAATGAAAATAGACCACCTTCTTACACCACATACAAGAATAAGTTCAAAATAGATTAAAGACTTAAAAATTAAACACAAAGCCATAAAATGGCCAAAAGTAGAAGAAACACAGGCAGCAAAGTCTCAGACATTACTTGTAGCAATATTTTATCAAATATATCTCCCTAGACAAGGGGGACAAAAGAAATAAAAAATGGGACTACATCAAACTGAAAAATTTTTGCACAACAAAGGGAACACCAACAAAATAAAAATACAACCCATAGAATGGGAGAACATATTTGCAGAATATATAATACAAAGTTAAGTGTAAGTGTACCACAGCTTTATTTTTTATTTTTTTTTTATTTTTATAGAGAAGGGAAGGGAAGGTGAGAGGGAGAGAAACATCAATGTGTGGTTGTGTCTCTCACACATCCCCTACTGGGGACCAGGCCCACAACCTGGGCATGTGCCCTGACTGAGAATCGAACCAGCAACCCTTTGGTTTGCAGGCCCGTGCTCAATCCACTGAGCTACACCAGCCAGGGCCCACAGCTTTTTTTTACCCATTCATTTACTGATGGGCATTTAGGCTGTTTCCAGCCTTTGTCTATTGTAAACTGTATGGCTATGAATATTGGGGTGCATAGGTTATTTGGAATGGGCGTTTCAGGATTCTTAGGGTACAATCTCAGCAGTGGAATTGTTGGGTTAAAAGGCAGTTCCATTTTTAGATTTTTGAGGGAATGTCATAATGTTTTCCATAGTGGCAGCACCAGTCTGCATTCCTACCAACAGTGTTACTAGGGTTTCCTTCAGTCAATTAATATTTGATAAAGCAGGCAGAAGCATCAAATGAAGTAAAAATAACCTCTTCAACAAATGGTGTTGGGAGATCTGGACAGCTAAATGCAAAAAAAAAAATGAAACTCAATCACCAACTTACACCATACGAAAAAATAAACTCAAGATGGATAAAAGACTTAAATATAACTTACAAAACCATAAAACTCCTAGAAGAGAACATAGGCAGGAAAATCTCAGATATTCCATGCAGCAGTATTTTCACTGATATGTCCCCTAGAACAAGGGACATAAAGGAAGAATAAACAAATGGGACTTCATCAAAATAAAAAGCTTCTGCATGGCTAAAGAAAACAGCATTGAAATGAAAAGAGAACCAACTGTACAGGAAAACATATTTTCTAATAAAAACTCAGAAAAGGGTGTGATCTCCAAAATATATAAAAAACTCACACAACTCCACACCAGTAAGACAAACAATCCAATTAAAAAATGAGCAAAGGACCTGAATAGACACTTCCAAGGAGGACATACAGAAGGCCCAGAGACATATGAAAGGATACCCAGCATCACTAACCATCAGAGAGATGCAATTTAAAACCACAATGAGATACCAATGATTTCATCACTTGCTTTCTGTCTTCAGTCTCCTATTCTGGTTCAACTTCCAGAAAGGTTGCTCACAAAGGCACATCTGCTAAAGACATGTGTGGCTTTCACTACCAATCATTTATTGAACACAAGCTAGGAACCAGGTTAGCTCCTGAAAATTCAGAAATATTCAAGATCCAATTTTTAAAAATGTATTATACAAATGAAGAATATAACTTACTCAACTCTTATACCTGATTTTACATTTGAGAGCAGGGGCAGTATCTTATTCATTTATGTATCCCTAGTATCTAACTCTATAACTAACACATGGTTGGGATATGGTTTCTATTTGATAAATTCCCTGAAGGACCATGTAAATACACTCAATTATTTTTAGTTTTAATTGTTTTATTTTACATGTAAATTATAACAACTGGAGAACTCCTATTTATTGAATACCTATGGTAGGCAAAACACTGTGGCCAACCATTTTGATACTTTACCTCATTTAATCTTCATAAAAAGCTTACAAGGAAAATAAAAGTCCAAGGATTAAGCAACTTGTCATTTGTAAATCATCAGTGGTGTTTTGATTCAGAACTACCAGTTTTCAAAGACTTTGTAGAACAAGACTGTAGGTCATCTAATTCGTGAGTTTGTAATTGCTCTTGATTTACGCAGAGAAATGATAAATATTAGCTGCCCCAAAAGTACAATATCATGATGCAAAACAAAAATGGAGGGAAAAATATACAGAGACTTAACATTCTAGGCAAAAGTTAAAATTATCTTGACCATGAGTATGTCAATGCTTATTAGAAACTTGAGTTTTCAGAAAATGGGACAAAATGGAAAAAATGATATATGTTACTACTTAATAAATATGGCTTTCAGAGTAGTATTTTTGTTTGTTTTTAGAATACAATTTCTTAGGTTTTAACCTGGAAAAGAATCACCTGGAGATCTATTAAAACAGTCCATTTACCACACAGCCTTAATGAGCAGAGGTGCTGATTCAAGATGCAGTTCGTGAATTTGCATGTTTAGTAAGCTCAGGGGGATGCCAGCTGCTTCTGGCCTGAGGAGCACAGTCAGAAATGCATTGTTTGGAACCAGTGCTTTAGAAGCTTTGCATGTCCTGTAAGAGCCAGGGCACTACACACCCACAACTCTTACTGCTTTGCTTCCTACACCTGATCAGCTGTACTTAATTCACATATGCATTATGAGGAAGGGTTATATTAAGCATGTGTACATATTTCTATTTTAAATACAACACATTTTAAAGGAAAGGTACTGTGTATTTTATAGCTTCATCTAGTGGGTCACACAGGGTAAGGATGACAGTATATAACATGCATAGTGGAAACAAGATTCTCAACTCGTATTTAGCAATTGTTGCTTCATTTTATCTTTGTTTCAATAAAGCATTGGTGCAATTGTGAGTGGAGGTGAAGACTGATGCAGGCATACCTCTTTAACTTTGGAACTTGCCAGTGGTCATCTGACTGGTTTGTTGATCAATGTGAACACTGGGCCTGTGGACCAGACTCCAAAGCTCTGGTGCACTATATCCTGAAGGAACTTGAAGCACCATCTGCGATCTGTCCAGTGATGATGATCTAACACCCTGCCCCTCGACTGTTTTCAGGTTTAAGGAAATATATTTTTACATTATAAATTTTACCTACTAAAGTGTATAAATTCATTGTTTTTTGTACATTCACACAGGTATACAATCATTATTACTACCTAACTTCAATATACCATACACATTAGCAGTAATTCCCCATTCCTGATGCCCAACACCTCAACCCCTATTCTTGGTCCCTGGCAGCCACTAGTATACTTTTTGTCTATGTAGACTTGTTTCAAATTGGACATTTAATCTAAATGGAATAATGCTATATGTGGTCTTTGAGACTGACTTTTCATTTAACATAATGTTTTCAGGGTTCAGGATCCATCTATGTTATAGCATCTATCAGCACTTCATTCCCTCCATTGCCTAATAATATTTTTCTGTGTACAAATGTCACTTTTGTTTACCCATTTATAACTTGATGGGAATTTGGGTTGTTTCCATTTTTTGTCTATTTTGAATTATGCTCCTATGAACATTCATGCACAGAATTTGATGTGGACATATGTTTTTACTTCTAGAGAATAGATTCACAGGACTGGAATTGATGGCTCTTATTCCTTTTTTTAATAAAGCTTTTATTTTGAAATAATTTATTGGAAATTGAAAAGAAATATACCAGGAGGTACTATGTATCTTCTACTCAGTTTTCCCCAATGGTAACATCTTACATAACAGTGCTACATCATCAAAAACAGGGAAATGACATTGGTAAAATATACAAAGCTTATTCAGAATGTTCCATTTTGACATGCACTCCTTTGTGTGTGTGTGTACATGTGTGATTGTGCATAAGGGTGTGTGCAGGGATATGTGTGTGTGGTTCTGTGAAATTTTATCACATGTATAGATTTGTATAATCACCACCAGTTTAACCAAGAAACAATAATTTCATCACAAGAAACTGTGCCGTCCTTTTATAGCCCCACATCTACCACCTCTCACCCCCATCCCTAGACTTTAGCAACTATTAATATGCTTCCATCTCCAATAACCTCTTTTTAAGTATTGAAAATGTTATAGAATCTATGTCTATTTTCAGTCTGTGCCAACTATGTGTAGACTGGGACATCAAAAGATCTGTTTTTTAATTTAATCCCCTGACACATTTTTTGAACTAATTTCAGAAATCCCATCACTTTTAACATACTATTTTTTTCTTTTCCTCACTGAAACCAGGCCAAAGCAAAGTCTCACAAACCTACTACACATGAAGTTTGATAAACTTAACTTATTAAATACCTGTTAAATGCAAAATGTTTCACAAACATTTATTTAATAGGATCAATTTGCTCTTATTTCTATCTATAGGCTCTGTATGTAGATCTATAACTAAATATGTAATCATGTGGTAAATGTTAGATTTCTGGGGAGATAAAGAGCAAGGAGGGAAATAGTACTGAAACATTTTTAAAGCCTCAACAATACTATGTACTTGTCATGAAAGTTTTATGTCTATTTCTATATTTTACAATAGGAATATAAATGGTGAGTAACAGAAACTGTAGCTTTGACCTTGGTGCTTGAAAAGGTGAAGTCTAAATAAAACTATTTTGCTCTCTGAGTTACTATCATTATCTTTAATGAGAGTGAGCTTCACAAGGTCATTTTAAATTGTACCTTAGGCCATAAATTAGCTGTCAGGACTAGATTCAGACTATTTTTGTTAAATATGAAAACACTGATTTAAATTCTCTGTCCAACTACATTATATATGTGCTTATATTTATTAAAAGCCTATTCTAAAGAGTTTTAATATGTTCATCAGTGTTCGTTTTATCAATAAGTATAGATCTTTGTGTAATATTATATCATATCATAATATTAAACCTTCCAATGTTGCTCTAGCATTTACTACTTTTAATGGAGAGAAATCTTGCCACTGTTAGAACTTTGTTTAGTTTTCCTTCATGCTCCCATCTTCTTCCTAACAGGAAATCCGAAATTCTCCTTAGTGGCCTCCAATGGCTATTTAGAACTTGCATAAGGCATATCTTGTCTTTTAAAATGAGTAGAGATAATCATTTAAATTTTATTTTGTCCCTATTATATATGTGTATAAATTATATATTAAATGTGATAAATACAAGTTATATATGCATTATATACATTATATCATATATATCAAATTATACATAATATATTTAGATATATATCTAAATGTTATATTTGTATATGAATATTTATGCATCATATAATATCTAGTATTTATATATTATATAAATTATTCATATATTATATATTGTATAAATATAATAATACTTAAATATAAATATATATTAATTTATATATATACACTATTGAACCACTCTTGAATTTTTGGACTAAATCCCCACTTATCCATTATGCCTTTTAAAAATAGGCTATAGGGTTCTATTTGCTGATATTTTTGTATTATTTCAGTAATATTTATAAGTGCATCTGAAGTTTTTTGTTTACTTGTTTGATTTTTGGTGTGCTCTTTCTTAGGCTTGGAGATCACCTTTATATTGTAATTAGTGTTAAGGGAGAACAGCACCACGATGGTAGGCCTCAGTCCTTGAGTTTAGCTGAGAAAACAATTCAGAGCCAAAAAGTCAAACACTTGTGAAAAGTTGATTTAGAAAGTCACAGAGGTAGAAGAAGTGAGCCATGGAAAAAGTGAGCCACTAGGCTGCATGGACCCAGGAAACAAATTACAAAAGCAAAGGTAGGGCTCTTGGCACTTAGGAGGAAGAAAGACAAAGAAAATGCACCTGGTGGAAGGAGAAGGAAAAGGCACAGGTGCACTCCAGGGAGTTTGCCCCTGGGGAAAGAATGGAGTAGAGAAGGGTGCTGGCATGCTCAAAAGAAAGTGAGAGTGTGCATTGGGCCTTCTGTCTTAAGGGGTTTTATCCAAAGTCAGAGATTTTAAAGGAGGCCTCAGGGGAGGATCTCAGTAGAGTATTTCTCAGTTTTCCAAATGTGTCCTTTCAGGATCATGGACTCTACTAATTGTTCAGCACTAGGGTAAAGGGTCATTAGTCATTGCAGCTGGTCTTGATATCCATCATGGTGTCACTTCATCTGATTTGGATGATTTTCTTGGCCTGTAGCTGAAACACAACTGAGACATAGATGCAATCTCCAGTTTGACCAAAACTTTGTATCTGTGATCAGTAGACCTCACACATATTTGATGTGCTCAGGAACCTCATTGTCCTGAAGGCTTAATGCTTAAGGGAGTGGTTGTGCAAAGGCTTGCTTGGGAGTTCTACAAGGATATTCTCCAACTCCCTTGTTCCTTCTCAAAGAGTCTCAAAACCAGATGACTGATGACATGACAGGGAAGGAAGGTTAGGGGAGGGTCTGAACCATATCACCAGCAATAAGAAAGGTCAGGGGGTCTAAACAGCTGGACCAGTGGATATACTGTGTAAGGAAATGTCACCCTGGGGTGAGGTTTCACCCTACAACTGTCCATTGCTAGACACCTGTGGCTTTCCACCCCGAATAACCTTTTATACTTAGCCTATAGTTCCTACTCTGCTCATATCTGTCTACCTACCTAGTATGTCACTTATTTTGTATAGTAATTTGAAATATTTCTTTCTTTTGCTGTGCTTTGAAGAAGTATAAATGGCATTATAACAACATACACTTCAAAAGAATCCATATGATTCTAATGTCTTATTCTAGGGGAGATCTTTAAATATTTTTTTCTTTCTTTTATAAGAATAGGTCTTTTAATGTTTTTTTCTGTTTGTACTAGTGTTAATTTTGGTAAGATTAAGGCCATGAATTACCTAAGACCTGGAGCCATGTCTTTTCCTTTAGTGTTCTGAGAAAAAATAGTAGGTTTCAGTAAATGTGTATGCATTAATTGTTATGTAATGTGTTAGAAAAGCAGCATAGGAAGGAGAGCACAATAAACAAGATACAAACATAGTTTGTACTTCATGGAAGAGTTGATGGATTGAACATATGTATTTATCTTCATTTCCTTCTAAAGTTTCACCTAAACAATAGTAAATTATATAAATGTTCTTAAGTGTCTAAGTTGACAGTTGTCAGAGAAGCACCTTGAGTTTTAAATACAATCAACCTTCAACTTTAATGATGGGGTGATCATAAGAGATCTAAATATGTACCAGGCTGGGAGTTAAGGAAGCTGAAGGAAGAGATGGCCGGTCTGGAGTGGCAGTGGGTGTGGCCTGACCAACCACATTCATAACTTAAGTCTGAAGTTAAGTGACAACATGTATAATCTGCAACCGCACTTCATGCCCTGCTCTGACTGTACAAGCATAAATGCATCTTTGTGCTATATCACTCCCGCTTTCAAAATCTCATGTAAAGTACTCTGAATTACAGAACTTAACAAGACCGAAAAAAAAAACAAAACAAACTAAAGACACTAACATGGTTATTTCCCAAGATGTGGCCCAGCCAGATAATACTACCATAAAGTCCTTGGAGAGCAAACCACATATATTTCCTTACAGCAATCAGTATTTTAGAGATCAGTATTAACCATGAGAGGACTGCATAAGATTACCTGACATTGCAGAGAAGAGTCTAACATGAAAGGCACACATGAACACACACAGCTGGAAGAAAAAGCATGCTTAAAAAGATGAAAATGTCAAATAAATTATTGTAAAATTAATATTTGTAGGAATATTAGAGCTATATTGCATCAATGAATCAAAAATTACATGTTATTAAGAATAGAGTATTCAGAGGGAAAAGTAAACATTCTACAGAATTTAAAAATGGTACAACTGAAATAGCCAAAAATTAAAAATAACCCAAATGAACTAAGAATTAAAATCTACCATCTCTGCACAGAGGGAAGGTAGGACCTATCAGTTTTTCATAAGAGCCTTGTGATTCATGATTTAAAAATCACAAAGCTTACAATCACTAAAATAAATCACTAAAAAAAATCAAGTAGACAAAAAACTGATGAAAAAGAAGAGGCAATATTGCATGAAACAATACAGTAACAACAGCAATAATAATAATAATGATAATAATAGTTCATATTTATCAAGAAATTCTTATGTGCTAAGCACTATGCTAAGTACTGTATGTGAATTATCTCTTCAAATCCTTACTACAATTGTATGAGGTAGGTCTTTTTACAATTATATCCACATGAGAAAATTAGTGTTTTGGGAATTATTACTTATCTATTCCTGCATAATGAAGCACAGCAAAATGTAGCATCTGGAAACAGTAGACATCACCACTTTATAGGTTAGAACCTGAATACTTCTGGTTAGGTTTCTCACAGGGCTGCAGTTAAGATATCAGTTAAGGTTGTGATCATTTCAGTGTTTAATGGTGGAGCTCTGCTTCAGAGCTCATTCCCATGACATGTCTCATTGACTGCTCCCAGGGTGGGTAATCCAGGATTACCCAAGGTGAGAGCCACTGTCTTTTTATAATTAAGACTTGGCAATAATATATATCACTTTTTTCATGTTCTGTTAGAAGCACATCCATAAGTCTAGCCCACATTCAAAGAGTAGACATGAATTCATGAGCAGGATATGAATAGCAAGAGGTGAAGATAGAATGAATTAGTTTCATGATTGCATAGCAAGGGGGAATTAGCTTATCCATAGGTAGTAAGTCATAGCCTTATGAGGCAAAATGAATTTGACCCCAGGGTTCAACTTCTTAACCACTATGTAACCCCCCAAGTGCTGCATGTGTGGGACAGCATCAATCCTTTCACATGGTTGCTATCCTGGATATGTAGGAATGGCTGGAAAGAGGAACCATACATAGAGGTGACTTCCATATATATGACACACCCAGGTATATTATCAGGTTTGAGAAAAGAGAAATAGGTTATATATTATGGTCAGTATGTAGGGTGCTACTATAACTCTCCCACATACCTCCTACATTAGTAAATGTATATGGGTGCAAGAAAAGTCTCTGAGTACAAGGTTAACCTTGAATTCACTCTAATTTATAAAAACATAAGCAGTCTCAATATTTATAACTTTATTGGTGATGAATTATTTGATACAACCCTCATACTTGATCATGACACACTGTAGCTTCCTTTTCCTGGGATGGTTTGTCACAGGGACATGTTGGTGAAGGTGAGGAGTTGGTGCTCTACCTGTAAAGCTGCTGGGAGGCACTGAAGTGTTTTAAGCATGGGAAGATGACACAATTGGGTGTGTACATGCTTCTCTGAGTCATACCATTTTGTCTAAATCTTCTGGCAATACCCTGAATTCTCATGTATGAGACAGCAGATGTTTCCTTTATACCCCACTGGATTCATTTGTGTTTGTGTAATGAGATTTATTTATTTCTTATGTCTGCAGATAGGTGCCCTATCTCCAGCACCTGTGTCTGCCTTTCTCTGAACACATAAAGACCTTTGTGGCTACAACCAAGCTGTAAGCTCATAAGGCCCAGGCTGATTACCTCCTTTATGTCCTGTTGTCTGATGGCAACAACATTGTTGACATATTTTAAGAACTCAGAAAATACTTAAGTCAAATAAACTTGATTGGGCACCTACTATATGTTAATTATTGTGTTGGGCTCTAGATATATATATAAATACATATATTTATTAGTAAAAAGTCATTTTTATTAGTAAAAAAATGCCATTTTACTTTATTAGTAAAAAGTCATGACCATGTATGTTTAGTTTCAGAACAGAGAAGGGACTTAGCAGAAGTCAGGGGAGACATTCTGAAGAATGTGACCTCTGAGCTGGTTAGAAGAATGACTGTTATGGTGAATGGAGGACGTGAGTCCATTAAGTATTGGGATGCTAGTTTGTTAATACTTGATTGAGGGTAAAGCCAAGGTTATAGGAGAAGAGAAAGAAGTCAACATTGACAATCGATATAAATAGAACTCACTGATTCATCTAAGGAATATATAGAGCCAAGCAAAGTTTCTTCCCTGCTGCCTTTGTGTCTTCTCAGCCCTTTATGAACGATCCTGTGAGGTGTATAGGCACCAAGGGAACGCAGCTGGTTTCTTCTACATCGACCCAGATGGCAGTGGGCCGCTAGGACCTCTCCAAGTGTACTGCAACATCACAGGTGAGGATGAAGAATTCTTACTCACACTCTGTCTAGTTAGTTGTGTGACAGTCCACAGCAAAGGGACAGTCTTGCAAATAAAAAGCCAAGTTCTGGGGGGAAATGATATTTTAATGAGTAATTGAATTAGCAGCTAGGTTATTTTCATGACTGAAGAAAACTTGTTAACAGTCTTGATGTTCTACCACAACCAGGAATTAATTATCAAGCATTTTCTGTAGAACTTGTCAAGGACATTTTTCTCTTTTTCAAAAGTCAAAAACAGAAAGTGAATGAAAATCACCAGACAAAAATCAAAACTCAAAATCAATAGGAAACCTTGACTCAGGAAGTGAAAAAGCTTGATTTATGTCTGACTCTGAGGACTGTGAATCCCACATTCTCTTGGAACTTCAGTTGTTCATCAGTAAAATGGGAATAGTAGTTTCTACCTTTTAGAGTTGCAAGGATTAGACACATTCATGTATATTGGAGCAATTAGTCAGGCTAATTATCCAGTAGATGCCTAATAATAAAAAAGTGAGCTATTTGTTTTTTTCCTGGCAATTTTGTTTAGCTTGCCATTTCATTCTAAAGTGCAGAAGATCCTAGTCAAAGTCAATTATTACAGAGGTTTAGAGATAGCGTATGATCACTAAATTATTTATTTTGAAAAAATAATTCCACAAACCAAAATGTGACATGTTAGTTTAATAAAATACAGCTTTGTGAGTATTTTCTCTACTGTGAGTATCATTAATTGGCACATCCACATTTTTTGATTCAAGCACTAACTTCGGGAGAAGCCAGCAGAATCATGTAGTGAAGCAGAAAAGTAGGGGACTATCGAAGTCCATTGAGTCCTCTGGCCCCAGGCTCTTTTCAACAAGGGAACCCCCTTTATGGAGTTCTTTCTGTAACCAGACACTGTCCTGGGAACTGAGCATATGCAGAGTAATAAGACACAGCCACTGTTGTTCATGAAGCAGTAAAAGTGGAGAAAATAGCATGCAATATCACAGGTAGCCAAGCAAGCAAACCTTTGCAAAAATGATGACTAAAGATGCTTAGCAATTTGCCCATATGAATACAAAGGGCCACATTTTTTTTTGCAGAAAATGTTAATTACATGGAATTGAATGCTATTTTATTGCATTTCCATAATCCTTCACCTGTAAAATACATATATGCTAGTTATTCTCAACAGTTTTATAACATAAATTAGAAACTGTGTTGCTGTTTTATTTTAATGGTTATGGTAACATACAGAGTTCAACAATCTAGTCAAGTACTAGGTGGAGTTCTCAGTGGATCTTGGTTTTTTCAAAATGTAATTAGTATATAGATCTCTGCAGGTTCTTGCTAAAAATATAGACATCCCAACCCCCAAAATTCTAATTCAGTAAATGAACTTTTACTGAGCTCCCCAAGTGATTCAGATGAAAATTTTCCCTGGTTCACACTTTACAAAAAACCAAGGCAGTGATTTGGCTTCAGAATAAGGCAAAGGAGATATCAGTGCCTGCTGATGAATGGTCAGTGCCTACCAACTTCGAAAACCAAACTGAGACTTGAAAAATATCATTCTTTTTGAATCCTGAAAACAAATCTGAGGTAAGTATTTTCCTCTCTACCTTATATAGAAGGAAAAAGAGTTTGAGGATTTTATGACTCGCTTGAGGTAATAAATACTGGAACTAATAGTAAAGAGTTGGGAAACAAACAGAAGCTTCTATATTAGTAATAATCTATATCACTAAACATTAATTAGGTACTTTGTATTGCTTATATTTTGCTTTAAACAGTGATTTTATATTTGTTATAAAATAAATATTAATTATTAAAAATTAAGGGAAAAGTATAAATAAAATGTTAAAGTCACCTATAAATCACAATTCAGAGATCTCCATTGTTATTTTATTGTTAGAATTTTCTTGTAACATTTTTCTGTGAATGTATATCGGTTTTTTTATGAATGTGTGATTTTAGATATATATTTTAATATTATAAATTTAATAGAATAGCATAGATTTGTCCTTATCTTGCTGGTGGAAATCATGTTCTTTCACAGGACTGCAAGGAAAACATTTTGAGAGACCCACAGATGGAAGGTTGTGGTGTGATAAGATTTATTTGTGCGGAAACAAAAAGCTGCCTTTAGGTTCCCAATGTCCCATCGTTGTCTGTCCTGCTCTGAAAAAAGTCCAATTTTGTTTTCATCAAGGTCAGAAATAGGGTCAATGTCCAGAGATCCTGTGCCATATTAAAACTTAGTACTTTGGGGCCTGTGTAGTCTGCTGCAAGCTTCAGGTAGCTACTAGATCCACATGGCTGCTATGAAATGAATAAGCACACTGGGTGAGCATGTGTTACCAGGGAAGAGAAAGAGAGAGAAAGAGCTCTTTGTTAGCTGGGACTACTATTTTTTGGACCATAAGACACACTTAGGTTTTAGAGGAGGAAAATAGGAAAAAAAATTTGAATCAAAAAATGAGGTAAAATATTTAATAACATAAATAACATAATATTTCATCAATGTAAATGTGAAGCTACATTCTGACTATAAGACGCACTCCCCCTTTCCTCCCAAATTTTGGGGAGAAAGTGTGTCTTATAGTCCAAAAAATACAGTATATTATCTCAGGCTTGGGAAGCATCAGGCACTTCTTCAAACTAACCAACTTTACAAGCTTTTGTAGGTTTCTGATGGATCCACCCCCTGACTAATCCATTTCCTAGATCTTCCAGGTGCTATGCCTCTTATCCAATCCAATCCTTTTCCCAGGCTGGACTGCTAGGTCTCTGTAATCACCATCTTGGCTCCTATTGCCAACATGTGCTTACTTTGCCTGAAAGTCTGTGCCAGTGAACAGGAAGATTGAAAAACCTGTTCTTCCTCCCTATACAGGGGATGGAGATGTTAATCCCCTTTGCAGGTCAATGATGTAATCCCCTGGGGTTTGTGAAGTTGTAGCTTCCAGATTAAACAGTCTCTCTACTTTACTATGCTTTATTATGCTTAATAATGTCTGATTTCATTTGTGCCCTTTATTAATATTTAACTACCCACACTAACACTTATATTATCAAAATATATACTGAAATTAAAATATGTACATTAAATATAGCTTAAATTTTTAAACACTCCAAAATAATGTAAGTTCAGTGACACAGAGGATATAATTAATATAAAGGTCTCATTTACATAGACCCTCTGCTCATCTTTGGGAAGACCTCTCTTAAGATTTATTTTGATATGTTTGTTTTCTGGGAATGGCTAAAGGTGAATGTTTACTTGCATATAACTGTACCTGTTTTGCTGATGTAGCCCTGAAGAGATCAGGACCCCAGAGTTGTGTTGCAGAGTTGATGGGCTTCATTATATATGATTGGGCATTTTTTAAAATTTTTTTCTTTTAGTTTATTCAGTACAGTTTCTATCCTTTATTCCCATTCCAGCCCACCCACCCATCATTTATTTTAAATGTGGTTTTTGGTCACCTGCAGCTGCAAAATATACAGGTTTTGTTTTTGTTTTCCTAAAACAAACCTCTAAATAAACTGAATTATATAATTCTCATGTTTATCTGGTAAATATTTTAGTACATTAATATAATGATAATCTAGTCCATGTTTTTCTCTTTGTAAAATGTTAAATGGTCTTAAGTATGAGTGACTTATGACACTAGCAAAAGTGTGACAAGAGATGTTCAGGAAGGAGAGGGAGGGAAAGAAAGAGAAAAATGGAAAGAGAAGACTTGATCTGTGTTTAACTCCCATTTGTGAAAACACCAAGTTGCTGTTCTCTGCCTTTCTCAGTAGCACATACTGGGTAGTATAAAGAGCCCTGGCAGGCAGAGGTCTGGGTTATCTTCCTCTACATGCACCAGAGGCTGGGTGCCATCCTTATTTAGGATTACTTGAAAGATTATGTGAGGTTCATCAGAAAAGGGGAAATTTCTCATAAGAAGTCTGCAGATATTGGCAAATAGCTGCCATGAGGGTGAAGAAGGATGTTTTTAGTTGTGGATACAGTAAATTTGAATCCAAAAGCATCTCTCTTTAAAATGTACCCTTGGGGAACATTAGCTCTCCATTTCTATAGGCAAGGTGGCACCTTACTCCTCCTGGAGGTTTAACTCTGTGCATCTCACCTACCACAGGAGATGAAATTCTTAAAAGCTCAAGAAGCAACTGGCTCTTTGGATCTAAGTTAACATGATCTGTGCATGGGGAAAGGAGGTCAATTTAGGGGAGTATTAAGGAAGTGGACTAAATCTAGGCCTCTATAAATTTTGACAGTGTGCTGCACTCAAGACTAAATTACTTTACTCAGGGACTAGTCAGTGAGAGAGAGGAGAAGCTCAGTGTTTGGATGGAAGATTGACTGTAGTTATGAATGAGGAAAACAAGAATTCTGTAGGAATACACATTTGGCCTACTTTTAACATCTAAATAATTTATAATTCATTTCAACTCAATATAAATGTGCTCATTCCAGGCACTATAAGAACTGCTAATTTTTGCTATTATAAAATTGTATCTGCATTAGCCTCTCCAGGTTTCTATAATAAAATTCTACAATTTCAGCAGCTTAAAAACAAAAAACAAACCGAAAAACAGAAGTACATTGTTTCACAGCTCTGGAGACTAGAAGTCCAAAATCAAGGAACCTTGTTGTCTGTGTGTATGAGGTTTTCCTTTGTTTGTATTTGTTTTTGCTTAATTCCTTCACCTGCAATGATTACCAGAGGGAAACAGGGTGGGTAGGTAGAAGAGGGTAAAGGGGGGATAAATAGGGTTGGAAGGGGACTTGTTGTGGGGTAGTGAACACATAATACAACATACAGATGATATAGAATTGTTCACCTGATACCTATATAATTTTATTAACCAATGTCATCCCAATAAATACAATTTTTTAAAAAATCAAAGAGTCTGCGGGGCTATGCTCCCTCTGAAACCTGTAGGAAAGCAACCTTTCTTGTCTTTTCCTAGATGCTGGTATTTTGTGTAAACTTTGGGCTTTCCTACATTTGTAGCAGCAGAACTTAAATTTCTACCTCCCAGAAGCTTTCACCTGCTTACTTGTGACATAGTTCACATGTGATCATCTCCTATCATGTGACTGTATGCCTTTTTCTTCTTCTCTTATAAGAATACTGGTCGTATTAGATTAGAGCCCATCTTAATGGAGTATAATTTCATCTTTGTTTGATTACATTTACAAAGAATCTATTTCCATTTAATGTTCCATTCACATGTACTGAGGGTTAGCACTTTATATATATTTGGGGGAAGTGTTATGGCTTCTCCAAGCCATAACAGTATCATTTCAGTAACAGTCTGCATCACAGGCTAATTATGGGGAAGACACAACAACAATTAAAATGTAAGGACAGTGATAGGGCTTCTATGACAGGTATGTGTAGTGTGTGCTGGCAGCATGCAGTCAGGGCTTAACCCAGGTGTCTCTAAGACCTGTACAGTGAGGCAAAAAAGAGCCACAGAAAGACATTTTCAGGAAGAGCAAACAAATGTCAAAAAACAAAGTTACATGGACTCTTGTACCTGCACATTTATGGGAGTCACCAAACTCACAAAGTTGTGTCATTAGTTTAGAACACTGAAAAACTCATAAGGCTGACTGAATAGAAAAAAAAATAGTCAAACTGTCTTAAGAAGGTGCAAGCAGAGACTGTTGAAGGTTCACAGTATGAACTCTAGTTTCCCAGCGAGGAAATCTGCTTTCTCAATTCCAAGAGAAAAAAAAAGGTATGATTTTATTGTAAAGAATTCTTGATCATGGAAGACTATTTACTGTTCTTGCATGAAAGATGAAGTTTCTGAGCTCCAACAAGACACCATCCTCATATCATGCATGGCCTTTAGCACTGTCCCCCTATCTTGAGGACATTGGATATGTCAAATGGCTTGCTCACATGTGGGACTATTTATAAAGGTATGAACATACAAGAGGAAATAATGGGAAGAGGACCATACTACAGACTAGTAAGAGAGGGACTGTTTCCGTTATCAGACTCACAGAAGCGAGGGCAGGGAGTTTCCAGAGGAAGAAGAATGGTAGTGTGTGGAGAAGCTGTTTACTTCTGTATGGAAGCAGCTAGCAAAGAGCTTAGAGAATGACCTCAATCTCCCTTGGCTCTTTCCAGTCTCCTTCCTATGTATCCATTGAGAGAACACTGCTAGAACTCAGAAGGCAAGGGCATTTATTGATGTAATGCTTTCAGTCAGTCTTCCTGGGCACAGAAAAGGCTGCAGACCATGGAAAATGCATCAGGAGGGATAAATGGAAAAATATTCATGTTAGCCTGTTTAATGAACTGTCTAAAGAAATCTGTGGAAAAATAATTAGAACTAATCAAAGACCAAAGATGGTGGTGAGGAAAAAATTAAAAACCTTGTAAATATATAAAGCATGGACTTAATCAATAAATTCCAACCTGAACCAGAAAAGACCTCTCTTGGTAGGTTAAAATGGGAGTGAGATTAGGATGAATACAAAAAACACACACTGACTTAGAGAACTAACTGACTCTAGAAGTCAATGTCACTAAATTGATTAATAAACAACAGGAGGGCAAGTAAACAACTAAGATAAACTCTTACATACTAAAAAGTCATGTTTTGTTAAAAGGGACACCTAGGTCCTGTGCCATTTCCTGGTGCTAAAAATGTCCTGACCTGGATGTGGAAACTTTTCTCCAATGATGTAAAATTTGTAGTCATTCTTGGAGATGTCAGTCTAATTGAGCATGTACAAAGGGGGGAATTTAATACAACAAGGAATCCAGTGAAGACTTTGAACTATGTGTCTGGGTGAAAATGAATATGAGGTGGGCTTGCAGGGTGCATTACATGCCCTCAGGAAGTGATGGAATTCTGGGCACTAGGACCAGTGCAAAGAAAAAGATAGGAGTGAAGGAAGAGAAGAGTACAGTAAATAACAGTGACATGAGTAATTGCCTGAAGTACCCAAACAGGAAGGTTGAGTTGTTGAGACAGGAGAATGGAACTTCTCAGTTGCTTCCTGCTTTCATTGGTGAAATTATTAAATTTCAGCTAGGCTGAAATTATCTGGGCTGAATGTTTGGTCAAACATCATCATTAATGTTTCCATGAGGGTGTTTAACATGTTTGCTAGTGGATTTTGAGTAAAGCAAATTGCCCTTCCAAATGTGGGTGGGCCTCATCCAATTAGTTCAAGACCTTAACAGAACAAAGACTGACTTCTCCCAAGAATGAGGAAATTCTACTAGCAGATGCCCTTCAGATTTGAACTTCAAGCCTTTTCTGGGTCTGCAGCCTGTTGGCCTACCCTATAGAGTTTGGGCTTACTGAGTCTCCATAATCATTGAGAGAGAGAGAAAGAGACAGAGACAGAGAGACAGAGAGGCAGAGAGAGAGGGAGAAGAAAGGGAAAGATAAATTTATAAACACATTTGCATCCTGTTGGCTCTGTTTCTTTGCACAAACCTGCACGATAACCTTGGAGTTCCAGTGGTCTGGGTGCTTCTACTCTCTTTCCTCTCATTTTCTGTACATGTCCACCATGACACTAATCACACTCCATTATAACTAGCAGTGTTTATTTGTGTGCCCCCTGATGGAAATCCAGCTCCTTGATGGAAAGTGAGGCACAGGATTTGAGGAATCTCTGGATCTATTTCACACAAAGTCTCATGAGTCCTAGTGTAAACAAAACTATGAAAAATCACAGCCAAATTAAAGGTTTATTTTTACCTTTCTCCTTTTCTTCTCCCTCCTTCCCATAAATTGTCTTAGACTAAAACTCTGCTCCATTAACCCAATAGTTTGATGCTGTGGATTCTACCTCAATGTATAATCATAATTTAGATTCAGTCACTCCTACTCCTTGCAATCTCTTCTGCAAATGCAAGAATAAAAGTATTCAACTGCTCTTCATTACCTTCAAGATCTTTCATTGCTACCTATCCTTAAATATAGGCATTTTGTAATCACATTGGATTTCAAATCCCAGTGCTGGCACATTCTTGCTGACTATCTGACCTTGGACAAGTCGTTCAGCATTTCTGAGTCTTGGTTTCCTTATTTGTAAAATGTAGTTGATAAAGTTGGCTACCTTTCAAGGTTAATGTGAGGATTATAATATAGGAAAGTTCCTAGCCCCCAAAGGTAGATGGTTATAAAGTAGGGTAACCTAATATTATGGTGTAATAATTAATTGTGCCTTCTCTCCAACTCACTCTGGTACCAGTATAGATGATATCTATATAGTCATGAAATTTCTGAGGCTCTAGAAGCCTGGAGGGAACATTTCTGAAGGGAAGTTTCCATTATCAATAAAGCAGTTAGAAGGGTGAGGCACCTTGACAAGATTTTCCTTAGAATTTGACATTTATATTCTATTTGATTTATATTTCACCATTTTTAATGTTAAGACATCTTGGCAACATGTTAACAGATATTTCACAGTGACACACTGTCTTTCCTCTGTAAAGTACAAATGCATACTAATATGCAAAAGTGTTTGTCTTGAACCACTAACAAAAACACACATTTCTTATCTGGATGAATACAATGCTAATTTCATGAATCCACACCTGTATAGAAAGCATCAGGAATTGCAAGAAGATTGCAAGGAATGTTTACTCAAATCTCTAAAGGAAAACTAGTTTTCCATTTTCAAACAGCTCATAATGAAACCACCTTACAAGTCTGCATATCTTAATACTCTCCCTATCATGGTGCTCTGTTTCTCACTCCTATGGCAGCAAGCTCAGTTTTCACTAAAACTCATCAAAGAATGTATAATGGAGTAGATAGAGAAGCCATACTTGAAATCCCTCTAATATTCCTGAACATAATACTGCAGTGTGATTGCAGATAATAGGTTACCATCTGAACTATTGACAGAAATAATTATGTCCATCCAGTTAGGTCTAACAGTGGTCAGCCTTGCTTCCCAGAGTTGGACCACCTTCAGTGAGTTTACAGTTTACAAATGGGCTATACAAGGATCAGGTAGTGTAGAGAAAACAAGAGTCACCTATGACATAAGATGGAACAACTTATGGACATGTATTTCTCACTGAGCTTTATAATTTTGGCAGCTGTATTTTACACCAAAGAAAAATGTAATTGGGTTGTTGGTGTCATGTTCATCTGTAATGAAATAGAGTCCTTGTACTTTCTGTTGACATCTTTCTCATGATTTCTATCGTGAATATTTCTCCCAACATACACACACATGCATGTACACACACATGCAGGCACACATACACACCAAAAGGAAGTATTTACTTTCATTGCTTGACCAACTCTTCCACAAGAAGAAAGTTGGCTCAAGACTTCAAATTGTTTTACTCACAAATTGGATAGCCTTTATTGCAGAAGGAATCTGGCCAGAAAATTGTCACTGGATTACAGAGTTCATAAAATTGTGCTATCTACCTACTGGGTAATGGTCTAGTTGAAGATTCATCACTGTGAAACAGCTGAGATAATTTTTGTTTTCCAAATGTGTTGATGAGGCTAATAAGTTATAAAAATAAGATTTCCTTATAGCCATCAGATCTAAAGCCTTTGCAAGGGGCCCTAAAGCATGGAAGCAACCATTCCTCTATCACTATGAATCAATGTGCATTGGTTCTCTGCTGGGCCAGACACTAGTGAGGCACCGATGATATAGAAATGATTAAGATATGGTCTTCCAACTCCACAGAATCTATAATTTCATGTCCTGGTAGTAAAAAGCACCCAAGTGTTTAGCCTTCCCCACTCATTCCCCACTGATTAATCCTCCATGCAACAGGCAGGATGAACTTATATAAACTTAGATATCTCCCACTTTGTCTTTTATCTGTGTAAATTCCATGCTCTGTATGTGTGGATTACAGTTTTTGAAGGGCATGGTTGTGATAATATACAACCTTGAATGAATTAACAGTCTTAGAACAATGCCTGTGCTTATTATATCTTCCAAATTATAATTAATATTATTATAATTGTTGTCTGTGGGACCATAAGGAAGGCCCTTGATTGTTGCATGTCATTTTCTTTCTATAGAAGTAGAGGGTGATAATAACAGCTTTTATTATTGTTGTGTAGTCAATTACATGAGTTAACATTTCAACAATGGTGGATGACTGACATGGGGCAGGTGATAAAGAAAATGTAGGCCATTCTTCTTTTTGTCTTCCCCCTCCCTCCCTTGGAAACACATCCACTGTCTTAATGGGCTACAGGTTCAGCTCATCTGGGGAGGAGCCCAAAGACTTCTTCCCAGTAGTGAAGTGCCCTTCCCTAAGGTTGGAATCCACACATGGTTGACATGTGCTGTGGCTCACTAGCAATTTATTCAGGTGGAAGAACAATTGTATTTTCACTTGTGTTTCAAAGGGCCACTTTATTTTCCTTGAATGATGTGTTTTCCAGAGGACATTTTTTCAAATAAAGAAGAATGATAATAGCTTAGAGGAAGGAAGGAGAAGGGTCATCAAGGAACATGTATAAAGGATCCATGGACAAAGACGATAGGGGGTAGGATTCACTGAGGGAGGTGGAGGTGGGTAGGGCAGAGGAGAGTAATGGGTAGATAATAGGTACAACTGTAATTGAAAAACAACAACAAAAGAAAAGAAAAAAAAAGAAAATGAAATAGCATAAATAAAACAAAATAACCAACCAAAAAATAAATAAATGCATCTTTCTCTGTTTAATACATTATGTTGTCCACCTAGGGATTCCAAAAGGCTGATCTCTAAGGCAAAGCTGGTTTCTCTAGGCTAGCAGGTAGCACAATATTCTGTAAATTAAACCATTAAATAAAACTACTAAGTCATAAATATGTAGCATTATCCTGAAGTTAAAGCATTGTCACTTCTGAATTATCAAAATTTTTAATTGGCAGTTAGAGAAAATCCTCTCACAATCCCTTCAACATAGCCAGTTGATTCCTACCACATGGACAAGAAGAAAAGACTCAGGGCCAAGATGGAAAGGTGGCATCACTGTGTTTTTTTCTCATTTATTTGCATATTCTTGCATTCATCCCCCTTTACTAACTCACTCAGTTTCCTATACCATTATTAATAATAGAACTTATTTTTAAAGGTGTTGTGAGGTTCATATGAAATAATCAATGTAATCCATATGAAAAAATGCCTGGCATTATATACCCAATATGTGGTAGCTATTATTTATTATTTCTATCCCTTTTTTAAAAAAATAATTTTATAGGGGAAGGGAGGGAAACATCAATGTGTGGTTGCCTCTTGCACACCCCATACTGTGGACCTGGCCCACATGTGCCCTGACTGGGAATCGAACCAGCAACCCTTTGGTTCACAGGCTGGTATTCAATCCACTGAGCCACACCAGCCAGGACCTATTTCTATCACTTTATGCCCTGAAACCTTGACTCTGGTTTCTTAGGATGCAGTAATTATAATAATAAGCATTAATTTTTATGACTGCCCAACATCTGACACACTAAAATCACTCATGAATATTAATTAAACAATACGAATAAATATACTGTAAAATGAATATGCCATCATGATGTGAATATTTGAATTTGGTAATAAATTTTGCTATTTGACAGTTGTTTGGCCAATTAGTCCTTAGCCATGCGTGTGTGTATGTAAGAGCATGTGCACATGCACATGGATTTGTTGGAGCATAGTAGGAGAGTTTGAGCACTTGCTGCCTGTTAAGACCTATGAAAAGCACTATCTTTTTTCACCAGTTTTTATTTTAAATCATCCAAATGTACAGAAAAGTTGAAAAGACACTAAAATAAGCCTCTTATACTTTTCATCTACATTCTCCAACTGTTAACATTTTGCCACATTTGTACATTTGTGCTACCCTCATCTCTCTCTCTGTCTTTCTCGTATTATGTCGCTCTCTTCTTTCTCCTCCCTTCCTCCTTATAATTGCCTGTTTTCATAGAACTGTTTGAAAATAATTTGTAGACATAATAATTTAAACCTAAGGATTTCAGCTTGTAGATCCTACAACAAAGATATTATACTGTATAGCCACAATATCAGAATCATACATACAAATAAACATTAATTAAATCAATATCCAATATATAGTCTATCTTATCCGTATTGTCTTTTATAGCATTGTCTGTATTTATATTTTTTATATTTTTATTTGGGATTGAAGCACTGTCCACATGATGGATATTTTTAAAAATCTTCAGCTGAGGATTTGTTTATTGATTTCAAAAAGAGAGGAAGGGAGAGAGAGAGACAGTGAAACATCGATGTGAGAGTGAAGCATCAATCAATTGCCTCCTATATGTGCCCTGATCAGGAAACAAACCCACAACCTTTTAGTTTCCAGGGTGATGCTCCAACCAACTGAGCCACCCAGCCAGCGCCACACAATGAATGTAATGGTTATGTCCTTTTAGTCTCTTTTAATTTGAAGACTCCATCCCCTAACTCATGTTATTCAATATTTTCTTTGCTTTTCATGACAGTAACTTTTGAAGAGTAGTAATACAAGGCATCTCTTAAGTAAAATATTTCATATTTTTTTCTTTTTTATTTTAATTGTTGTTTCAGTACAGTTTTCTGTCTTTTATTCTCATCCCAGCCCACCCCTTCAAGTCCTCCCCACCTCCCTCCCATTTCCACCCCCCTGCCTAGTTTTTGTCCATGTGTCCTTTATACTTGTTACTGTAAACCCTTCCCCTTTTCCTCTAAAATCCCCTCCCCTATCCCCTCTAGTCACTGTTAGCCTGTTCTCTATGTCAGTGTCTTTGATTCATTTTGCTTGTTTGTTTTATTGTTTAGGTTCCTGTTAAAGGTGAGATCATATGGTATTTGTCTTTCACTACCTGGCTTATTTCACTTAGCATAATGCTTTCCAGTTCAAAAAAACTATGGTATGTTTACACAATGGAATTCTATGCAGCAGAAAGAAAGAAGGAGCCCCTACCCTTTGCGACAGCATGGCTGGAACTGTAAAGCATATTTTATTTTTTTTAATTTATTCATCATCATTAAAATACTTTGGCAGACAACCTCATGGGTAGTGAGTGTTCTCAGTGCATTCTGTCATGAGGGATAGGACATCATTGTGGACCATACTGGGGAGGCTCGCTTCCATCCCTTGGCTAAAGCAGTTCTGCTAGATCTCTACATTGTGAAGTTATCTATGTGATTCTATGGGAATATCTTATTCCCCAATATTTCCTCACAATCTGTTAATAATTCTAACCCATCGAATGGTTACATGAGACTATTCAAGTGATTTTCTAATTCTACAATTCCTTCTAATCTGTAGCTGTCATTCTGCCTTCTTCTCCAGAAAAGGCTTAGAAAATTTCTCTCCCTCCTCCACCTCCCTTTGTATCACTACAAACCCATAAATTATTCCATTTAAACATCTTGTTACTATTATCATTCTATTTGATGTTAAAATTATCCTTAATATAGCTAGCCACGATTCCTTTTTTTCTGCTCCTATGTCCTTTTTAAATGCCTTCATTAATCTTGGAATACTCCCTTGCTTCCTAGCACAAGATGTTTGAAGATGTTACCTTGATGTTTCATTGCCTAGACCCAGACTCAGCTATTTTCCAAAAGAAATCTAGTTCATTTTTGTAGCAAATTCCTTTTGGAAATGAACATCTAGGCATTAGATTTGCTAATTATTTCCAGAGAAATAAGGCCCTTCCTGCATGTGAAGCAATTTTAGTGAACACAGAAGGAAAATGCATATATATGTTTCAGACCAGAAATGTGAGCTGAACGAGAGACAATTCTACTCTATTCTTTGAGGATTTTTGTTTGTTTGTTTTTATTGATAATCTCCAGGGTCAGAGTATAAGAGCCACGAAGAAAAGGAAGCAGATACTCTTACATTTGCAGAAGGCTTATCTCTTTCTGTGACCTGGTAAGAGGAGATATAAATAAGGCATTGACTATCCCTTCTCAGTACTAAGGCAAGATCTCTGCAGTTAATGCACTGCCTTATGGATCCATCTGAGTTCAATCTTGGCTACTTTAGTTCTTCTAAACTACTATTTATTGTGAACCTGTGGCACAGGTACTGGGTTATATCATCTTAGAGTTGATCTCATTTAATTCACAAGAAAAAGTGTGAGGTGGAGATCCTTTCTCATTTTTTTTTTGAGAAAATGTAGGTTCAGAGAGATTGACGAGTATGTCAGCATTGCTCAGTTAGCAAGTGACAGATGTGGAGATCGAATTAGCTCTATGTAAGTGAGCTGCTGTTTCCTGAGAAGCACCACAATAGTTCCTGCCACAAAGATACTCCTACAGACCTCATAAAATTTCTGACAGCAGCTACAGCCTGTGCACCAGCACCCAACCCTCTTTGCACCAGGTGATTTGGATTTGGAGGCCCCTTTCTCCTCTCCCCTGCTCAGAGGGTAGGGCATGGAGCTAGTCCACACCCTCTTCTCCTGCCCCCAAAGCACCAGACTTTCAGCTGCAATAGGGACTCTTTCCAAGAACAAGCTATGAATGCCCTCAGGGCTCAGAATGTCATTTGGCTTTGTGCCCCTCAAGCTACTACCTTCTAAGTCCCTAACATAATGCTCTGCACACACTAAGCATTTATTAAAATTTTCTTCAATAAAGCAGCAAGCAATAAACAAATAAGTATGATACAGTATGCATGGAGTCCATTCAAAAACACACCCTCCAAGACCATAAAACTGATTTCTGAGGTTTCTTTGATCTTGACACCTATTTTAAAGCACACAAAGAGAAAAATAAACTACCAAAAGGTATGTAAAAAGTGAAGATTCAAGTGAGGCAGGAGGATAAATCACAGTCAAGTCTGACCACAGTCATGAGATCATGAGGTCATAAAGTGTAGCCCAAGCAGCAAATGGAATAGTGGTCATGGCTAGATCTGGCCCCTGGCCTCACACTGGGATGTCTGCTCCAGCTAGTGCACAGTGCATACAGCCATACCAGGGGCTGAGATTTTGATGCTCACTCCCCTCAACTGCAGAAGCTCAGAAAGCAGCAGTTCTGCAGGGGTTTCAGTAAGGCGTGATGAATTCACCCATAGGCAGCTGGACTGATCCACCCCAGAGGAAACACAACTCAGAATGGAATTCTGATGCCTTTTAAACCTTTGGATATTGTTTTATACTAATTGTCTTCCTTTCCTCTAAAAGGTGAGAGGAAGGTGGCATTGACTTCTCAGCACAGGACCCAATAAGTGTTTCTAATAATGAGATTGTCTCTCCTGACCCTCCCTGAATCATTTCATCAGAATGATTTGTAGCAGTTCAACTTTGATTTTGAATCACCTGCCCTGAGCCAGGAACTCTCAACTCTGTGTGTTCTATTAATTTATCATAAATTACCTAACATGGATTCTATCCAGTTTATAGAGAAGAGATTGAGGCTTTGAGAGGGTGAACTGTCTCTACTAGGAATGTAGTCAGTGCAGAGCCCACAGGGTCCCAGGCCCAAGGTCCCTAAGCCCTTGCTCTTCTCCATAGAATCTGCCTCCATTCCCCACAGAATCTCCTCCCACAGGGACATTTACCCAGCACTTATTGCCTGCTATTTAAGTGGCAAGATAAAATAGAAACATATGAAAAATTAAATAACTATCAATGAAAAATGACAAGAGATATCACTAGGCTGTAGATGTGTAGATGGTAAATGAGTGGTAAAGACAGTGCTTTCAGGATTAGTTAAGCTGCCTTAATCCTTGGCATAGAAAATTCACTTTGTCAACATAGATAAGTGTATCAGAAATGACCCCAGGGACCTTAATATAGACTTGCTTTATTACAGTAGGCATATAAGTGAATTGACACATTTTTGAAAGACTATAATCATCTCCCCACAGTGATTTAAGTTCAATTAAGCTGGATATTGATGATCTGTAGAGTTCCTTCCAAGTATTGTGATAGAAAAACTACAGTGCTTCTTTTTCTTTTTTTTCCTGGTTCTGCAAAAAGACAAATATGAGTGTACAATGAAGTTTTGTTTATTTTATGAAGTGAAGTTTATTTTATGAAGAATGGTCTCCATGGTAACAGATAGAATAACTTGCAGCATCTGTAATTATTACTACTAATAATAAATAATCATCACACTAATATAGCAACCAGATAGAATAAGAGAAATAAAACTGAGAAAAAAAACTGTGTCTCTGTATGTAAACAGTTTAGCACTTCTGAAATGAGAGCAACAGGAATCAGACAGGTCACCAGAAACCCAGGATGGGAGGTCACAGGGATCTTTCTGGATGATGACTTGGCAAGACGTTACAGCAGTATAGAATGTTGCAGAATATTCCACCATGACTACTCTACTGGGACTTTTTAATAGTCTTTTTTTCTTCTCTTGTTGATGTTGTTGTTGAATGTAGGTATATTTTGATATTATAACTTGAAATTGCTCTTTTAAAATTTGGACCATCACATAACTATGCAGAAAAGAGCTGCTTTGGAAATGTTAAAAGATAGAACCCAGTAGAATATAAATTACAGTGATTGACTAATCTCACCACTTGACAAAATCTCTTGAAGTTCTACAAGGTGCTCAATGCTATCCTAGGATTGGTTGGTCAGAGGATAAAGACTGCTGTTGACCTGTTTTCCATTTTCAAGAAAAAAGTACACAGTGTCCACTGGACAGGCTTCTCTAACAATGCTCCCTTGCCCTTAACAGATCTTTAGGCAACCCCACTAAACTCATAATCTTAAGAGTGCTTATAACAGCATGACATATGTGTCCTTCTTGTGTATACAACTGTTTATTCTAAAATAATGCTGAACTTTGAAGGAACTTGAGAGTGCATTATTGTCCTATGCATGTACTCTAGTGGCAAGCACAGCACTAACTGGACACATAGTTGAACATAAGAATTAGTGATATGTTTTACATCTTGGGAGTTCTAATAGTTATATGGGGATATAATTGAAAGCTAAATTCACAATGTAATTAAAATTGCCTTACTAATCTACATAACAATGGATTGCTATGTCTTTGAAATAGTGCTTTGGAACTTTATTGCACATGCTATTGGATAGCCTATGACCTATGAATCAATTGTATATAGGTGATATGGTAGGTAGTATGGCTCACAGTCATGAGATCATTCACATTTATGCCAGTGAATGATCATCATGGCTAAATGATGCTTTTAAAAAAACAAACATATCATTTTTATTTTAAAAATTATTGAGCTATAATTGACAGATAGCATTGTATAAGTTTAAGGTGTAAAATGTGTTGATTTGATACATTTATATATTACAATAAGATCACCACAGTTATGTTAGCTAACACCTCTATCATATCACATAATTATCATTTTTTGTGTAGTGAAAATAAGACCTTGTTTCTTAGCAACTTTGAAGTTTATAATATGAAAGTGTTGACTATAAACATTAAGTTTTGCATTAGATCTCCATTTCCCCAAAGCTATAGTTATTAAAACAGCATGGTACCAGCATAAAATAGTGATATAAACCAATGGAACAGAATAGAGAGCCCAGAAATAAACCCTTTCATTATAGTCAAATCATATTTAACAAAAGTGTGAAAGACATTCAATGGAGAAAAAATAGTTTCTTCAATAAATGGTATTAGGAAAACTGGATTACCACAAGCAGAAAAATAAAATTAGACCCCTATCTTACACCACCCACAAAAAATAATTTCAAATGGATTAAAGACTTAAACATAAGATCAGATACCATAAAAATCCTAAGTGGGGAGAACCATTGGGAAGAAGCTCATGAACATGTTTTGGTGATGATGTTTTTTGGATATGACATCAAAAACACAAGCAACAAAAGAAAAATCAATAAGTGGAACTTCATCAAATAGAAAATGCTTTGCACAATAAAGGAAACAAAATAAAAATACAACCTATGAAATGGAAGGAAATACTTACAAACCATATATTGGTGGAAAAGCAAATATTTTAAATATATAACTATTACTTTAGACTCAGTGATATTCTTAGTGAATTGAACAGATCCTTGACAACTCAAAATTTCAAAATGCATTCTTCTCTTGAGCAGAAAATTTGTCTTGATAACTCAAGACCTGTATTCTCTTGAGCAAGTTAGAGAACTGGGCTCTGTTTCTCATCCTGGGCTTGAATGGTGGTGAACAGCAGAAAGAATGATAGAGAATACACTGGAGAGCAAAATGGCATAGCAATGTGTTTTTTTTGTTTTGTTTTAGATTGCTGGGTCCATAAGAATTAAACAGAAAATTCTGCTGAAGAATTTTGGGAAATGTAAAGGACACCAATAAATATAGTGACATGAGGCTATTCCAGAGTGAAAAGATAATTGCACAAGATGGTAATAATTTATCATCCAGCAGCAATAGCAGCAACATACAGCAACAGCAATAGTACAGTAAATACACTCCTTCCTGCTTATTAATCTCTTGTTGAATGAGCTCCCCACCCCAACTCTTTAAGGGGAATGAAGTTGAGGTTCTCCTTCTAATGTTATAAAAAAGATTCTAATGTATAAATTCTTAACTGTTTTGCTTGCTAGACAACCTATTATGTGTCCATGTTAAACATATAATTATAATATTATAAATCATTATAATATCATCAAAAGAACTGATATTAAAGTCCCTGTTTTCCAAGGAGGAAACTTCAGAGGTGGTTATATAACTTGCTCAAAGTCTCACAGTTGGCAAGCAGTAGAGCACAGGTTCTAACTGGATGGACTTGTGTGTAATCTAGACTGTCTCAAGGAACCTTGCAGCCCTAGCCACTGCTCTAGAGACCAGAACTTATGTCCTGTGGTGGAGAGTCCTGTGCTACAGGAAGACAGCACAGGGTGTGGATTGGAGCCTGGGGGATTTTATGATGTTTTTCCAGTCATAGTATTTAGGTGATTTACTCTCATTGTCTGCATGAAACTGGACCTTCCTGAGTTATAGGGCAACCTCTATAGGTTTTCTTATGTAGAAGTTCAAGTTCACAGAACTTCAAAAAAGAAAACAATTTCTGGTCTAGATCTTTCTAAATTGGTGTTTTCCTCATATATTTTGATAGATCTTAGGGAGACAAGGCTGCTCAGTTTAACTTATTTCCTCTTAAAGTGTTTCTTATTTTATTCTCTGGAAAAGAACCCTTTTAATACAAACTATTATGAGAACTACCCAAGGCCACTTACAGCTTCTCCTTCTTCTGGATGGTGTTGTGAATAATAGCAGCACCTGAGATCTGTGAAATCTTTGATGCTTTTATACATAACAGACACCATAGATTTTTGTGGCATGCTTAGAAATTTAGTTAATAACAGACTTCCTCATACAAATCCCCTCACTTAATCTTTACAACCACCCTGTACAATTGGCATTATTGATGCTTTTCAAATGTTACTGATGGGGAAACATACTTTACAAAAGTAATCATTTGACCAAGTTTGCTTAGCCAGTTAAGTAGCAAGCTGGCACACAAATCCAGATCTTCTGAACTCAGAGCCAAGGCTGCATACACTAATGTCCACCTACCCTTTGACTAAATTGACCTTCTTGAATATTTGGCTTCATGGGTCCAATTTTAGTACAAGCATGTGTGGGTTCATGAATGAATCCCCTGCGTGCACCTAAAAGACTATCCAGAGCAAATCTTGCTTTTTTGAAAATCCTTCAGAGCTGACCTTCACATCAAACTTCTCTAGTTAAAATTACAATACCCATCCTAGACCAGGCAGCCAGAACATTAGCCACCGTGGTCAGCTCCAAGTGGCACTGACTGCTGGCCTTTAATACTGTCAGGGTCAGGGCTTAATCAGCACTACTGCAGGGGAAGCTGAGGGGAAGAAATAGAAAGAGAGAAAAGATAATAGTCATTTACTCCCCTGCTTTCAGTCTTTATTCTGCTATCTCCCAGGAGAGAAAATAAAAAGGTTATTTTTGAAAGGAGAGCCAACAAAGAGACCTACAATTTGAGTAATCAGCTCTCTTCCTGTCACTCATCTTGTGCTTGTAATGAGGGCTCTGATGTCTAAATGCATTGTGGGAGCACTTTGGAGCTCTTATTGTTCCCTTGTATCTTCTGTATATTGCATATATCAAAAATGCCAATAGTTGAATTATTAAAACTTCAATTTACCTTGCTGCAGGGTACAGAGAGAAGGGTTGGCAGTATTAGTGGCTTTAAGAAGAAAGATTGTTTGTCTAACTCAGCTTTCTTTTCCATTTTTCCAAAGACAGAATATGATTTTGGCAAAGTGAACCAATGACTAAAAGAATAAGCAAGTAAATTAATGAATGCATGAACAATTAGATGAATGGATTCATAGGTATGAAAATCTGTGTTTATCATGAGGGAAATCCAAATTTCTAAGATTTAACAATGCTGTGTGGATCACTTTTGAAATCAGACACATTGGATACAGTAAGATTTGGGACAAATTTGGTTTTCTGGATCTTTCACTTATCTATATATCTATATCTATATCTATATCTATAGAGATAAAGATATAGATATATAGATGTCTACCATGGTGGATTGTCATAAGTAGGGTTATAAAATGTCCCAGAATGGGGTAGTAACATATCATCTATTATTAGACTGTGCTTTCTTTTTCTGTTTCTAAGCACTATGGACATTTTAAAATTGTCAGTCTTTATTTGTCCCTCTACAATAATGTGTTATTGAGTAATTACTTTCTTTTAGTTATTTTGTCACATTTGTCCATATCAGCACCAGCATTTTTGTTTTTTATTTTAATTATTTGTGTAGTATTATTTTTTAACAACATGAACCATGTCCTATTTTTATATTCCAAGTCAAAATCCAGTAACCTTCATTCTAATTTATTTTCAGACTTTATAGAAAATGCAATTCTGCCTCAATTAAATATTGGAGATATCTGGATTGTAAGTGGGCTGGTCTTATACTTAAGATGAATCAGAATGTTTGAGCATAGTTCAATTTTATGCTTTAAGAAATGGGACATTTTTTTAGAATTGACAAGTACTTTAGAGATCATTAGAACCAAATTATATTTTTCTCTTTCCTCCTTGTATTATATTGACACTAAAGTGGAAGGCAAGTCACAGTCTAGCCTCTTGGTAGTGCTAATTAATATAGTGGTTACTTCCAGAGTATATACCCACCATCTTTGCCTACTAGATATACCTTGGACTATTTCTTTGCTTTTTAGACTTTGGTTTTCTCATTTGTAAGACTGAGGAGGTGAGGAAGGAAGGAAATCGCATGATGTCTGTGTTGGACTCCTTTGCAACCTTGAAAATCTAGGAAGAATATTGATGGTATTATGTGGTAAAGATTCTAAGATGGCAAAAGCTTTTTAAGACTTCTTATTCCTCCTTTGCTTTATTTGTAAGCATGTTCATTATTAAATTATATGCCCAATTGCAGCAAATTATTTAGCTTAAGTTATTATTAAAGCATATATAATGCCTCTCAAATAGTTCCTTGCAACTATATTTTTGGCCACAGTATAGGTGGTTTTGCTGTCCTTTTATTTTTATTTTTTACTGATGATAAAACACGAGGGAAACAAACAATCCAATTATGAAATGAGTAAAAGACCTGAATAAACACTTCTCCAAGGAGGATATACAGAGGGTCCAGAGACATATTAAAGGATTCTCAATATCACTAGCCACCAGAGAGATTCAAATTAAAACCACAGTGAGGTATGACTTCACACCATTGAAAATGGTCATCATAAACAAAGCAACAAATAAGTGCTGGGGAGGTTGTGGAGAAAAGGGAGCCCCAGTGCATTGTTGGGGGATTATAGATTGGTGCAGCCACTGTGGAAAACAGTACAGAATTTCCTCAGAAAACTAAAAATGCAAACAACTGCCTTTTGACCCAATGATTCCACTGCTGGGATTATACCCTAAGAACCCTGAAACATTTATTCAAAAGGACCTATGCACCCCAATGTTCATAGCAGCATTATTTACAATAACCAAGTGCTGGAAATAGCCTAAGTGCCCATCAGTAAATGAGTGAGTCAGAAAATTGTGGTACATTTACACAATGGAATACTATAAAGCAGAAAGAAAGAAGGAGCTCCCACCCTTCACAACAGCATAGGTAGAACTGGAAGGAATTATACTAAGTGAAATAAGCCAGGCAGTGAAAGACAAATGCCATATGACCTTACCTGTAAGTGGAACCTTATTAACAAAAGAAACAATCCAGAAAAATGGAACCAGGGACATGGAAATAAAGAACAAATTGTCAGTGACCAGAAGGGAAAGGGAAGGGGGCAAATGAGTGAAAGAAGGGGAAGCTTCAAGTCAAGGAACAGGTTTAAAGAATCCATGGACAAGGACAATAGAGGGAGGACTGAATGTGGAAGAGGTTAGGTAGGGCAGGGGAGAGCAATGAGGGAGGGGGAAATGGAGACAACTATAATTGAACAACAGAAAGTAAAAAAATAAATAAATAAAACTGAACACCCAAAAAGTTAGGTACCTTATTAAAGCTTGTTATTAGTGGAAAGAGGTTTCACATACAGATCTCTCAATTCATAAACAAATTTGTCTCCACTCTCCTTGTCTTCCATTCTTACTTGTCACAGGAAAAACGTGTTCTTTCTCCCTGAGTTAATGGTCTTCATCTCTGCATGTTCTTTTATTGTATGTCTCCACAAATATATTTGTCAAAGATAGGTAACATAGAGAATAAATGATAAAAACTGTAATTAAGTGCCTTGGAATTCAGTGTGTATTGTACAATTTCATCCTTGTTAATTGTGTATATTTTACAGATATTCTCCCTGGATAGGTCTTATTTTCTACTCAGATCTTATGGTTTTCTGAGATAATCATCAAAACTAATGTTTTTTTTTTCTTGAAAAGTAGGGGATGTCAGTAGCTGGAAGGACTGCTTAGTCACTTACTATGCAATCCGAAGTAAACTTCCTAAGTCTTCTCACTCACATTTCCCTCATTTCTGATGTGGTGATATTGACTCCCTTCTGATTTAAGTAATATTGATTTTTGAAAGAGATAATAGACATTAAGTGCTAACCATACAGCCTGTGAAGTAAGGGTGTGCCATTAAGGGGCATGTATGAGATTGTGGCCACTTAATTTGGAGGTTCGGATTCACAGACGATAAAGACCCCAAGTCAAAGATGAATAGTTAAGCACTTTATTAAGTGAGAGCAGAAAGAAAAGCAAGAATCAAGAGCATACATCACCTGATGAGAAATCACCAACACCCGGACATAGACTCTGGGGTATCCCGAAGGCAGCAGTGGTGAGCGTTTGTCTGGGAACAGTTCCAAGTGAAGCGTTCTTCCCTTGGATGGGATTCCAAAGTCTCACTTTGGGGGCTATGATTTAATATGTTGTAGTGGCTACACACCTAGGGCCTCATGTGATTTTGACTAACTGTTCCCTCTGGGAGAAGGGCCAATTCTCCCAAGGGAACAGCTAAAGATCAAAAGGTGCTAATCTCCTGGGGAGAAGAGCTAGTTCTCCCTAGGAGACAGCACTATATTTTACTTTTCCAATGAAGGTCATAGCTCAGGTATAAACAGGGAGAATTCTTAAAGTCCTTTTAACTCTTCAAAGGTCTCCAGAACTTTAACTCCAAAGATTACTAACCTTTAATTCTAACTTCCAGTGGAGCTCTATGAGGAGCAAAAACTGTCTGGTCAAATCCTTTTTTTTTAATATTTTATTTATTTTACTTTAAGAGAGAGGGAAAGGGAGGGAGAAAGAAAGGGAAAGAAGCATCAATATGTGGCTACCTCTCACACATCTCCAACTGGGGACCTGGCCTGCAACGGAGGCATGTGTCCTGACTGGGAATCAAACTGGAGACACTCTGGTTCACAGGCTGGCACTCAATCCACTGAGCCACACCAGCCAGGGCTGGTCAAATTCTTTATGTGATCAGAGCACTCAGGTAGTGATTAATTTTTGCATGTCATGCCACCCATCAAACTGAATGCATGACCTTTCAGCTTTATTGAGGTACATAAGTGTGATCTTTTATTGAACTGCCTTCTAATCTCTACTTCCTTTCATTGTGTTCTGTGGGCAGAGGACAAAATATGGACATCAGTGCAGCACAACAACACAGAGCTTACCCATGTGCAGGGCACCAGCCCTGAGAAGCCCTACTTCATGGCCTTGGATTATGGGGGCAGCGTAGAGCAGCTGGAGGCTGTGATTGACAGCTCAGAGCACTGTGAGCAGGAGGTGGCCTACTACTGCAGGAGGTCTCGCCTGCTTAACACACCAGGTAAGGCTCACCCTTGCCCCTACAACTATGCATGGTCATGCAAGTCTATCACAGGGTGGCAGAAGGGCTCCACCAACCTGGAATATCATGGAGATGAGTGTTTGGCAACAAGGGAGCTGCAGTTGCCATCCTGCACTGATCAGTGGTGAGAAAGACTGCTAGGAGAAGATGGGCTAGTCATCACTTTGACACTCTTTGAGCATGTACCCAGGAGGACCTTCCATAGACTCCTACAGTTTCTCCTCATCCCCAAAAGGGAATGATGGTGATGCCCATCCTGCAATAGTTGTGATAATGAAAAGTGTCTTAAGAGCAATGGCAATTAAAGACACAATTTAAGTCATACATAAAAAAAATATGGAGGTGAGGCATTTCTGGAAGAGGGAATAGTATATGAGAAGGCACCAAGGATCTCTGCACATTCACCAAAGAACACTGAGTTATGTCTGGGGCAAAAGATACACAAGGAGCAGTGTTAGGCAATGATACCACCGGTCAAGCAGGGACAGTACTAATTACCCGAAAAGTGAAAGCCCTAATGGGAACTTATTTTATTAAAATAAAATTTGCCTCTAAAAAATTAGATTAACCACTTTTTAATCTTTTCCCATGGCTATTTCTCAGAGTGAATGGTTGATTTAGTTATTAACATGTTGGCAAAAACAAGAAACAAAACCAAGCAAATGAAAAATCCTTCTAGGACTGCCTACCAAAGCCACAAAGAGATTTTGCAAAATGTCAGATGTGCTTTGTCAATGATTATGCATGCCCTAGGAATCAGTCATTTTTTTGTAAATGTTACGTCATCATTTGTTTCATGGCAGAAAATAGGCTGCCCACCACAGGGATGTGGGATGTCCAAGAAAGAAAGTCAGAATCTTTAGTTTCAAGTAATTTACAATCCAAATTTACAATTTGGAGGTTAGGAATTGTGAAAAGCTTGAGAAACCTGGACAATAAAATGACAAAAAAGGAGACCAGATAGAAGCCTCAATAACTATAATACATAGCTTCACTGATCTAGAATCTTTAGGGGAGGCCTTATGTCACATAAGTGAAATTTCCAGATAACTGTCACTTATTCCTTTAAGCACCAAAAATCTCTTGAGAGAATTTCTAACTATTTGAAATAAAAATCTCAAATGGATTAAATGCTCCCTTGCCTTCTTAAACAGATAATTCTGCACATAAAATGTAACCTTTTCCTCATGACTCAGTACAATCATTGTGAAAATCAGTTATTGTACTTTCCTTGGACCCAGCCATGCTTGCAGGATGATTAGATTATTAGATCAGAGGCTCTGGTTTGTTTGGTGGCCCTTTCCCACCATCAGCAAGTGGTGCGGCTACCTTGAGAGATTCAATGTTTTTATTTGTTCCTCTTTCTCTTTCTTCTGGCAGTCAAGCCCACACATGATACTCTCAACACTATTTGCAAAATGCTTGTCTCAAAAGCCAACATACTTGTTATTAATTGTGTGGTTTCTAGTTTTCTAAGGATTCGGTTTGCTGGGATTTAGGTAAAATGTGAGTGTGTTTATTGTGATAGTGGTACTTTCCTGAGTTTCTGCATTCTGTGATATTAATTTGACTACACCATTGATGCTGTACATGTTTTTTTTTTAACATTACTACCTTTAATTTATGAGGATATTTGAGTGGGAGGGGCATGAATTTGGGAACAGGCCATATAGAGGGTAACGTCTTGACCCTCTCTGCCTCTAAGTAATTATGTAACATCGTTCAAGTCATTAAATATTCAGTTTTACCACTTATAAATGTACATGAAAATCCTGAACTAACAAGGCTAATAGGAAGACTGAATGCAAAATGTTGCCTCTGCTCCTGTGCCATACCTGACACACAGTGGATGTCCAGCAAACCCGAGTGACTGTATTTCTTTCCTAGCTCACACCTTCCATCCCAGCAGGGAACATCCAAAATTTGTGTTATAACGGAAAATAAGTCTAAGGAGCACATTACTTCTATTTTAATAGCATGAATAGAATAATTATAACGATTACAGTTCATGCAAGAAAATAATCTCATCCCCCAGAGAAGAAGAATGTTACACTTAGCTGTGTATCCTTCCAGATGTTCTGCCACATGGATATTCACAAAAGTGAGAGCATACTATATGTATATTGAGGTTTGAAGGTATGCATTAATCCTTGTTTCCCCATGGGCTCTGAATCAAATGAGGTAAATAAGGGAGGATAATGGGCATGTGCATACAGTGTCTGCTTTCTCCTGAGCTGGCTTGAAGAACACAGCATGGACCAGAGGCAAAGGGGACCTCCTTATCCCTTGCCACAGTGGTTGTGTCACTGGGTGAGGGGGCTGTTGACAGACACCCTCAGAAAGATGTGGCCCCAGTATCACATCCCTTAGCGCAGAGGCCGAGCACCTAATCCCCAACCCAGCTGCACTCACCTCATGGGTGTGTGTGGCAGGGAGAGACAATAGTGTGTACATGAGTCCCAGTGCATCAAGGGCACTGTCTTAGTTGGGGCTCCTATAACAAAATGGTGCAGAGCGACTGATTCATAAAAAAAAAACTGAAATGTATTTGTCACAGTTCTGGAGAAATCTACGATCAGGGTATAAGCATGATTGGGTTCTGGTCAGGGACATATCCAGGTCACACAGAATTCACTTCTCCTCATGTCCTCACATGGCACACTAATCCCATTCATGAGGACTCCACCCACATAACCTAATCACCTCCCGAAGACCCCCCACCCCCTGATACCATCACCTTGAGGGTTAGGATTTCAACCTTATGAATGAATTTTGGAGGGTCACATTCAGTTCACAAAGGCACATACCTTCAGGAATATTCTCCTAAACTTCTTAATTCTGAAGTCAATCACTTTACTGGGAAGGCCAGAGAGCAAAGAGCCAATTGACTCCTCACCCAGTTTGGAAGAGCTGAGCAAGTGGCTCCCTTCTCTGCCAAAGCAGGGCCCTCTGTGATATTGTTTCACTTCTTGTATTTGTCACACACATAGCACAAATATTGTTCCTTATCAACACAGATGACTGCCTGCCAAATGTTTATTGATAAGTTTTCTACTATATGGATGTACCACAATGGATATACAAAATTAAAAAAATCTCCTGTTTTGAACATTTAGATTATTCCCTTCTTTTCAGAATTAAAAATGTTGTAATAACACATTCACCCATAGATTTTCATGAACAAAACTAATTATATTCTTAGAGTAAATTCTTTGGATTGTCAAGGGAAAGATGATAAATCCCTGTAAGGTTTTTGCTACATTGACTCTACAGTATATCAAGTCTGCAGCAATACTGCTTACATAGCTGTTGGAGTGAGCACCCATTTCCCAGCAATCTGATAAATGCAGAGGGGGCTCAAAGACAATTATAAATATTTTTTTAATCAAAAATAATGTGTAGGCTGATTCCCATAGCTTATTGGAGGTAGTAGATACTACTGGTAGCCAGGGTTATTAGAAGTTATTTTATAAGTCACAGTAGACTCAAATTAATAAGAGAATGTAGAGGATGACTTATTACTGTAGATTCTCCTCAATACTGTGCACACTAAATACTAAAGGGGGGAAATAATAGAAGGCAGGATGAGAGAAAAAATAAATAACTTCAGTGGCCACCAATGACTATACAGTGCTTATGCTTGATAATATGTGTGGGGTACTGTGCAAGCAATATCTCTAATTCAAAAAACTGTTCTGCACAGTAAGAGTTATTATCCCCACCTGGCATTTCAGGAAACAGAACCTCAGAGAGAATAAGATAATTAATGTCACACAACTTGGGAGGGTACGAGTCTAATTCTTGAATGCAGCTTCACCTGAAGTCAAAGCAAGAACACTGTTTCTGATACACTGTGGAAAAAGTTAGAGTCAAAAGTTAGAAGGAAATGGAGTAATCAGGAAAACATGAGTTCACGTTACTTTTCTTATTTTGTAAGAAAGTGTAGATGAAGAGATAGATGAGGAGCCAGACATACCTGTGCTAAGGCTGTGTGGTTGTCAAGGTGCCCTTCTCTGAATGCAACATCTTCCGTGGCTCATGTAGCCCTTCACATGGCGACCCTGTGAGTCCCTATAACTGTGTCCCCAGGCCTAGTTCTGTCTGTTCCTCGATGCATCTTTGGTGCCATCCTTCCACCAGCAGGCCAGGGAAGTGCAGATGAAGACAGGCTGGATAAGGTCAGACCTCATTCACACTGTATCTTTTTCATTTAGTTAGTGATTAAGACATCACACTATCATTTTCTGACATGTTCCTCTGATAGTCTTCCACCAACCTGCTGGTAAGTGCCAGCCAGTGGAATGTGTCATCTCTCTCATTAGCTAAATGTTTATACTAATTACTCTTGGAAGGGACAGAATTAGAAGAAATCAAGGTACCTTGTAAATTGCTATCCCCATGCATATTGTAGTTTTCTCACAATGCTGGCTACTTACTACCATGAGCTTCAGTCAGGTCTGTGGCCCTGTGCTTCAGAGCAGCTTGAATGCCAATAGTTATCATCCCACAAGTGCTCAGAGACCCCTGTTGCCAGGGAGCAGGTGGCCACTTTTCTTCAAAGGCAAGGGCTGCCCTGATTGAGCACAGATCTTTTCTCACTGTCATCACCTCCACAGGAATTCTGCCCAAGGTAGAGTTCCTGAAAGTTACAGATTATGGACATATGAAATAAAACAGAACCCAGATTAGGAAACACTAACACAGAAGACAAAAGAAACATTGAGCCCACAGTAAGGAAGATCCTTTAATCACATGACCAATTTGCCCTTAACCCACTCTCCCCACTGGAAGGAAGGGAAGATTGAAATGGGATAGGAAGGTGATTGCCTCAAATATCCCAGAATCCAGGTCCCTGCTGGGACAGGGCATTAAAGCCCTGTCTACCCCAAAATCTATTCCATTGTCTCCATGGCGCCTGGAATCCCTTTGTGAGATTTACTTGTTGGGTATAAGTATTGGATATATCCAACTTTTCGCACTCACCACAATGTATAGTGAAAGTCTGTCTGTTTGGGCCCTGGCTGGTGTGGCTCAGTGGATTGAGTGCCGGCCTGCAAAGCAAAGGGTCTCTGGTTCAATTCCCAGTTATAGCACATGCCTGTGTTGTGGGCCAGGTCCCCTGTAGGGGGTGTGCAAAAAATAACCACACATTGATGTTTCTCTCCCTCTTTCTCCCCCCTTCCCTTCTCCCTGAAAATAAATAAATAAAATCTTCACAAAAAAGGAAGTCTGGAAAAACATCTCCCCAAGCGGCTTTGAACTCGCTAAGGTGGAGGTAAGAAGTCAATTCTGACACACGGAAAACCACTGGACATTTAGACACACTGATTTTGAAATGTAATATTTGTTGGAGAGCCTAGCCAGAGTGTAATTTGGTTCTGAAAAAAAAAAAAACCTTTGCCAAGCAAATCAGTCATGCAAACAAGTTTGCCAGTTTGCCATGAGCATTGTTCAGGTTCCACAGTAGAATGAATGATGTAGTGCACTTATAGCCCCCATTTCCCTACTGGTCCAAAGGCACTCCCATTCATTTCCTCATGCAATGCATGAGTGGTTTCCACCTGGAGTTGACTGCTTCACCTAGTTATGTTGAAAGAAAAAATAAATTCTCTCTTTCTAAAGTATTCTAAAATTCTCAATTTTTCTCTTTTTCTTTAATTGATGGTAGTTGAGTGACCATATAGCTAATTGACTATTGGCTATATATATATTAATAATTGGTATATAATTTAGACTGTAAATAAGTATATGTATAAATGTATGAATAATATTTACATACTGTAGAGTCAATGGTACATGTAGCATATATTATGTATTGGCATATATATTCATCATATTTGTGTGAGTATATACTCTCTGTATTTTCGAATAGATATATAAGTGCCTTTGTGTGTATAAGCCCTCAAGTCCACTTGTAATATTTGACTTCTAATGTGTATAAAACTAATGATTAAGTTTAGAAATCTAAGTAAGAAATTGTGATACAGAATAGTCAAATTATTCTGATAAAAAAAGAAATAACACTTCAAGGTTCTCTGGTTATTACTAAACATAAAACACTTTGTCCCCAATAACTGTTCAATTCACAGATGATTACATTTTCTTTCACACAGTATGTATTTATTGATTTTTCACCATGTGCCACACACGTTTCTGGTTAGGTAGAATGAAACATTGAAAAACAAGAAGTTCTTGCCCACATAGCTGTAGTAGGCATTCGAGAACCAAACCAAACACACACGTGTATGCACATATACTCACACAAGCATGCACACATACCACATTCACACACATACATGAGCATATGTCTCCACATACATGTACCGGCATAAACATGCAGATGCATAGAATCAATTTGTGGAAATGTGAGGCAGAAAAAATCAAGAAAAATCAGGGGCCTGAGAGTGATCATGGTGGGAGTTCTACTTCAGGTACGCTGGTGAAAAAAAGTCTCTCTTGGCTGCTAGGGATCATGCCATTGCCACCAGAATGCTGGGTTAATGGAGGACATGGGGCCTCTGAAATCTGGGTTGGAAGATTCCGGGCTGAGCAAAGGCGTGGATGCCAGTTTGGCTAGTGAGGAGGGAAAAGGAAACAAGGATAATAGAAAAATGAAGTCGGGGTGTCCAAAGACCAGATCCTGAAAGACTGAGGACTGTGAAATTTATTTAAAGTATGCAGGAAGTTCACTGGAACAAGGGATTTCTCTTTCTCTTCCTATTTGAAATCCAAAAGCTAATGTCTGTTTGTTTATGCTCCGTTTTAACTAGGTATACTTTTTGTAATTGGCTAAGCACATAGATATTTTAGATTACTTCCTAGGCCTGGTGAAGTAGAGAAAGCTAAAAGCCTCCTGAGAGCAGAAGCCATATCACTCGCTCACAGTTCTGACCTCCACAGTATAGCTCAATGCTAGGAGAAAAAGGCTTAGAGCCCACCGCGGAGTGCCTATGAATCATGGCTCTACTTTTGTTTTGCTGCTGCTATGGAACTGAATTGAGATCACTTTGGCAACTTCACCCACCTACAGCAGACCTACCTCCCACCACACCCACACATCTCATAAGTCTCTGTCAGAGAGCTGGAATCCTTGTTCTCTGCAGCCCACTCCCCTCAACTATCCACATTTATTTTCTCTGCCTCTGTATCTTCATTATTCCTCCCTCTTCCCTCATCTCCTACACTTCTTCCCCTCTCTCATTTCCCCCACTTCCCTCCCCACTTCATCTCTCTCCACTTCCTCCTTCAACTTCCATCCCCCTTCCCTCCATCCTTCATTTCTCTTTCCCCCTCCTTTCCCCTCCCTTCTATCTCCTCCTTCATTTTATACCCCCTTCCTTCCCCTCCCTCCTTTTCTCTCTCCTTCTACCCTTTCTCCTGTCTCCTTCCCCACTCCCTTCTTCCCTTCTTTTTTCTAACTTCCTTCTTTCCATCCTTCCACATACACACATACACACAGACAAAAAATACATAGGTACATCTGATCCTAAAGTCCATGGTTCTTTCAGAACACCAAGTTGTCATCATACAACTGAAAAATTTTTATCACAGGAGCAGAATACTGAAAAACAGAAATGTATGCCATGACATCTAAAAAACAAAATACTGGGGCAGCTTATAAAATATATTTAATTAAAGTGTATTTCTACTTTATGTACTTTAAAAGTCTATAAAGAAACTCATGGCCAGAACTGCTGGCCAGTACAGATTACCAGTACTGCTAATGATATTGGCTCTCAGCTACTGAGCACTTTTTCTCTGACACGCATTTTAAACATTATTTCATTTTATCCTTTCAATGATCTTATGAGGTTTTATTATCACTCTCATTTTATTGATGGAAGGGGAGTTTTTAAGAAATTAAATATTTTGCCCAAGGACTTATAGCTGCTAAATGCTAGAGACTGGTTTCAAATAAATGTCTCTCTGGCTTTAACCTTCATCTGCATTCCAAAATAAGGTACAGGAAAAAAAAAGAAGGATTCAGATATCCAAAGAAAAGGCTCATCTTTACGCTGGTCATCAAGTGTTATGTAACAAACTGTCTTTAAACTTAGTGGTTTAAAATAGGCAACATGGAGCAGACTGACAACTGTCAGAGGAAAGGGAGGTTGCAGGGCTGGATGAAAGAAGGATAAGGGATTAAACAATATCTATATAACACATAGACACAGACAACAGTGTGGTGATAGCCAGAGGGAAAGTGGGGTGGGTGGTTGTACGCAAAGTCAGAGTTGGGGGATCGGGATGGAAGGAAACTTTGTTTGGGGTAATGTTCACAATGTGTTGTGCAGATGCTATTTTGTTGAGTTGTACTTTTGAATCCTGTATGGATTTATGAACCAATGTCACCCCAATAAATTAAAAAAAGAAAAATAGGCAACATTCATTTTTACCTACAAATCTGTAGTGTGGAGAACATCAGCAGGACATGATCACCTCTGTTCCACTCCACGTCACTTGGGCTGGGGCTGGGCCATATGAAGCCTCACTAGTTTGGTGTGTGCTAGCTTTGGTCTGGAGTCTTCAGTTGACAGTGACCTCCATTGGACATGCAGACTTTCCATGTGGCTGCTTGACTTTCTCATAACACAGTAGCTAGATTTCCAAGACAAAGGTCCCAAGAGAAGGTATAGGCCAGGTAGAGCTGTACTGGATTTTCTTACCTTGAGTTGGAAGTGATGTAGTATTACTTCTGCTGCATTCTAGTTATTAGAAAATGGTCACTTAAAGGGAGGGAGACTTGATTGCATATTTTAATGAGGTATACATACAAACATGTTTTAAAATAGCCTTATCTTCCTCCAAATTTTGCACAAATAATCAGCTAGCCTAAGAAAATACAGCCAATTCTAGCCTTGGCTGGTGTAGCTCAGTGGATTGAGCGTGGGCTATAAACCAAAGGGTTGCTGGTTCGATTTCCAGTCAGGGCACATGCCTGGTTTGCAGACCAAGTCCCCCAGTGGGGGCCATGTGAGAGGCAACCACACATTGATGTTTTTCTCCCTCTCTTTCTCCCTCTCTTCCTCTCTCTCTAAAAATAAATAAATAAAAGAGAAAATACAGCCAATTCAAGACAGCAGGAATAGTCAACCCTAGGTCAGAACTATATATACAATTCATATATCTGACTCTCCACTTATTTCTTTCAGGGACTGTTGTTATCCTTAAACTAATGAGACTAAAATGTGTTTATAAGAGTTCACCAATTGTCTTAAAAATATAAAGAGACTATCACATGAATTAAGCCATTGCATTTTACTATATGTGAAAACCAACTTTTCTGATGCCCTAATAGCTCACTCTGGGTGTTTCATTGAGACAATAAAGGCAAAATGTGATCTGGTGGATTTTATAAAGAAGAAATATACCTCAATAGAGCTAAAGATGTAGGTGTATATCTGAGGAAAATACAAACTATCCCACAAAATTCATGGTATGAAATGTGTCTGGCTGTGAACAAACAGACCATAAGGTACTGCTATAACCAATGTGGGTTTCCTGAAAATCAATATTCAGATCCTGTATAAAGTAATTGAAATTTTTTTCTCACCACTTTATGAAAGACCATGTTTACTTACTTTATCTCGTGCTTATGGGAAGAAGAATCCTATTTTCTAATCTAAAAATGCAGTACTGTGGAAGCAACATGAAAGGAACATGAAATTTTGAATTATAAAACCTGGTCTTAAATGTTTACTTTTCCTACCGATTAACTGTAAAATCTTGAACAAGTTAGATGAGCCTTCTGAATCTCTGTTTTCATATCTGTAAAATATAATGAGATAGATGCTGAGTCTTGCATATAGTAGACAATCAAGGTACATTTGTTTTTGCTTGTTGTTGTTGTTTAGCCAGCAATTTATTGCACTTTCCAGAGAACACGAGGGAAAGGGTCTTCCAGGGTCTACCAGGACACCTGCTCAGAATCTCATGGTATGTTTGGTAAAAGAGTTACTCAATTTTGGATTTTGCCTCCTGTTGCCCCATGGGCATAGTTACTTCCTACACTGCAGTTCACTTATTTGTAAATGTACTATTTGCCTACTAAATAGTGCTGTTGAGAGTGTTAGAGTTCCAGCCATGTTTCCTCCCCATCTCTAATCCACTCATCTGTCTTTCTCATTACAGTAACTGGTAGTAATATCTGTGTAGTGTCTTGAAGTCAAATGTAGGACTCATTCGCTCCTCAAACACAAACAAATACCCAAACCCATCTGTGTTACAACCTTTCAAGGCTGGGCAGGTTCACTCAGGATTCAGGCAGATGGAAGAAAATTTGTGGAGCCATGGGGATGTCTGACATGCCTTTATTCAAGGGTCAGGCAATCCATGCACTCTGCAAGCCACATGTTGCACTGGCAGGGAGTCCCAACTCCCTTATATACTAAATACACAAAAAGCTGGCAGGGTGCCAAGATATTATGTAACACAGCATGATTCTGTGTATGTGAACCCAATCAAGGTTATTGGAGTACTGCTTCTCTCAGTAGCCCAGACATCTGTGTGAGGAAGCCTGACTGACTTCATTTACCCTACACCATCAGTCACAACTGACTTTGACTACAGCTTCTTCTCTCCAATTCCATTGCTACTACATAAACTTACACCCCATAACCTCCAGATAAGACAAATGCCTCAGGTTCCTACTTCCTCTCCTGTTCCATACTTTACTCCACTTCCTTATGGTTTGTATCTTACACAACAACAAAAGGGAGGATATTTCCAAAATGAGATTATATAACCTGGATTCAAACTCTTCCCATTACCCTTGCAATGGAACCCAGACTCTTTACTGTGGCCTACAGAGCTATGTAACCTCCTGTTCTCCCATTGCTTACTACAGCTGGCCCTTTCCCCTGTATTCTGTTCATTGCCAAGCTTTACCCTCACCTCTTAGTACTGATGAACTAGCTGCTTTCTGTAATCAGAAGCTATATTCCTCTTTCCATGCTTAGCTCTCAACTTAAATTTTGCATACAACTAAAGTATCCACTCCATCACTTTTTATCACTTCATCCTTTTTTAATATTCTGCATTGAGGTTAAAACTACCTGTTTTTTTTTCCATTCATTTGTTTTTGTTTTTTTTTTTTTACTCTCAACTCTGTGAATAGAATGTGAGCTCCATGAAAAAGGAATCTTCTTTGTCTTGTTCATCATTTTATCCCCAAAATACCTTGAATATTACCTGGTAACTAGCAAACATGTAGTAAGTAGTTGCTGAATAAACAGAAGATCCTTCCTCAATTATAACAAGTACCACTCATATTTATAAGTCAGAGGACTCCTGATGAAAAAAGTACATTGGGCTATGACTGCTGCACAGACACTTGCCAGCAGGAAGTAGCCCCTCATAGTGGGAAGGGCTAGACTTGAAGGTGGACACTATCATCTGACTCCTGGATCACCTACTGTTGACTCTATGTGACTTTGAGAGAGAAAGTTACCTTTTATGGGTCTCAAGGTTCTCATCTTTAATCCTAGCAAGTTATAGTTGATTTTCTCCAAGTGTACTTTCTTCTCTGACACTTCATAACTCTATGCTAACCTACACAGAGTGAGTTGAAATACATATCACAAGTTATTACTTTTTATCACAGTAAAGAACTAGAGAGATTGTTTTTTTAAAAAAGGCACTTTTGATACTCTTAAGGCCATGAAATATGATAATTTATTTATATAGTAGGTGATATTTTTGATACCTTCATGCACCCGATTGTCTCAGAATACACTTTCCATATGGTAATACTGATTGTGCAGAGAAGGTATTAATCTTCCCCAAAGTCATAACAAGCCAAGAATCCTAGTAATAACAAATTCTTACCTTAAAGTATTTATGAATCTAGTACAATATTTACTTTATAAACACTTTTGGTGGGTTATGAGCTAGATAAGGAAATACAATGAAACCAGATGCACAGATGAGGTGCTACTAAGCACCTCATAGCTTGTTTTCAGAAGTAAGCACTCACATTGAATTTCCTTCCCACCAGAGGCTTCACTATAACCAGGCCAAAGGGAAAACAGCAGATGCCAGCGGAGTCTAGGGCATGACATCACTTACCTTGGTTCAAGTACTTGGTCTACTATGTATCAGCCACATGATCTTAGATAAGGTTGTCAACATCTCTAAGCCAAAGTTTCCCCATCTCTATGAATGAGGGTGACAGAAATAACAATCGCATCCGTAAGAACAAAAAATGTTTGTAAACTTGCACTTTTTTATAATTTAATTTCTAAATTTGCCAGTTCTTTTGAAATGACAGAAGTGATTTTGTAAACATAATTTTTACTGTCTTCTTACTTTTACTGAGAAGAAGGAGTGGGTAAATTATGGTGTTTTTATTCTTTGTGCTTTTCTCCACATGTGTATGTGTATATAGGATCTAACAAAAATACCAAGCAGTGTGCTAGGTGTTGTAGAGATTGTTAAGCCATAATTTCAATAATACACAATGACAGTAGACATGTTTTAGGCTCTGAAGCAAAAAAAAAAATAACATTTTAGGTGAGGCTCTGAATTCCCTGCTCTGCCACTTATTTGCTGAATAGCCATTGTCAGGTCATAACTTAAGTCTCTGAGTCATGTTTTCTCATCTGCAAAATTTTAACCAAATTTGGAGGCTTTGTCAGGGATTACAATGCATATGTAAATATGACTAACTATAGTGACTACTACCATTTAAGGAGCTTATTTCCTGGTAGTCAGAATTAGTGACAATACTTATATGTTAGTGAGATGTGAAGTTCTCTGGAAAGAGAACTTATTTTTACTTGGGTAAATTCCATAAATCTTCTATGGAAAGGTATCATTTCTTGTAAGACACAGATGGAAGGAGAGGAGTCATTGTGATGGGAAAAGGAATGGAAGGGGCACAGTGTGAGTCATATTCAGAGAATGAGGGAGAAGATATATTTAGGAACTAAACAGCTTAGCTTGTTGTTGCTTTTTTCAGAGGAGGAGATGGAAAAAGTGAGAGGAAAGAAGTGCAGGATGGAGGGAGGGCCTTCTGTGATTCAAATGCCCTGTAGCACTCTCAGTAAATTAACTCATCTACTTGTACTGTATGAAGAAGACTGCTCATTCTGAAGAGTAATATGATAGGAAGGTTAACTAAGTGATTGTAGGGAGACAAAAAGATTAATTAGGTATCTGTCTCAGTGGTCAGTGAAAGAGGTAGGAAGTAAGGGGTCAAAATAGGAAAATAAAAGAGTGGTTATGATGAACAAAGTAGACTCTAAAACATTGTTCAATGAAAATATATGATCTATATGGGGACTTTAAAATTATCTAATAGCTACATTACCAACATAAAAATAAATACACCAAATGTTATATTATTACTGCAGTCACTGAATAAGATGTTATTTTAGTTTTGTAAAGGAGGAAATGGGGATACACAGATACAGTAAATTATCCTAAATCGTATAGGAATGAATCCAAGTAGATCTAACTTTAAAGCTTATACTCTTAGAAATAAGACACAGATGTCGAGATGATGAAGGAAAGGCAGGATCAAGATCCTGAGTTCAGAGACCTTGTTCGGTATGATGGATTGTTCTGTCAAATAAGGAGAAATGTGTTAACTGAGAAGAGCATATTTATATATAACACATGTAGCAGGCTATAACATCATATGTATATACATATGTATAACAAACCCTTACTTACATACCTGAATATATATATGTATATATATATTCTGCATATATGCATTTTATATTGTTTTCCTTTAAGATTACTAATTATCCCTATCTGGGAGGCATTTAAAATAGAGGGAGGAAGAAAAAGGAAAGATATTAGCATTAAGCCTAGCTTTTGGATCGAATACTTGCAATGTGCCAGTTTTTTTTTTTTTTGTAAGCATTTCTAGGTACTAGTCAGATGAATACTAAAACCTCCTCATTTAATCCCTACAGTCTCATGAGGTATAGATTAGTACTGATGAACAAACTGAGGTTGAAAGAGGTTAAGTACAATAAGAACCACATGACTATCCACATCTAAAGATATACACATGCATTTAGTAAAATGTGTTTCAATTAAATTCTGTTTCATGGACAAGCAAAAGCAATTTTTGATTAAGCCTGTCTTGTCCCCAGCTACCCAGATACCATTTATAAAAAATCCCCTTGGACTAACTCTGAAAGTGGATTTTGCCTAGTACAGATACAGTCAGAAGTCACTCCAGAATCTATCTGACTAATCATTTCATAAGATGCCTCCAAGAATAGAACACTAATTCTCTCTGGGAATTATACATCACTGACAAGGAAAATGAGTCAGATAAGAAGAAAATCAGGAATGAAGTTGCTGAACTTAACAGTTCATCTATATATTCAGCAGAATGTTTTGATTGAGTTTAGAAATGATAAGCTGTCAGGATACTGAAGTAGTTGCTGACACTACCTTGAGAGGATTAAGAGAGAGAAAGGAAGGAAGAAAGCAAGGGAAAGAAAAACAACCTGGGGAACTATCTCTGAATTAGGACTCTGTATTTTGTTTCCTTTTGTATCTTGAATGAAGTAAAAAAGATTCAATATAGACACATGATTTTAGACAAATAATCCTGCATGATCTTCTGAAGCGCCTGAAATTATGATGTTGAAAACCAAGCGTCCATTACAATAGAGGCACAACTATTTCAAAAAGTGCCATCACACAATGAGCTTCTTAAACTTGATGGGGATATAGTGGCAGTAAGGATGATAATTTGTTGGCAGCTAAGAGGCACAGAAGACATGCATTTCCGCAGTGGTAAAACTAAAAATAAAATTCCTTCCCCAGTGAGACTTATGCTACTTTGTAAATTCTTCAAGAATAACCACTGAGTCTTATTCATTATAAATACCTTGAGCTGTACTTGGTACCTCAAACAAAGTAGCTTCCCAAAAAATCATCTTTGTATGTAAAATTTATTTTGAAATATGATAAGTATGGTCAAAAAGGCACTTTGAAAAACAATAGTTAGCATTCTTATGTCAGACACCATAAGCTAAATTGTGCTGCAATAACAATATAATAACACCAGAACATCTTAAAGACTAAAGCAAGTTTTCGTTTTTCAAATAGGCTAGTCATTCATCATGGATTGCTAAGGGCTCTGCTCTATGTTTTCTTGAGACGGGTCCAGCGTGATAGAGTACTTCTTCTCTCAAGTGTCACCTTAGAAGAGGAAAAGTACCTCCACCCTGCTGCTTTCTGATAGTGACACATGTCACTATTGCTTACAACTCATGGCCCAGATTGAAATATGTAGAGAAGGAAAAATCATTTTCCCTCAGATTTCTGAATTCTGGGCTGAGTTGCCTGGAATAGAAGACAGATTAACAAGGGGAAAAGAAACAGAATTTTATTAGCATGTATGTGTTATGTATATATGAGAGATACCTAGGGGCAATTATGAGTCAATAAAAGACATGGCATAGAATTCCAGCTTACATAATAAAATAACAATAACAATAACAACTATAATGGCAACAAAAAACAATGCGATTGTGGAGAAATGATAGGACAAAGGAAAGTATTAGGCTTCAAATTGTGGAGAAAAATGCTGGTTGTTAAAGTTAGCTATATAGACTCCTCTGATTCCATCACTAGGCTAATAGGATCTGAAGTTGTCTTGGGATGATTAATTTTTTTTTAGTTGTTGTTCAAGTACAATTTTCTGCCTTCCCCCCCCCCACTGCTCCCCACCACCCTAGCTCTGCCCACCTCCTTCCCCTGTTTCCACCACCCCTTGTTATTGTCCATGTGTCCTTCAAAATTGTTCCTGTAAACCCCACACACTTTTCCCCCATTATCCCCTCCCCTCTCCCATCTGGTCACCCTCAGCATGTTCTAAATTTCAGTGTCTTTGGTTATATTTTACTTGCTTATTCATTTTGTTGATTAGTTCCAGCTAAAGGTGAGATCATATGGTATTTGTCTTTCATTGCCTGGCTTATTTCTCTTAGCATGATGCTCTCCAGTTCCATCCATGCTGTCCCAAAGGGTAGGAGGGCCTTCTTTCTTTCCACTGCATAGAATTCCATTGTGTAAATGTACCATAAATTTTTGACCCATTCATTTACTGATGGGCACTTATGTTGCTTCCAGCACTTGGCTATTGAAAATTATGCTGCTATGAAAATTGGGGCACATATGTTCTTCTGGATTGGTGTTTCAGGATTCTTAGGATATAATCCGAGCAGTGGAATTGCTGAGTCAAAAGGCAGTTCCATTTTTAATTTTTTGAGGACATTCCATGCTGTTTTCCACAGTAGCCACACCAGTCTGCAATCCCACCAACAGTGCACTAGGGTTCCTTTTTCTCCACAACCTCTCCAACACTTGTTTTTTTGTTGCTTTGTTTATGATGGCCATTCTCAATGGTGTGAAGTGATATCTCATTGTGTTTTTGATTTGCATCTCTCTGGCTAGGAATACTGTGCATCTTTTCATATGACTCTGGACCCTAAGTATGTCCTCCTTGGAAAAGTATCTGTTCAAGTCCTTTGGTCATTTTTTAATTGGGTTGCTTGTCTTCTTAGAGTGGAGTCATGTGAATTCTTTATATATTTTGGAGAACGAATCCTTATCAGAGGTATCATTGACAAATATGTTTTCCTATATAGTTAGTTCTCTTTTGATTTTAATGCTGTGTTTTCTTTAGCTATGCAGAAGCTTTTTATTTTGATGAGATCTCATTTGTTTATTCTTTGCTTAATGTCCCTTGCCCTAGGGGACATATCAGTGAAAATATTACTCCCTAGAATATCTGAGATTTTGGTGCCTATGTTCTTAACTAGGACTTTTATGGTGTCACAACTTATATTTAAATCTTTTATCCACCTTGAATTTATTTTTGTATATGGTGTAAGCTGGTGTTCGAGTTTCATTTTTTTCTTGCATGTAGTTGTCCAGCTCTCCCAACACCATTTGTGAAGAGGCTATTTTTCCTCTATTTTAGGATACTGCCCACTTTGTCAAATATTAATAGACTATAGAGACTAGGGTTTACTTCTGAGCTCTCTATTATGTTCCATTGGTCCATGTGTCTGTTTTTATACCAGTACCAGACTGTTTCAATTACACTGGCCTTGTAATACAGTTTGATATCAGGTATTGTGATCCCTCCTGCTTTGTTCTTCTTTCTCAAAATTGCTGCAGCTATTCAGGGTGGTTTATGGTTCCATATAAATTTTTGAAGTTTTTTTTCTATATCTGTGAAATATGTTATTGGTACTTTAATAGGGATTGAATTGGATCTATAAATTGCTTTTGGTATTATGGACATTTTGATGAAGTTAATTCTTTCTATCCATGAACATGGTATATGTTTCCATTTGTTTGTGTTTTCCTTGATTTCTTTCTTTAGTGTTGTGTAGTTTCCTGAATGCAGGTCTTTTACCATTTGGGTATGTTTATTCCTAGGTATTTTATTTTTCTTGTTGCTATACCAAATGGGATGTTTTCCTGGTTTCTGTTTCAGATATTTCATTGTTGGTGTACAAAAATGCCTTTGATTTCTGAATATTGACTTTGTATCCTACTGTTTTTCCAAACTTATTTATTAGCTCGAGCAGTTTTTTGGTAGAGTCTATAGGATTTTCTTTGTGCACAATCATGTCATCTGCAAACAATCACAGTTTTGTTTCCTTTTTTTCCAAATTGGATGCCTTTTATTTATTTTTTTTTCTTGTCTGATTGTTGTGGCTAGGCCCTCCAATACTGTGTTGAGTAGAAGTGGGGGAAGTAGACAACCTTTTCTTGTTCCTGATCTTACTGGAAAAGTTTTTAGTTTTTGCCCATTGAGTATGATGTAGGCTGTAGGTCTCTTGTGTATGGCCTTTATTATGTTGTGGAATGCTCCCTCTTTTCCCACTTTGCTGAGTGTTTTTATCATATATGGGTGCTGACCTTATCAAATGCTTTTTCGGCCTCTATTCATAGGATCATATGATTATTGTCTTTGCTTTTGTTTATGTGGTGTATTATGCTCATTGATTTGTGAATATTGTACCATCCGTGCATCCTTGAGATGAATCCCACTGGATCAAAGTGTATGACTTTTTTAGCATATTGCTGGAGGCGATTTGCCAATATTTTGTTGAGGATTTTAGTGTCTGTGTTCATCAGTGATGTTGGCCTAAAGTTTTCTTTCTTTGTTGTGTCTTTATCTGGTTTTGGAATGAGGATGATGCTGGCTTCATTAAAGGAGTTTGGGAGTCTTCCATCTTCTTGGATTTTTCGGAATAGTCCCCAAAAATCCAAAGGGTTAGCTCTTCCTTAAATACTTTGTAGATTACTCCTGTGAAACTGTCTGGTCCTGGACTTTTGTGTGTTGGGAGTTTTTTTATTACTGCTTTAATTTCATCAACTGTTATGGATCTGTTCTGGCTTTCTGCTTCTTCATTGAGTTTTGGAAGATTATGTCTTTCTAGAAATTTCTCCATTTCAGCTAGGTTTTTGAAATTTTTGGCACACAGATCTTCGAAGTAATTTCTTACAATGCTTTGTATTTCTGTGGTATCAGTTGTAACCTCTCCTCTTTCATTTCTGATTGCATATATTTGGATTCTCTTTTTTTTTTTCTTGATGAGTCTGTTTAAAATCTTGTCAATTTTATTTATCTTTTCTAAGAACTAACTCCTGGATTGATTGATCCTTAGAATTTTGCTTTTACTCTCTATGTCATTTAATTCTGCTCTGATTTTGGGTACTTCCTTCCTTCTACTTGCTCTGGGCTATCTGTTGTTGTTTTTTGAGTTCTTTTAGATGTAGGGTTTTGTTGTTTATTTGAAATGTTTTCATCTTTTTTAGGTAGGCCTGTATCTCTATGATCTCCCTTCTCAGGACTGCCTTCACTGTGTCCCATATGTTTTGGGTTGTTGAGAGTTCATTGTCATTTGGTTTCAGAAACTTTTTGATTTCTTCCTTGATCTCATTCTGGACCCATCCATTGTTTAATAGGATGCTATTCAATCTCTATGAGTTTGATTGTTTTTGAGTTTTTTCCTTGAGGTTGGTTTCTAGTTTCAGTCCCTTGTGATCAGAGAAAATGTCTGATATAATTTCAATTTTCTTGAATTTTTCAAAGCTTTATTTTTGTCCAATGATGTGGTATATCTTTGAAAATATTCCATGTACATTTGAAAAAATGTGTATTTTGCTTCTTTAGGATGAAATTATATATATATATATATATATATATATATATATATATAATCAGTGAAGTCATTTGATCTTTGATATTGTTCAATGTCACAATATCTTTGTTGATGTTTTGTTTGGAAGATCTATCCATTTTTGACAGTGGGGTGTTGAAATCCGCCACTATAATTGTGTTGCTGTCAATATCTTTCTCAAAGTCCTCCAAGATTTTCTTTATATATTTGGGTGCTCCTATGATGGGTACATATATATTGACAATGTTTATGTCTTCTTGATGGATTCTTCAAGTATTATCCTTGGATATTGAGTATATGGACCCTTGAGTATTATGAAGTGACTTTCTGGGTCTCTTTATATGGCCCTTTTTGAAGTCTATTTTGTCTGATATGAGTATTGTAACCCCAGCTTTTTTTTTTCCTGTCCATTTGCTTGGAATATTTGTTTCCTCCCCTTCACTTTCAGTCTGTGTAGGTTTTTTTTTCTGAGGTGGGTCTCTTGTAGGCAGCATATGTGTGGGTCATGATTTCTTACCCATTCAGCTATTGTGTGTATTTTGATTGGAGTATTTAATCCATTTATGTTTAATGTTATTATTGATAGGTACTTATTCATTGCTATTTTTCTTATCTTTGTTCCTCTCTCTCACTCTCTATGTCATTTTCTTCCTTTTCGTTAAGCAGTCCCTTTATCATCTCTTGCAGTGCTGGTTTGGTGGAGGTGTATTCTTTTAGACTTCTTTTGTCTGGGTAGCTCCTTATTTGGCCTTTGGTTTTAACTGAGATCCTTGCTCGATAAAGTTGTCTTGGTTGTATGCTTCTGGTTTTCATTACTTGGGATATTTCTTCCCCTTCTTTTCTGGCTTGGAGTATTTCCACTGTGGAGTCAACTGCTAATCTTAGCAGGGCTCCTTGTATGTTACTTCCTGTTTCTCCCTTGTTGCCTTTAACATTCTTTCTTTGTCTTGGAATTTTGACATTTTAATGGTATGTCTCCAAGTGGGCCTCTTTGTGTTCCTCTTGATTGGGACTCTCTGTGTGTCCTGGATTTGTGTGACTGTTTCTCTCATCAGATTAGGGAAGTTTTCCATCATTCCTTTTTCAAACAGGTTTCCCACCTCTTGCTCTTCTTCTCCTTCTGGTATCCCTATCATATGAATATTATTACATTTCATGGTGTCTTACAGCTCCCTTACCATCTGTCCATTCTTTCTGAGTCTCTTTTCCTTTTTTCACTCCTCCTGGGTGTTTTTTTTTTTACCTTATCCTGAAGGTCACTAATTTGATCCTCCACTTTATTCATCCTGCTTGTAATTCCTCCTAGTGTGTTTTTTATTTCTGAGATTTTATTGTTCATTTCTTCTTGGTTTTTGTTTATAGTTTCTTTTTCCTTTTTCATGCTGATGTAGTTCTCACTCAATTACTTGTAGTTGTGAGTCCCTTGAGCATCTTTATAACCATTATTTTGAATTCTATACCTGATAGTTTGGTGATGTCCATTTTGTTTACCTCTTTTTGTGGTGAGTCTACCAGACCTTTTGACTGCATGTTCTTTTTTGGTCTCCCCTTTTTAGGTGACTCTTTTTGTTTGTTGCTATGCTTCCTGACATTTCATTTTGCTAGCTGTCTTTGTAGGGTGAACTTCTATGGTAGGAATTCTATGGGATTCAGTGGTGTGGTCTTTTTGATCTCCTTTTCTGGACACTCTAGATTTGCCTTTTCTTCTGTTTGTGTGGGCTCTCTTGTTTTACCTGGGTTTTTACCTTTCAGTGGTTCCTTTGTTGGCAGTTTTTGTCTTCCAGCAAGTATACTGATTTTCGAAGCTCCCACCTATTCTTGTATGTGATCAGTGGCAGGGAGTAGGCAAAATGTATTAAGACAGTGAGAGAGTATTTTATGGGATTTTGAGTACCAGCAAGTAGAGAAGAGATAGAAGATGCTTTTGGATTAATATAGCATTAACTGTAGTATTTCACCTAACTACCCACTTTTATAAAAAGTAAAAGAGAGCTAGGACTCTTGTTAGAGGGAAAGAGGATTGTGAGCTGAATCCAGAAAGCAGAGCACTTGTGCAAGGTTAGATGATGAGACATATTGAGATTAAAGGAAAGAAAGTAGGAGTAGTGTGATAGAGAATAGAGTTAACTACAACAATAATACTACTCAGGATTAAAGTGAAGTGGGCTAAGATTAGGGAGGGTTGCTGTGTAGTATGTACAATTGTATGGAATAACAATTATTTACAATAGTACTGGAACAACAATAATATGGCAAGAAATATATGATTTGGATAACCAGAATAGAAAGTACTTGATTAATAGTTGTGTGTTACTGGAACGTGATGAAGTGAAAAAAGGAAAATTAAGATACAATAAAGAGAGAATAAGGAAAACCAGTCAAACTGTGCAGTTAAACAGAGAAATAAAATGAGGAAAACTAAACTTAAGGAAGAGAAATTTTAAAAAATACTAATAAAATAAAAGTGGTAAAAATAATGAAAAGACAATAACAATATATAGAAACAATAAAATTCTAGCTCTATGGGATGACAAAGTGACATTTGTCTCAGCTTCTCTGTTTTTGAGGTTAGCCTTGTGCTCCCTTTTTCGATCTGTCTCTGGACACCTCATAACTCCATGTCTTATTGTCATACTTGAGGGAAGAAAAAAGAGAGAGAGGAACCAAAAAAAAAAAAAAAAGAAAAAATAGCAATAATAAGCCTCCTGCTGACTTTAAATCTGTTCAAGGAGTTATGCTGGTCTTCCTAGATGCCACTGGAAGAGGGGGTCTGGGCTTCCCTTTTCTCTTTCCCTATGGTTTTGAAAGGATGAGGACCAGGTCTGGGCCACAGTGTTCACAGTTTTCTGGCCTCTGGCCTAGGTCCTCCATGAGCTACCAGGCTCAAATCAGTCATTCAGTTTCTGGGCTCACTGTGTTTGTCAGTCTCGGGCATGCTGTTTCACTCAGTCACTCAGTCTCGGGCTCACAGCTCCAATTAGTCTCTGGGCATGCAATGTGAGATAAGCTCAAGTGTGCAGTCCACTCAGCCACTCAGCCTCTGGGCGTGTACAGCTCAAATCACCCTTGGGGTGAGCCAGCCACTGCTCAAGAGTTCCTTAAAAAGCATTAGCCCACTGGTCTTAGTAAGTGCATGGCTTCTCACACAGCCCAACTTTCCTACCAGTCTGGAGACTATCAAAGTCAGGGTCTGACATTGCCCTAGTCCTCACTTTTCCAGGTGTCACCTGGCATCTCAATTTCTCTGATGCCAGGGTCCACAGTCCCAGTGGATGTGTACTGCCTCTGTGTGTCTCCCACTTTGTCTCTATTCCCCCCAGCAACTTCCAGGATCCAGGTCTCTCCTAGTGCCCGGCTGCCCTCCTTGCTCTGGTAGGGGAGGGAACTGGTGATCTAACTCTCCTCCCTGTATTCTGTGGCTGGTGCTGGACTGGGGGCCACAGCAGCCTTGGTCCCTGCTCAGATCCCAGGGACCTTACTGTCCCAGTGCAATCTCCTCACCATCTGTTTTTCAACATCCTCTGCAATTTTTGTCCTCCAAACTTCATATAAGCTGGGATTCTGTTGGCTGTTCACTCTGTTCCTCAGAAGATCAGCTAGGTGTTTAAGTTGGGCACAGGGAGAACTGGGCTCCACTCCCACCTACTTCCCAAAACTCTCCTAGGGTGATTAAATTTTATCTTTTTTGGTAAAGGAAGAGGAGCACCTTTAAAAATGCAGGTCCTGCATTTAGGAAAATGGGGAGAAGGCAAGGTACTTTCTAAGTCATTGCTGCTTCCCAATTGCCTTCAGCTCAAAATAATCCTTGTCTAAATTGGCACATTTGGGATGGCATATTCTGCTACCTTTCAAATACCTATAACCCTAAAGGGACCAGGAAGTATCCTCTTTCCATATGTCTAGAAGGTAAAGAAACAATAATTGGTTCACTGCTTCAGTGCTCATCACACACTGGGCAGAAAATAAAAACAAGCTGTACTTAAATAAGAATTGAAATAAAAGGGTGTGCTTGGAATATTGCTTTCTCCTTCATATCTACTATGACATGTATTTTTTATTAATTTGGGACATATCAAAGAAAAATATATTAGAAGTCTAAAGTACTACAATTTATTTTTAAACTTATGATCCTTATGTAAGCATAAATACATTAGCCTGAACTTTAGTTTTAGATAAAATCAAATATTTGTTTATTATTAAGATTAGCTTTACTATTTAGTTATATTAGAGTTTCATTGTTCATGAAATGTCAATATTAATTGGAGAGATGATATTTTAAAAGGGTTATTTTATTCCCTAACATATATGTGGATAAAATGGTCTATATGCATGTGCTAGTGTCTACATGCATGTGTCTATATGCAAACTAGAAAACATTAAATATTTTGATTCAAATGAATATCCCATCTAATGCTGTTTTATGAATCTATTGCCTCTGAAATATTATCTGCATGTTTGTGTATTTGTGTACCAAGTATAAAACATATACCCCAATACATTGCTGACATTTTTTCTCATGCTCTGAATGCTGTCCTACTCAACCTGAAAGCCAGAGAGCTGGCACAGCAGACAGAGCTATCCACTTGTGGCCAAGGAGGCCTCTGTACCATACTGCAGTTCCCCAAGGCCATGAGCTCTCCACAGGCCCATCTTGCAATGAGTGCACTCCAGTAGCTTGGGTTACTTTCTCACAGTGGTTTCTTCTTCTTCTCCATATTATACACATGGGGGAGTAGTTTTGATCCTTTGAGACATTCATTGGGTTTCAGGTAATGGTAATGGTTCCCTTTAACAAAGAGTTAAAGGGAAATTATTACTTGGGATGTTAAATGAATAAATTTCATGGCAGCTAGATGTGCTTTCTGAGAAAAAATGTTGGAGCCCTAGGTAGGTGTCTCAGTTGGTTGGAGTGTTGTCCCATGCACCAAAAGGCTGCAGGTTCAATCCCTGCTTAGGGTGTGTACAGGAGGAAACCTATCAATATCTGTTTGTCTGTCTGTCTGTCTATCTGTCTATCTGTCTCTCTCCCTCTCTTTCTTTCTCTCTAAAGTCAATAGGCATATACTCTGGTGAAGATTTTTTAAAAAAGTATTGGAAAAGTTAAAATGACTGGAAGTTAGAGATTAGTAGATACCCTCTGATAGTAGGAAGGGTTGTAAACATTCCGGCAACTGGAGAAGATTAATCAATAAATGGATGAAGAGAGAGAAGAAAAGATGGCCTGAGGTAGTTCTTGCCACAGGCAATTTGAGTGCATCTCTATAGGGTCTGCTTAGAACATTATAATGCTGATTGATCCCCCCCCCAAAAAAAAGCACTTCTACCTCTTGCTAAGTGAAGGTCTGAAGGACCCAAGCTCTATGCTCTTTCAGAGTGCTCATTAATTTACACACCTGTTCTGGGTACCGCACAATTCTATGTCCTTGATCTGACAATTCAGGTATCTGGTGTCTTTGTTATCCCATGCATTTCACAGTGTAGATACAAGGGGACCTTTGACACTGAGAACAAGTATACAATATTCATGTATATGAATAGTGCACCCATCCTGGGGTACTATTTTTAGTAAAAATAAGTATGATGCTTACTTGGGTTTCATCAGTGCCCCTGGGTCTTTGCTGGATGCTTTATCTCCTGCCTCAGGGAAACAGTAGTTTCATTTTTCATCCTCCATCATGCCTGAATACACAGTTTACTTAAAGGTTAAGAATGATGTTTCTAATTAAGTGGATGGAGCAATTCTACTACATTAACATTAATAGTGCATGGAAAGTACTCCCCATGGCTTCATTTTTTAAGCAGAAGCTATTTCCATATCTATTCTCTCTTTCTAATTTTTTTCTTCCTGCACCACTAAATGAAAATTTAACAGTAGCAAGGGCACCTGTGTTGATGGAAGAGAAAATGTGATAATTGTTCCTATTGGACCCTTTCTCATTTTCCCCCTGATAAGGGCATCATTCTTCAGACAGATTTGCTTTTCTAATCAAAGCCAGTGCATGGAATAAGAGGCCGGAAGGACAGAGAGTTGTCAAGAAACCTCTGCTGCAGATAGATATGATGGAACTCAGTCATCAAATGATAAAATGTGAACTTTTATTTCACTCTGGAATTGAAAGGTCATTACAATAGAGAGTGAATTTTATAAAAGTTAAAAGTAAGTGACTAATGGTGATGTATCGTAGAATTCTGTGGCTTTGGAACACTGCCTATATCAGGCTTTCTTGCCCTGAATCAATTTATACCAGATTATTAAGGCTGCCAACCTATCAGTGAAAGCATGTTTTATCATATGTTATTCAGAAAATCCTCTGCCTCAAGAGCTTCCATAATAAACAAGCATACAAGTTGCACTGTATTGTGGATTTATTTTTCTCCAAACTTTTTAGTCAGGGGTTCTGCTGAGGGATGGGCAAGAAGAGTCTGAGAGATCTTTAGCAACTAACTGAACAGTTTAGTTGCAACTGTTTAGCATGATGTTTCCAGAGGTATTGAGAAGAAAAGAACAAGTTGAGCACATATTGAATCTTTACTAGAAAGAACAAAATTGCCCAGGAACTGGATAATGTAGAATGAGATCTTCAAAAATAATTTTATTTACCATGATTTAGCAGGGTCCCACTCATCTTCCCTCCATGGGTCGCTTATTTCCCTATTTCATTATTTATTACCCTTATATGTTATTTAATAATTTATTTTTATTTAAATATTTCTTATATATTATCTTATTTCCCTCCATGGATCCTTTCTGATACGCTATATTAGAGGTCAGGGATTTCCAAAATATAAAAGGGAAGAAAGTTTAATGTGAAATAAAAATTATTTGAATTATTTGAATATATAAATATATATAATACACATATATGTATAAACTAGTACATCAAGCACATGATTTCAAATCTTTTGTTACTAAGAGAGTAGTGTAAGCTAAAAGGAAGTTAGTGAATTTCAGATAAATTAAGTTCTTAAGAAAGATATGAGTTAAAAATTGTACAGGAAGCATTCAAACAGGAAAAGGCGTGGGTGCTCACCGGGACATGTGAGGCCCAGGCCCTGAAGGTAGAAGTGGGTGCCCCTCGGGACCCAGAGAGTGAGAACGCATGAAACCGGAAAAGGCACAAGCGCTCCGCAGGACCTGTGAGTCCCAGGCCCTGAAGGTAGGAGAAGTAGATGCCCCTGAGGACCCAGAGAGTGTGCACCATGAAACCAGAAAAGGCACGGGCACTCCGCGGGACATCGGAACACACGGTGGTGAATTCCCAAGGTCGCACATAGCTGCACCAAGCCCCTCCACACAGATCCCTTCTGGGAAGCACCAGACGGGCTTGGGGGAGAACTCCCGCCTACACTATGAACAGTATGCCAGAGGCTGACTGAGTCCTGAACGGGAACAGAGAAAAATTGTCTCCAGTCACCCCTCAGTGTGCTGAAGGCAGCTAGAAAACAGGTTTGGCCAGTCTGAAACCAACAATAGGTGTTTTTTGTTTTGTTTTGCTTTGTTTTGTTTGTTTTTTGTGTGTTCTGTTTTTGTTTTCTTTTAATTATTTTAAAGTAACCTTTCATCTTTTAATTCGTATTATTTTTTGATCTATCAATTCTTTATGCTTCTCTTTCTGTCACCCTGGTCTTGACCCTGCTCCCTTGCTTTCCAAATTTATCTCTTCTTCTTCCTTCCATTGTCTGCTTGATTCCTTCCTTTTTTTTTTTTTTTGGACCTGCAAGTAATTGCGTAATTGTATTATCATGATTTCATTATTCGTACACCTCTTATTTTTATAGTATTTTGGCATTCCGCTTCTTTTTGTATAGACTTCTTTGCTTGGCTGATTATATTGTATCATTTGATAGGTTTCCCCCATTATCTCATTCATAATGTATTGCTAATATACTGTCCTTCTTTGGTGTTCCATTAGTATAATACTCTCTCTTTTTGAGTACAAGGCTCAATACTCTCTATTCTAGTTACCTAGATTTCATATATTCTGTCATATGATGTTTGCTTTATTATTACTGTAAATAATAGCCACTCCATACAATTATAAATACTTCCAGATTATAGCCCACTTCGCAGGTTCCTGAACTTTATTACTGTAGTGCTTAACTCTATTCTCTCACACACTTCACCTATTTAATACTCTTTACTCTCACCTTACCTCAGAAGCTGACTTCCCAAATCCTTACTGCTTTCTAGAGCCAACACACAATCCTTTCCTTCCCAACAAGAATCTTATCTACTTTACATCCTTTCTTAAAAGTGGCTAGCGGTGTGAAAGATCACAGTTAACACTCTACATAGCCAAAGGATCTCCTGTCTGCTCTCTACTGGCTGCTACTGTAAATATCATAGAATACTCTCTTGCTGTCTTAAACCATTTTGCCTTACCCCTCCAACTGATCACAAAAAAGAGTAGGTGGAAACTGTGAACACCTGGATACCAGAAGGAGACTATACCACTGAATCTCACCAGTACACTACAACATAAGTTCACACCATAAACCAAGGGAGCCAGAACAGATCAATTTAAAAAGCTGAGGCTAGCAAGAAGAGTCTCACGAACAATGAGAAAACAAAGAAACAATCCCCAAAAGAAGGGAAAGGAGGAAGCCTCAAAAGAATGCTAAATGAAATAGAGGCAACTCAGCTATCAGATTCTGAGTTCAAAGCAATGATTATCAGGAAGTTCCACGAACGTTCAATGAGTTACCAGAAACTACAGGGAAGTTACAATGAACTCACTGCAAACTATATCAACATGAAAAAGGAAATAGAAACTATCACCAAGGGCCAGGAGGAAATGAAGAATACAATTTCTGAACTGAAGGACACAGTAGAAGGAATGAAAAGCAGGATCAATGAACCAGAAGATCGGATCAGCGAGCTGGAGGACAAAGTAGAAAAAAGCACCCAGAAAGAGCAAGAACAAGAAAAGAGGCTCAGAAAGAATGAAAGGTATAAAGAGAAATGCAAGATAATATGGAACGAAATAATATCCGTATAATAGGAATACCTGAAGGAGAAGAAGAAGAGCAAGGGATAGAAAACCTATTTGAAAAAGTTATCACAGAAAACATCCCTAATCTGATTAGAGAAAAGGTCACACAAATCCAGGAAACACAGAGTCACAATCAAGAGGAACCCAAAGAGGCCTACCTCAAGACACATCATAATTAAAATGATAAAATTTCAAGACAAAGAGAGAATCTTAAAGGCAGCAAGGGAGAAACAGGAAGTAACATACAAGGGAGCCCCAATTAGGCTAGCAGCTGACTTCTCAACAGAAACGCTCCAAGCCAGAAGAGAATGGCAAAAAATATTCCAAGTAATGAGAACCAGAGGTTTGCAACCAAGGCTACTTTACCCAGCAAGGCTCTCAATC
>CM052541.1:77649296-77693846 GCA_028533065.1 Trachops cirrhosus
AATACTATAAAAATAAGAGGTGTACGAATAATGAAATAATGATAATACAATTATGCAATTACTTGCAGTTCAAAAAAAAAAAGGAAGGAATGAAGGAGACGATGGAACGAAGAAGAGGTAAATTTGGAAAGCAAGGGAGCAGGGTCAAGGCCAGGGTGACAGAAAGAGAAGCACAAAGAACTGATAGATCAAAAAATAATAGGAATTAAAAGATGAAAGGTTACTTTAAGATAATTAAAAGAAAACAATAACAAAACAAACACACAAAAAACAAACAAAAGAAAACCAAACAAAAAACAGTATTGTTGGTTTCAGACTGGCCAAACCGGTCTTCTAGCTGGCTTCAGCACACTGAGGGGTGACTGGAGACAGTTTTTCTCTATTCCTGTTCAGGACCCAGTCAGCCTCTGGAGCACTGTTCGCAGTGTAGGCATGCGCTCTCCCCCAAGCCTGTGCCTCCCAGAAGGGATCCGTGTGTTGCGGGGTGTGGGTACAGCTATGTGCATCCTTGGGAATTCACTGCAGTGTGTTCTGATGTCCCACGGAGCGCCAGCGCCTTTTCCGGGTCCCCCAGTGCGCACTCTCTGGGTCCCGAGGGGTGCCTACTTCTCCTACTTCCAGGGCCTGGGCCTCACAGGTCCCGCGGAGCACCTGGCCTTTTTCGGGTTCATGGGTGCGTACTCTCTGGGTCCCGAGGGGCACCCACTTCTCCTACCTCCAGGGCCTGGGCCGCACAGGTCCCGCAGAGCGCCTGGCCTTTTTCGGATTCACGGGTGCGCACTCTCTGGGTCCCGAGGGGCGCCCACTTCTCCTACCTCCAGGGCCTGGGCCACACCGGTCCCGCGGAGCGCCTGCGCCTTTTCCTTTTTCAATGCTATGGTTTCCGAGACTTTCAGCAAACCACGCTCTCTCTTTGGGTTTTTCAATGTCCGCTATAATTTGCGATCTCCTATTTTCATTTATGATGTGATAATGTTGGCTCTTTGCTCTGTTCCTACCTAAAATGACTAGGATTTTTTTTCCTGGTTGTGGAAGAGTAGAATCTGCTGTGTCCTACCACACCGCCATCTTGGACTCCAGATGACACACTTTCTATATCAATATTATTTAGTCTTGTTATTCCCTACCATATAATCCATCCTGGAGGATAATTTTCTGTGTAATTGGGTAGATTATGTACTCTGCCATTGTTGTTTGGATTGGTCTCTGATGTCTATTAGGTTTATTTAATGTATAGTTTTATGTAAGCCTTCTGTTTCCTTGTTGATTTTCTACCTAATCTGTTCATTATTAACAATAGGATATTGAATTCCCTAACTCTCATTATGAAGTTGATTCTTTACTGTTTATTTTCAACATATCTGTGTCTTTGAATATGTCAGATGTGTTTGATAGGCAGCATATATTTTGATCGCATATTTTTATGTCTACTCTCCCACTTCTGTTTCTATTGTTGCCTTTTAATTGGGTCATTTAATCTATTTATATATAAGTTAATTACTGATATAATATCTGTAGTCATATTATGTAACTTACAACATTTCCCCAATATTTAATATCTGTATTTTAATAAGTATTTTCTAGTTTTTCTTTTAAAGTTCATGTGACATTTCTCTTACTGTACTGTTTTCTTATTATCCAGGGCACTTATGATTCATTTAAAACAATCTAGTTTACAGTAATGCTAACTTAATTTCAAAAGGATACAAAACTATTCTACAAAATACCTTTATTCTCACTTTCCTCATTTGTATCACCATTGCAATACAAATTAAATATTTATATACAGTGTGGGGCAAAAATAGGTTTACAGTTGTGAGTATGCAAAAACACAGAATTTATTCTTGTTATTATTATTTATTAATTATTGTATTATTTTCCATAGGAATAACTTTCCACATGACAAACCTACTTTTGTCATCCCTGTAGGATAGGCTTCTCTTCATTGTTTGGTGTATTTGCTCTATTGATATATTGTTTTCATATTGTATTTTAATTATTTAGACATGGATTCCTTTATTTCTTTGAGCATATTTATGAAAGTTTATTTAAAGTATTTGTCTAATAAGTTCAACATTTGGGCTTCATCATGAACCATTTTTATTGACTGCTTTTTTTTAGTTCATATCTTGTGATTTTTCTCATAAATTGAACATCTTAGATAATATAAGAACTCTGAAATTTAGATTTCCCCTCCTCATGTTTTATGTTGCCATTTTGTTGTCACTGATGATGTTTGTTCAATGATTTTACTTGAGTAATTCTGAAAATCTGTGCTCTTTTTACTCTTTGTGTTGCCACTGAGGTTTCTGCTCAGCGAGCGTTGTTTATGGCTAATGATTGGATAGCTTTTCTCACATGCCCCGAACTAATCAGAGTTCCAGGTTTTGCTGAGGAGCTTTGAGTGTGTGGTGGGGCATTACTTCCCTGTCAGCAGTTCCCAACTCTGCCATCATTTTCACATCCTGCTTATGCAAATCCATAAAGTCAGTCAAATGAGAGAAACTGTGACCTTTTTAGGTATTCTAAGAGCATGTATACAGCCCTGCACATGGGATATTCTTTTATATACCCTGGATTTCTGGATATATGCTGATGATTTCAAAGCCCCCATTGATGTCATCTTTTCCCCAGTTCTTTCACATTTTAGTCAGCCTCTTGTAGTTATTTAGGTAGCTGAAATATTAAATAATCACTATCTATTGCTTTCAACAAATACCCTGAAGGGCTGATCCAACAGAGTTGAGCATTGAGTCAGGACATATAGAGACCTTTTGGTGGAAATTTTCAGTGAACTTTAATATGGTAATACAAATTTGTGTTGGGGCTTCCAGAGGTATACCGAATTTATTTTTCTCCCTTGAATGGCTGTTATGCCACTATAGTTGTGAAGCTGTTAATTTTGGGGGCTGCCCTGGTGTTGGAGAGAAGGGGATGGAAATAGGGCAAATTAGAACACTATAAAACTTGCATTTCCCTGAGATTCAGCAGTTTTTTCTTAAATGTTCCTCAGATTGTTGCAAGCCTTTGTTTATTTTCCAGAGTTTTGAAAAAAAGTATTTTGATAATGTTCTCATTGCTTTTATAGGGAATTAAGTTTTAGGGATCCTCCACTGTTGTGGGAGTGCTTCCCTACAGTGAGGGTTTTGGACTTAGTGTAAGACTTGATGTTCAATTAGCCTTATTAAATGTTTTACACTTTTAAATTAAAAGCATTCCAGAGTTTACAAAATAGTCATCTATGATGATCTCCATAGCATCTGCATGAAGAAGAGAGGGCAGCTATTTTTTTAATCTCCATTGTACAGGTGATGAAACACACTGAGGAGCTTTCCTTCAATCATTGATCAAGATAAGTGACACAGCTCAGTCTGGAACCCAGGATACTGCTTAAAAGTTCCATTTTTTAATTGTTTTTCTTGAGGGCAAATCAAGATGAATTTCTTCCCTAATGTTTTTCACATTCGGCTTTTTACATGCTCCAGTGGTTCAAAATCCATCCAACTCAAATCTGGCTCCCCCTCTCTCCAATCTCTCTGTAGTTCATGGACACATTAGTTTCTGCACTTTTCTAAATTTAAACTAGTGGGAATTTTATCTTATCTTTAAGTGGGCATCCAGAGAAAAATTATCCATGGCCTACTCCTTCAAGGGCCTTTGTCAAATTTTCTCATTTGTAGTAGGGCCAGCCTAACGATTCTTTTTTCTTTAAGATTGAAATTAGATGTTATACCTTCTGAGAAGGGTGTTTGGATTCCCCAGATAGGTCAGATTTTTCCTTCCTCTGCTTCACACTATCCTGTAGTTTTCTCTACAGAAATACTCTTTTGTAACATAGTATTTCTACCTTCACTTTATTGGTCTGAGTCAGTGACAAAGGTAGCACTTCTAGAAAAGCAAAGAATGACTTATTGTTCCTAGACATATGCCTGTGCCCCCACAAAACCTGACACAAAGTGGGGTCCTGTAAATATTTTTCAAGTGACTTACACTCATCTTCCCCGTCATCAGACACAGGTTCTAGAGTGCCTCCTCTGGTAGGGGTTCTTGAGACCAGTAGCTCCATATTTACTAAGTCAGAAACCTAGGTCCCTTCAAGAGCACTTTCTATTGGCTCTTTTTATTTTTTAACCTGATTTCCTAGGGGCTGCACTTGAATCAGTATAATTTAGTGGTCAACCAATAAGTGATCAGATGTCATTAAATACATTGCATATATACCACTCTTTGACAAGGGCCTCTATGTGAAAAGGCATACTATTGAACTTCAGACATCTCACAAAACAGCCTTGGCCATTACTACCTACTTGTGCAAGGTCTCAAGATCAACTATTTGCAAGTGTCTAGTATCTCTCCTTTCCTGGGTCTTTTCACATTCTTGCCCATGACAGGAGCATTTGAGATCATCAGGGATATATAAGAGCTATTTAAAGTCTCTACACTCTTTTAGTTCTCCCAGATTCCCCATTAAATTCCACTAAGCTGTTGTTTGTTCCAGCTGATATCACAACCTTAAGCAGCTGAGATGCTGCCAGTACTCTGCTGGTTTTTTTGGTAATGTCCTGGAGTTGACCCTTCCCCTTCCCACCCATCTTAACTGAAGTTTAATTAAATAGTCACCCCACTGTGAAAGTAGAGATTTCTCAGGGAAATGGAAGTTTCAACAAAATGTTGACTGTTCTCTGATGATGGTGCTTTCAGCGCAGTTCTAGATTGGCCCATTGTCTGCAAGATTGCAAGCTTGTGGTTACCTAGCCTCTGAGAGGGAGAGGGAGAGAAAACAAGAATATCACACACCTTCCTCAGGAAGAACATCACCTGTGGTCCTGAGCCTCAGCAGTTTCGCTTGAATAGGTGATTTTTCAATTGGTTCTGTGGTTCAGGTTAAATACCAGAGTTCTGAAATAGTTGATTTTAATTGTTTTCTCTGTACTATTGTTGTTTTAGACAGAAAGTGAGTTCATGAAGGTCCTCACTCTGCCATTTCAGAAAAGGTTCTGATTTTATAATTTTGAACTTTGAGAATGTGAGCTAGGCTTGAAATGAACAACACCTTGTTACCAGCTACAGAAAATTATGTTGTCTAATTAGAGATGTAAAACATAGGATACAAGTGATTTAGATATTTAACAAAGCAAAATGTTTTAATCAGTCTGTAAATATTTACTTACAGACAACTGTAGTGATCATAATAAATTTTCTCATCTTTTTAAAATGATTTCATAGGATTTTGCTGTTGCATTTGGTGATAACGGTAGTGGTGGCATATGTATATAAGAATGTATGTATGTTTGGGGTTTTTGTCTTAACTCGAGAACACTTTATTGGGGTAAAATCAACTATTTTCCAAAGCCGAGAGCAATAGTCTGGATGTTTTTTCTGGTTAATCTAAATAATTAAGGAGTGTCTGTAAGCAGAGTGTGACTAAGTTATGAATATCAGCTTTTGGGGAACAGTGTGCCCCCATCCTTTCCCAAACATGATGTAGGTGGCACTGTAGACTGGTCAGCCCAGTGTATGCTCTTTAAAGAAGGAACTCTACTAAGCATCTTCTAATAATTTTACTATGTTTATTTTTCTGTTTCATTAATCACCAGAAATAAGGGGACATTTTTGTCTTTGTTCATCTTAAATTCTATCTACCATTGAATTCTGGACTCACTATGTTATATAAGTGCTATATTTGTTTTTCTACCATATGAATAATAAAAAAAGAAAAGTTCCCTTGTTAGTACTCCTAAATATTAGGCAGCTCACATTTATTGACTGACAAATTATCTTACACTTTTAATGGACTAACCATTTTATCTACACAATGCCACTGAGGAGGTAGTAAATTCATGAAATTCCACCTTGGAAAATTCATTTTCTCTCTTTGCACAAGGCTTGGGGATCCTTCTAGCCAGATTTGAAGGATGTTGTTTCAAAAAGATAAATTTTATCTTCCCTGAGACAGTCCATTTGCAAAATTAATAGGTAAATTAGCAAAGTGTAATAGCTCATTAGACCTACTGTCATAGTTTAAAGTCTGGCTGGGCTGGGAAAGGAAGGAAAGGCTAAATGGGTGAACAGAAGGTCCCTGAAATGACAGGAACCATCGGTCTGTGGTGGAGACTTGTGGTCACTCAAAGGAAGCCAGCAAACTGCTATTAGCATGTGTCCCTCAGTGTTTCAACACACACTCATCAGTGGGGATCTTTGGCTTAAAGACTACACTCAGGACCTTAGTTACTAAGTGTGGGCTGAAATCATTGCACTAAGACAAAACTGTCTGAGCCTGTTTGTACTAAATATTTCCTTATTTATTAAAAAAGTATCTATTGAATGCTTACAGTGTTGAATTTTTCATACCCCTTACTCTCTACTGAGATCTGGATGTAGCAATTGCTTTCTACTTGGAGAACTAACTATCTTATATACACTGGAAATTACTGTCTTTCTTCCCAAGAGAGTATGTACCACACTGGCTTAAAAGCATGGTCTTTGCAAAGAGACTGATTACTGTATGACCTTGGGTAGGTTTTTTGTTTGTTTGTTTTATTTGTTTTGCTTCTTCTTTGAGGCTAACATTATTAGGTGAAAAGTGAGGATAATATTACCTTGTGAGATGGTTTTAGTTGTAGTGATTAAATAAAAACATTTACCCCAATATAATCATGGATAACTCTTATTGAACCCTTAGTATATGCCAGACCAGATGTTAAAAGACTTACATAAATTATGTTGTTTAATTCTCACAACAGAACTGTAAAGTGTGGACTATTATTATGTATGTCTTACATTTGGAGAAACAAGTTTGAGAAGTAAAAGAACTTGTCCAAGTTCACCCAGCAAGTAAATGGCAGAGGATGAATTCAGAGCTATGCTGTCTGGCTCTAGAGCCTTGATCAACCTTGACTATTAATCACCAGGCATTACCATACTTGGAAATAGTAGCACTCAACCAAAGCCAAGTTTCCTTTGCTCTTATTGTGACTTCCATCCTTCCTATCTGCCATAGGGATTAAAACTCGAGTACTTTTCTAGCTAACTTCTGAGGGACACAATCTTTAAAACTGGTTAATAAAAGTCCTTGATCTTCAAAATGTAAATTAATTGAGAGCCAAGGTACACCTGGATGAAAATCTGCCCCTCATGCTAATTTTAATTCCAACTATAATGTTTAAGGGGTTCATCTCCATTTTGCTTCTCATATAAATTAAAGAAGTCATGTTGTCTCCATTTTCCTGTTTCAGATCTCATCTACTTCACTATTTTGAAGGTTGTGGAACAAAAAAATACTTCAAAATGGATCGTGTCTGCTTACACTTTATTTCTTATTACTCACATAGATCATCTCAATGACCTATAGAAATATTTGTGTCAAAGGCTAAGGAAGCTGATAAAAACTTTTTCTTTGTAGGTTATGAGTCTGAGTATCCTAGGATCTTTGTGTTGAAAGAAAAAGTCACATTTGGTGTTTGTAATGAGGTAGTGAAAACATTTTTATTGCCAACAAAAGTAGTTTTATGGTATTCAACCCTAAAACACTAAAATCTGGGTTTTCAGTAGAGAAAATTTCACTGCTTATAACTGAAGTTTAAAAAACCAAACCAAACCAAACAAAAACAAGTGCAATTCATTACCAGGGTAGTCTTCATTGGCAAGTTTTCTTATATAGTTAATGCCTTTAAAGAATCTGAAGACACTGGGCACCTAAAATAAGTGTGTGTGTGTGCGTGTGCACCCATGTAATTGAGTGTTCCTGTGAGGAAAAGGAAATGGCATATAAGTGAATGTTGAGCTGATAAGTGATATAAGGTCCAGAAGCCTGATATTATCATTGCTCTTAGAGTTTTCATTTTTGCTTTTGTTACCTTGTACTGCTTTTTGCTTCTTACTCTATAATTAACTTTTCATAGATTGAAGTCAGCTCCACGGTTACATTATGAGTAACATACCATTGTTTTTGAAGCAATACGATGTCATGGGATATTGGATCTGGGAGTTAAACATTGGTCCATCTAACTCTATTTCTTTTTTTTAAATTTTTTATTTTAGATTATTCAGTACAGTTTCTATCCTTTATTCCCATTCCAGCCCACTCACCCATCCCTCCCATTTCCAACCCCCCTAGTTTTGTCCATGTGTCCTCTATATTTGTTCTTGTAAACCCTTCCCTTCTCCCCTGAAATTCCCTCCCCTCTCCCCTCTGGGCCCTGACAACCTGTCCTCTATTTCAGTGTCTTTTGTTATATTTTACTTGTTTCTTTGTTTTGTGGTTTAGGTTCCTGTTAAAGGAGAGATCATATGGTATTTGTCTTTCAATGACTGGCTTATTCCACTTAGCATAATGCTTTCCAGCTCCATCCATGCTGTTGCAAAGGGTATGAGCTCCTTCTTTCTTTTGGCTGCATAGTATTCCATTATGTAAATGTGCCATAGTTTTTTGATCCACTCATTTACTGATGGGCATCTAGGTTGCTTCCAGCACTTAGCTATTGTAAATTGTGCTGCTATGAACATTGGGGTGCAAAGGTTCTTTTGGATTGGTGTTTCAGGGGTTTATTGTCATATAGCTCTGCAGAGAAATGGATGAAAACTGATAGAAACTCTATTGCTTTTGAACAGAGACAGTGGTGTCCGGCATGGGTAGTGGTAGGGGGTAGAATCAATTCAATATTTTATTTATTAATGGCTTCATAGCACTCAGCTAAGTGCTGGCAGTCTGAGAGAGGTACACAGATACTAAGATAGCACCTAATGCCTTGTTTAAGAAACTTAACATATCTTTTGGTGGAGTGGGATAGGAACGCAGGTATAAACTGAAGAAGGATTTGAAGGAAACCTTGACACTTATGTGAACAGTGCAATGCTAGAAGAAAAGTACTGTATGGAAATTTATAGAACTGTGAACTTGGTGGGGGACTATGATTTAGTGAATGCATTAAAGTATTCTCTGAGGGTGGCTGACCTACAGTGGGAGAGGACATGGGATAAATGGAGAGAGGGAGAGACAGAGCAAGTTTTTCTCATCACAAGTATGAGAAACTCCAAGTGAGACTAGAAAAATTTTACTCAACTGAGACCTAGTCAACCTACAGAATTTTAAGAAACAAAATAATGATTTATAACCACAACTTTTGGGTTGGTTGGTTATATATGAACCAATGGATAAATGAAACAGTAGAACTTTGAAGCTTAGATAAAATTTGTATAAGTAAATAGTAATTATAGGCACCAGAAGTTATGAAAAATAATTTGATGTTTATTTATTAAGTTATTTAAGATTATAAATCTAAATTAGGACTGGCCAATATAACTTTTTGCAATGGTAGAAATGTTCTACAGCTACATTGTCTGATATTGTGGCTATTTGCCCCATATAGTTATGGAGCACTTGAAATGTTGGGATGGTACATAAAGAATTACACTTTTAATTTTGTTTAAACTTAAATAAATAACCTCATGTAGAAACTATATTGGACAATATAGCTCTATAGTTTTGGAGCGAATAAATTTGAGTGTTGGATAACATAATTCCTGATTTGGGAATGTAGAAGCCAAGTTGAGGGGGTAGCAATTAGCTGACTTGGTCATTATGGTCCTTCTAGGTTTGGTCTGTGACTAGCTGGATGACTTGGCATGAAATGGAAGTGGAAAGAATAGCAAAATTACCAAGTAACACTATATATTGCTATATCTGAAATGGTGGTACATAATGTGGTAGTGCTCATTAACAATGCCAGCCCCATGCCAGTGGTTCTTTATTGTGAGGAGACCAAACACTGCACTATAGGAAGGACCCTGACTGATCTGGGTACTGGTGCAGTTTCTGGACACAGCTGTTCTTATTCTGTTATATATATATATATACATCATTCCTTTGAATTTATATTTTTAAATTTATTTTGTTATGTTGTTCAACTACAGTTGTTTCCATTTCTCCCCTACCACTCTCCCCAACTCCACCCCCACCACACTCAATCCTACCCCTACTTTGGCTTTGTCCATTGGTCCTTTATACATGTTCCTTGATGACCTTACCCTCTTCTTTGCCCCGTTATCCCTGCCTCCCTCCCCTCTGGCTACTGTCAGGTTCTTCTTTATTTCAATATCTCTGGTTATATTTTTCTTGCTTGTTTGTTTTGTTGATTAGGTTCCACTTATAGGTGAGATCATATGGTTAACAATCTATCATTCAGTTTACCTAGATGTCTGTGTTTAACATTTTCCATATGATATATTTATATGGCACTGCTTTGGAAGTTTCATTATGGTTCATGGGTTTCCTTTTCAACCAGAATTACATTTTTCTTAAGTTCCTCTCTCAAGTGCTTAGAGAATGTTGATGTGAAAAGGTGGTTGGTAATCACAGGAAGCAGTTTTTACATTCACAAAGAATGATACTTTCTATGCATAGAAACTACTAAGAAACTTGTAAATAATACACAGGAAGGTCCAAATGAGTTATAAAGAGTCTGTCATTAAAAATAGCTATTTTTCAGACCATTCAGGAGTCCCAGCCAAGATGGAGGAGTAGGTAGAAACCCTTTGTTTCCTCGAATAACCAAAAGGAGGATAACAACCAATCTAAAATCAATAAACAAGAAAAAGCGCCAGAAAATCAAACTGCATGGAACTCTGACAATCAAGGAATTAAAGAAACAGTCAACCAGACCAACCGGATTGATAAGGCAGATCTTGTGGGCTGACTCAGAAAAAACACTGCAAGGCAGCTGAGGTATGGGGCTGACTGCTGAGCTTGGCAGAACTGTGCAGGAGGAACTGGCTTAAGGGGAAAACTGAGACTCAAAGCTGACTGTGGGCTAAGGCTGGGGTTGACACAGTGGGAGATACTTCCAGTCTGACTCAAGAGTCTGTTGGAAAGTGCACTAGAGATGAGCAGGCAAGATGCATTGTTCCCTCTTTGGCCCCTCCCCAAAGGTAGCCCTGAAGGTGCTTCTGCCAGCAAAGAGGGTTGCCCTGGCTGGGTGAATACCTGAGGCTCCAACCCCCTTACAACTTACCAGGACAAAGAAATATGGCCCTAATGACAATACAGCAAAACCTCAGAACTAAGTGATGAGGAGATTGCCAACCTATCTGATGGAGAATTTAAAGCCCTGGCAATCAAAATGCTCACAGAACTGATTGAGCTTGCTTGAAAAATGAAAGAACAAATGAAAGATACCCAAAATGAAATAAAGCAAAAATATTCAGGGAGCCAACAGTGAGAAGAAGGAAACCAGGATTCAAAGCAATGATTTAGAACAAAAGGAAGAAATAAAAGTCCAACTGGACCAGAATGAAGAAATAAGAATTAAAAAAAAAATGAAGAGAGGCTGAGGATTCTCTGTAACAACTTGAAATGTTTCAATATCTGAATAATAGGGGTGCCAGAAGGAGAAGAATGACAGCAAGAAATTGAAAACTTATTTGGACAAATAATGAAGGAAAACTCCCCTAATCTGGTGAAGGAAATAGACTTCTAGGAAGTCCAGGAAGCTCAGAGCCCTAAAGAAGTTGTACCCAAAGAGGAACACACCAAGGTACATCATCATTAAATTACCCAAGATTAAAGACAAAGAGAAAATCCTAAAAGCAGCAAGAGAAAAGGAGACAGTTACCTACAAAGGAGTTCCCATAAGGCTATCAGCTGATTTCTCAAAAGAAACCTTACAGGCAAGAAAGCACTGGAAAGAAGTATTTGAAGTCATGAAAGGCCAGGACTTAAATCCAAAATTACTCTATCTAGCAAAGCTACCATTTAGAATGGAAGGGCAGATAAGGTGCTTCCCAGATAAGGTCAAGTTAAAGGAGTTCATCATCACCAAACCCTTATTATATGAAACATTAAAGGGACTTACCTAAAAAAAAGAAAATAAAAAATATGAACAATAAAATGACAACAAACTCACAACTATTAACAAATGAACCTAAAATAAAATAAAAACAATGAAAACAAAAACTAAGCAAACAACCAGAACAGGAACAGAATCAGAGAAATGGACATCACACAGAGGGAGTTCAGTTGGGAGAGGGAAGGGAGTAATGGGCGGGGGGAGGTACAGGGAAGAAGAAGCATAATTGGTAGGCATAAAATAGATGGGGAAAGACAAAAATGGTATAGAAAACAGACTCAAATAACTTATATGTACAACCCATAGACATGAACTAAGGTGGGGGGAATGCTGAAAGTTGGGAGGGCAGGTTGGAGGAGGGATAAAGGGGAAAAAATTGGGAAAACTGTAATAGCATAATCAATAAAAAATACTTAATAGCTATTTTCCCTTACAGCATTTATTATCTTCAGCAAATTTACTTCTGAATTAATGAGTACAGAGAATTATGAATAGTTACTAGTAACCATTTACATATAATTGTAGTATTAGAATTTTAGGAAATGCTATGTCTCCTTAGTAAGTTAAATTCCCCATCTGTTTATACCAAATTAAACATTTATGTATCAAAATGTGTATTAAAAAATTGAGCATTTTGTTCAAGTACATTTTACCAGAACTAATTCTGAACTAATGGGGACAAATATGTGGAACTGCTACATTCATGAAAAGCATGCTAGATTCCCAGATCCACATGATTTAGGCCTTAATTTTTCCTTGTACATATGGGAAGAAACATCACTATCTATAGGATACTCATTGCTGAGATCTATCAATCTCTATTTCAAATCTCATATTATAATTAAACTCTATATTGATTGCCAACCAAAACAATTTTTTCTAATTGTTTTTTTTTCTTTTCTGAAATGAAATAATAAGCCTTTTAGAAATGTTGGAATTGGTGAATTATTTATTGATTTATGTTTATTAAATCAAGCAGAATACTAAGGGCCTTGGGGGTTGTGGAATGGTCTGGACAGCCATGTGACATGGTCTGGTTTCTGTTTTAGAATTCTCAGCTGAATGACATTGAGAGAAGAAGCTGAGGAGGAGAAATGGAACAGGAGCCTGGCTCTGTAGTGCAAGTCAGAGATACTGAGATCCTACCCAGGGCACTGGCAGTAGCTGAGATAGAAGATGAGCCAAATTTCTGAAAAAAAGTCAGTAAGCATTGATGGGTCCTTAAAAAAAGAAGAGAGTGCAGAAATGTTAGGCAGATTGAATGATCTAGGATCCTAGGATAAGTTGTAGAAATCTGGCTTCTTGAAAGAAGTACATAATAATGCAGTTAATTCCTTCGAGGGAAAGTCCCTGGTGTGATTGAAAATGGGCTAAGTTCACTTTGGGGCGTGTAGTTAGCTAGCAAGTGCTGTGTCTTTGGCTGAATTAAAAGCAGAGGTGTGCAATATATAGAATTGAATGGACCTATTAAGCAATAATGTATTGCCAAGCTGATGAAAAGTCATTACCTTTAAATAACAGCCCACATCTAACATTTGATTAATACAGGGTAAGATTTTTTAATGCCTCATGCAGACAATGTCAATTAGCTTACATCCATGTAAAATGTATTGTGGATAATTCATGGATAAAAGTGAAACATGTTAAAAATAAAAAGTGGGGAAAACACTGAATTCAGTGGAAATGTATTTTCATAATAGCATGCAGGTAATTATATGTGGATAATATTCATACTCAGGATATAAGACTCATTAGATTGGTCTTCCTAAATGAACACATCATCTCTTGCCACTATCCTGGTCCTGAGAACTGTAATATTATTGTTCTTAGTATCATCACTAGTTCCACTTTGCATCTGACCACACTAGCTCAGTAAACATTTATAAAGCATTTACTCTTTTCCCGATCTATGTTAACTCTCAGGGATATAATGGTGGGTACAGCAGGATCACTGTTCTTAGGGAGTTCACAGTCTAATGGAAGAGATAAATCAAAATGAACAGAATAATCATAGAAACCTGATCTTGGGCATGGATTCTGGAGAGAGATTAGGTCCAAGCAAGTCTTGAAAGATGAGTGGGGATTAGCCCAACAGGATTTATGTGGCTTGGGAGTAAAGCTGGGTCATCAGCAAAATCTCTACAATGTGCAAAAACATTGCTTGTATATGCATGTGTGCATGTATATGTATTTGTGTGTGTGTGTGTGTGTGGTTTTATGTGACTGGGATGGGGGAGTGGGACCATCAGTAGCTGATTAGAGTATAGGTCAAAAGACGTTTCAGTCTCTATGGTGTTTTTATTCTTAGTTCAATTGGTTTTGTTCTGAACACTATACTAAAGACTTCTATAAGAAATAAAATTAACATTATTATTTTTTCTCTTCCATTTTGCCTTCTTGTATCCATTATAGGACAATAAACCTTTACCCTTGGGAGTGGTGAAGGAGAGGCTAACAGGAGGTGTTCTATTCTGTCTTGTCACACTCTTTCTTTGTTACTGCTCCTTTACCCTTATTCATTGGAGACACTTTCTGTAATGAATGGATCTACCCTACTTCTATAACTTGAGAAGAAACAATAGATGCATTTAAAACTTGTTTAAAAACTTTATATTCAGCATTAGTATGATTCTTGATTTGAGTTAAAAAGAAAAGAGTAGCTTATGTTTGTTAAAAATGTATCATTAGCCCTGGCTGGTATGGCTCAGTGGGTTGAGTGCCAGCCTGAGAACCAAAGGGTCACCAGTTTGATTCCCAGTCAAGGCACATGACTGGGTTGCGGGCCAGGTCCCAGGTGGGGGGGTGTATGAGAGGCAACTACACCTTGATGTTTTTCTCCCTCCCTTTCTCTCTCCCTTCCCCTCTCTCTAAAAATAATATATATATGTTTTATTTTAAAATAAAATTATAAAATATATAAAACATATAAATATATATATTTTTAAAGGTACTATCAGTCCAAGGTCATTACTAAAGGTAAAATGACATAATTATTACAGGCCAATTTAATTATTTGGATTCCTTTACAATTAATTTTCACCCAATGATTTTGTGCAAGAAAAAATGTTTTCTGCTTGTCTCTTTTCTCATCATTGTTATCCCTCTAAGCCCAAGTGTCCTGAAGCAATTTCCCCTTCACTGAGCAGCATGAGCAAACAAAAATTATTCACATGTGTTTTTTTTCTCCAGTTGTCACTAATTTTTGCCTGTAATTCTATAAAAACATTTTATAGGTATCCCATTCTCATTTCTTGTTTCACAAATTTTTGTTCTACACATTTTTTTGAAATTATGAAATCCTGCCTCAGGTCACTTTTGCATGTGAGTTGAACACAGGATATCCTTGCATGTCACTCAGGCCTTCGTGACTCTCTTCCCAGCTGGATTCTGTAGCCCCTTCCTAACATTCATCTCTAGTTTCCCTGAGCAGCCAAGCTCCTGTAGCCTCCTTTCATTTCTACACTGGCCCTTCTGTCTAGAACAACCCCATGTCTGGTCTATCATATCAACCCCTCCTTATTAATTAAGATTTTATTTTAATATTATCTCTTTCTCAAAGCCTTCCTTAACATTTCCAGGTAAAGCCCCCTCAGTATGATCCCATGGTTCTTTGATTATTCTGATATCTAAACTGGAATGTATTATGGTGGTGAAATTATTTTTTCAAGTCCTTCTCATATCATGTGAACTCGAAGATGACAGTTGCGTCTGTCTATGTTGGCATCACTGGAATTCTAGCACAATGACTGGCACTTATTTAAAACTTAATCAACTTTTGAGGGATGAATTATTCTTTCCATACACTCAGTCCTCTCCCTTTTCTTCAGTTCGACCATAAATTTCTGTGATCTGGTATCTGTGTACATCATTATCTTACAATAAATTATATAGTGCATGTGATAAGTGGTATGATAGGGTTTTTGTGAGAGGTGGCAACAGGAATCCCTTCATTCCTGTGTGTGCCTGCTGCTCTCCCCAGAAGGAGACAGCACCTGTGTCCTTTCTCCATAAGTCCCAGCTGCCTGTCACTCTAATTTGCTTTTATCTCATAACTTTGTGCAAGTTCTCTGCCTGGGCATGAGGTTTCATAACAGCTTTTACGCTGGTACTCTTAGGATCCACTTAACTTTCATGTAATGAAGTACAAGGTGGACTGTTGAATAATAAAAAGACCACAGAAGGGAGAAGGAACAGAAAGTCTGCAGCTGTTCCATCGACCCGTGATGAGGTATCCAACATGTGAGTGAAGTTTTTTGACATGTTTCAGCACATGCCAAGCAACCTGGTTAATATGGTCATAGCCAATATCACATGGAGAGAAGAAAAGGCCATGAAATTGTTAGAAATAATAAATTGTGATTTTTAGCAAAGTAAATAAAGTTGATTGGAACACAGGCATACTTATATGTTTATGTATTGACTATTGCTACTTTTCACAGTCAGGACAGAGTCAGTAGTTGTGACTAAGACCATATAGCTTTCAAAGTCTAAAATATATATTATCTGGTCCTTTACAGGGAAATGTGGGAACCCCTTATTTATCTAAAAATTAAACTTATTTCTAGCAAATTAAAACAAGAGATATTTATTAAATAACAGTTTCTGATGGTTAGAGGTCAGGAGTGGTTTAGCTGAGTGGTTCTTGTTCTGGGTCTCAATATTGCAGTTAAATGTCAGCTGGGGCGATGTCCTCTGAAATTTTAACTGGGGCTGGAGGCAATCCTCTTTTAAGACACCAAGTTTGAAATAGTTTACTAAACAGCAATAGATCACTAAAATGCATATAGTCAGATATCAGCTGACCCCTGACGCAGTAAGGGATAAAAACAAAGATGTCACAGGTCATGTGATTTAGAGATAAGGCATTGATGTTTAAGTGATGGAACAAAACACCAATATTTTGAAATCAATACTTTTTTTTGTTTTAGGTGCTTTTCTTTTTTCATTTCTTACTAACATTGAAAAATGTAATGTATTAGCACAGAATAAGAGAAATTAAGTAAAAACATTCTACAACTATGTGCAGGTAAGATTAAAGTTGCTTAAGGTATTATCTTCTGACATTACTAAATGGAACCAAAGAATAAGCTGTTTAGAAGCCAGGGGAGTTGTCTCCAATGGTCTCTGAGGAATATCCTCACTGATGAATGGCTCTCTTCTCAGTTTAGCTTCTTTTACTTGCTTTTGGCCCTTCCTGGTGATTCCCCAAAGGAGACATCCATCTGTTCTTTTGATGTCAGAGAATTTTTTTGCTAGAACACATAATCTTCTTTTAGAATTCTAAAATTATCCGCAGACAAATTCTACAGTATGAAAAGAAGGTAGCATGTCATGGTGGCAAGAATATGCATTTTGGACTTCCATAGTTACAAGTTCAAATCCTCACTTCATCATTTACTTACTGTTTGTACCCAGACAACAAATTTTAACTTTTCTGTGCATGACTTTTCTATAATGGAAAAGTGGACAAAATAGAAAGACAGTCAGTACATAACAAATTCATATTTCTTCTCTTTGTAATAAAATATATATTTTATGCTCACAGGTTATCTTATTCAATTTAAAAAATATATCCTAGGTGTATTACTATTTACTCAGAACAGTTTAACAATGATGATCACTTGTTGGGAATATAGTGTGTAAGACATTGTGCCAAGCTCTGAAATTACAAAGATAAATGTTATAAGTAATAATGTCTTCTTCAATATAAGGAATCAGATGTGGTAACTGTCAGATCTACTGGGACATAGGGCTAGGCTAGATTTTACTCAGTATTTTCCTAAGTAAGAATGTAAACAACTAACATCTCTCAAGTGTTGACCATGTGCCTAATTCTGAACACTTTATACACATTAGTTACTTCCCTTCTGATACTCTATGGAATGAATCTACAGCTGTGACATAAACGTGCCATCATGGGCTGCACTGTTCCCATTGAGAATCAAGGTCCTGTCATTATATCACAGAGTTAGGCAAATCTGTTTTCAATAGAATTAAACCACTTTTCCCTTCTAGATACTTTTAAACATTTAAATTCTACATATAATTTTAAATGATGTTATATGGGAAGTAAAAAAAAATACAAAAAATAAAATAAAACTAGCAACTTATCTGCTGTGTTTTATTGCAACTGACTCTAACCAGCTGAAGTTGATAAACATTGATGAACTTCAAGCTAGTCACTGGAGCTAGTTTAAGATGCCTACCTTCCCATGAACAAACAGGATATCTTATAGCCAACTCTATACAGACATATGAGCTCATTTCATTCTGTCTGAGTGCTGGTTTTATTGCTGCATTGGCACAAGTTCACAACCTTCCCTTTTCAAGCTTTGAAAAAAACCCTGACTTTCTCCTTCACAAGTGAGTGGTCCCTGGCCTAGCAAATAAATAGACTCAGTGTTGTTATTTAAAAATATATATTTTGTTTTTTTTAAAGCTTCAGTAGTTTTTGTTGTTTGTGTTCATTGATGAAGCATTAAGTGAGTGATTTGTCTGAAGACATTGGTTTGTAAGTGTCAGGGCTGGGATTTGAAACCTATACAGACTGACTCTTGAATGTACACTCCTGTCATCTCACCTGTACAGCATCAAACAATGAACACCAATTTCTTTTCTATGGTGCAATGTCAAGTACTTAAACATAGTTTGGAATAATCTCATAGTTGTATGGTTTCACGGACGCATTGAAAAAGACCTTAACTATGAAAAGATATGAGCCATTCACTGTTATGCATGTAAACAACATATAGACACAATCTTTGTGGTGTCCATCTCAAATGTGTAACAACAAACTTTCCAAAAAGTATGTATATGTATTTGTATATATGTTTATTATAAATTTACACATATAAAGAATGAATAACATACAATTTATAAATAACAGTAAAATATCTATTAATCTTATTGTAAATTTCATGTAGCCATGTGACTCTCACAGACTGTCTGTTGTTTCTTTGCCAAATTCTGGTATTCATAATCAACCTAAGGTAACAATTTATGAAAGAGTATAGCTTCAACATGAATATCAATTTATATGTTCATCATTAATAAGTAATATGAAAGTGAAACAATAAAAGCAGATGCTGAAACCTCACTTATTTGTCAATGATATGAGTGACTTTTTTGTAAATTAGACTATAATTTTTGAATGCTAGTATTTTCTCAATTTTTGTATTATTTAAATGTAATGGCTGTAGCATGGCACACTTTTAAGTTAATTTCTATCATTGTATTTTCTTCAACCCTTTCTGAAGTCTAGACACTCAATGAGATGATAAGGCAAGCCAGGATTTGTGGCACACTTATCAGTTTTTGTGGTGTGAATACACTCACCATGGATGATTTTATACCACTGACATGATGTCACTGAAGATGGAGCTGGGAAGAGACACATAGTAGCATACCATTCTATGATATTCCAGTGACAAAATTACACTAGATAAAAATAACCTCAAGAACATAGTTAATTGTGAAATGCAGTAAAACAATTGGAAAAATAATTGAGTATTCCCTTTGTTTGTAATAATATGCTTTATTAATTGTAACCTTACATAATTTTACTTTTAATAATGATTATGTTTTACAAACAGCTCACAAAATTTCTGAATGTTTACCAATTCTCTCTTTTCAGCCAGTACAAGGTGATAGTGAAATACCCCTAGGTTTACATGAATTTTGATACAGGAAAAATATTCTTAATTTTTTAAGGAAACTACATACCATTTTTCATAGTGACTCTACTATTTTATATTCCCACCAACAGTGAAGGAGAGCTGCCTTTTCTCCACAACCTCTCCAACACTTACTATTACTTCTCTTGTTGTTAATAGCCATTGTAACAGGTATGAGGTAGTGTCTCATTGTAGTTTGATTTGTGTTTCCCTAATATCTAGTAATTTGATCATCTTTTCAAATATCTGTTGGCCATTTGTATGTCTTCCTGGGAGAAGTGTCTCTTTAGGTACCCTAACACTGGCCTTCTTACTGTCCTCATAGTTTTGCCTTTTTTAGAATGTCATATAGTTGAAATCATATATTATGTAGGTAGACTTTTCAGATTGGCTTCTTTCACTTAATAATATTCACTTAAGATTCCTCCTAGTCTTTTCATGGTTTCTTAGCACATTTCTCTTAGCACTGAATCCATTTACTTACTGAAGGACATCTTGGCTGCTTCCAAGTTTTGGCAATTACAAATGCTTGAGTTTTTAATAGCCTTTATTTATTTAGAATAGCTATAGATTTTCAGAAGAATTGAGAGGATTTAAACAGAAAGTACTCATATATCCAGTACCTAGTCTCTCATGTTACATTAGTACATTTGTTATAATTAATGCATTCATGTTTGCACATTATAATTATCAAAAGTCTTCAGTTTATTTAATTTCCTTAGTTTTTACCTAATGTCTTTTTCTGTCCCAGGGTCCTATCCAGGACACCACATTGCATTCACTTGTCATGTCTTTTTAGGCTCCTCTTGTCTGTTGCAGTTTCTCAGACTTTCTTAGGTTTTGATGACCATGACAGTACTGAAGGCTAACGTTAGGTACATTGTAGGATGTTTCCCCAATATTGGATCCAGTGGTATCCCTCTATGTATTTAATACTGACTTTATTTTTCCTGGCCATTTTTACAAAGCTCATCTTAAGTGAGCAATGTTAATGAGTAATTTGATGGATAAATCTGAAAAGCCTTCCCTTAATTAGGAGAAAGAAGGAAGGAAGGAAGGAAGGAAGGAAGGAAGGAAGGAAGGAAGGAAGGAAGGAAGGAAGGAAGGAAGAAAGAAAGAAAGAAAGAAAGAAAGAAAGAAAGAAAGAAAGAAAGAAAGAAAGAAAGAAAGAAAAGAAGAAAAAAAAAGAAGAAAGAGGAAGGAAAAGAAGAGAGAAAAGCCATATCCTTTCAGAAGGTCAGCACAAGGCCTGCACATTCTGGGGGTGCTCTCAGGAGTACAGGGCTTTCAGAAGCAGAGGCAGCACAGTAGCCTTCTGTTAACTAAGCACAATTACTTGGAATTTTTAACCTCCCTACTACATCATTCAGCCTTCATGAAAAACACACTCTGTCCTCTCCCTATAGACAGACAACTCTTCTTTCTATAACTAATTTTCCCTCTGTTCCTCCCACAGAGCTGCAGCCAACATGTCTCATGGAACAATCTTTGGTGGTGGAAATGCCCTATTCTGCCCTGATTCTGTAGCTACTGGTCACATGTGGCTCTTGATCACTTGCAATATGGCTAGTGCCAAAGGGAAACTGAATATTTAATGTTAATTAATGTAAATTGAAGTTGAAATAGTTTCACATGACTAGTACCTACAACATCAGAGTATAAGAGGAAAATACAAGAAGAAGATTGTTTTATGCATCCTGTGCTTTTTGCCTTGTCATGCAAATCACCACAAAGACTGGGAGCACAGAAGCCTTGTCAATTTCTTGGTAGGAGGGTCAAATATGTAAATTGTTATCATAATATATTATCCTGACACAGATATATTGTCTTCCATTCTTACACAGTTTGGATTCAATATCTATCTACAGATTGGGTGGAGGAGCTCAGATTAATAATTGAAACTTTCTTTTTCTATGACTTTGCCTATGACTTATATCTATTTAGATATTTCATATAAATAAACTGCCTTATGTTTATGGCTTTTTTCACTTATTGTAACTTTTTCATGACTCATTAAAGTTGTAGCATGTATGATCAGTACTCCATTTCTTTATATGGATAAATAATATTCTACTGCATGCACATACCACACCTTGCTCATCTATTTAGCCCTCAATAAATATGGATTAATTCCACTTTGGGGCTATTCTGATTCAATAATACTGCTGTGGACATCATGTACAAATTTTGGTATGAACATAAGTTTTCAGTTCCTGAAGGTACAACCTAGAAGAGGAATGGCTGGATAATATGATAATTCTATAGCTAACTTTTTGAGGAATCACCAAAATGTTTTCTGTGGATGCTGCCCCATTTTATGTTTTTATCAGCAGTGTTTGAGGGGACCCATTTCTTCACATTCTTGCCAACACTTTTGTTTTAGTCATCTTCACAGGTGTGAACCGGTATCTCATTGTGATTTTGATTTGGATTTTTGTAATATCTAATAATTTTGACCAACTTTTGATGGAAAAGGATTTGTTATTATTTTTTAAGATCTTATTTATTTATTTATTTTAGAGAGAGGGGAAATGAGGGAGAAAGAAAGAGAGAGAAACATCAATGTGTTTCTCAAGTTCTCCCCACCAGGGAACTGACCCACAACCCAGGCATGTGCCCTGATTGGAAATCAAACCAGTGACCCTTTGGTTCACAGGCTGGTACTCAATCCACTAAGCCACACCAGCCAGGGCAGTATTTTCTATTTTTTAATTGCATTATTTTTCTTTGTGCTTTTGAATCCTAGGAATTCTTTACATATTCTAGTTACTAGTCATTGTTAGATGTATGATTTAGAAATATTTTCTTCCACTCCATGAGTTTTCAATTTAATCAATACAATCAGTTGTATTATTAACTCAAAGGGAGATTATTATCCTATTTTTTTCAAATTTTTATTGTAAAATTTTCAAATATGTATAATAAATATAGTGAACACTTGTATACTTATAATCTTGATTGTAGAGCAATATTTTGCCTTATCACATATCTATAGTTTTCTGGTGTTATTTTTATTTCCTTTCAACCTTTCTAAACATTCCTGGTGCAACCCTTCTTCTTCCTAAACTAACTTTCTTTCTTTCTTTCTTTTTTTGTTTCATTTCCTTTCTTTCTTTCATTCCTTCTCTCCCTCCCCCCTTCCTTCCTTCCTTCCTTCCTTCCTTTCATTTTCATGTAAATTTTTAAAATTGTTGACATTATTACAGATGTCTCCATCTCCCTGCCCCTGCCATTGCCTGCTTCCAGCCAGACCCCAACACCCTTCCCTCTGGCCTTCACCACACTGTTGTCTGTGTTCATGAGTTATACATATATGATTTTTGACTAATCCCTTCACCTCCTTCCTAAACTTTAATATTTTTTAAATCAATACCCACCAAAGAAAGACTAAGAGAAAAACAATAATAACAACAAAATAATACATCCTATGCAAAATGGGAATATTTATGTAAAGTTCTTATTTAAAAGGGTACAATCAGTTATTGTAAGAATTACATTTAGCACGAGCAGAATGCCCTTCAAATCATTTGGAAATCAGAATGATAATGTCCTTCTGTTGACCTATTTGCAATTGCCCTCTTTTAATATTGAGGGGCTTCTCAGGTTAAAAAAGTGACCTTTAATGCCACCCTCAACTTTGTATGTACTCCAACAGCAAAAGTAATTCCTTAAGGAGGATTTTTTTTTGAGGTCTTGTGAGTGGGAGGTTATGCCCTCTAGTGCCTTATTTTATATCCCTAAATTTAATAGTGCCAATTCCATGGCTGTTGAGTTTACCTGCTTTATCTGCTCTAAAGAGAAATTGCAGCAGAATTTCAGAAGGGTCTAGAGAATTGCATGTCAAGCAATGTTTGCCCTAAATCAATTTTGCACAATATTGTGGAAAGAGAATTGCAATGGAATTTCTCATTATGCAAAAGCAGCTATTAGGAAGATGCAACCGAATTTAAGACAAGTGGCACAGAAATGAGATACAGTGTTAAAGGGAGGTGGAGCACAGTCAAAGGATTGATGTGCCCTTCCTCCCCCCTCTGTTTTCCAGATTTTGTCGTTCACTTCAGGGACTATAAAAAAACACTATTTTACAACCAATCTAAATTTTTGAACATTGCCGTCTGATGTGCTTATTTCAACACATGAATGTGAACAGATGTTTACATTATAACACTAAATGTGCCAGCTGTTCCTATATCAAAGTAAGCATCTATGCATTTTATTTAAAAGTAAAACAAAGATTTTAAATCTTGTTGCTCTTGAATATCCATATAAATAATTTCTAACTTCCCTTCCTAACTTCTTTCCTTCCTTCCTTTCTTCTTTCCTTATGAAAAAAAATCAAGGTTTCTTGGAACAGTATTTTCTATTTCTGGATGTATCACAGAAGATCAGTGCTCAATGACTTCAGCCACATCAGTGAATGCCACACTATTTTTGCACACGATAGAACTGAGTTTAAGAAATTTTCCCAGATTTAGGTTTGAATTTTTTAGGTTCTATGCACAGCTCTGGAAGGCTGGCTACATCTCTGTCACCAAATGTCTGTGGATTCTGATGGCTCTCACCATTAAACAGCATTACCTGTCTAGGTATTTTTTTTTCTCCCTGGTTGTAGTACACAAACTAGAAGAGCAACTATTAACCCTGTTGAATTTCTTTAGTTTTATATTCTTTAACCTAATAATGTGAAGTATTTCACTTTCCACCCACAATACATTGGAGATCATTTGATTCACAGGGAAAAAATTGGTGGCCCCAGGTCTAGCTAAGCGGTTGCAAGTGCAGGTATTCCACCAGGAGGCCCTCTGGGGTGGGGGGGCTCCGCCTGCAATAGTAGATCTGCATTGAAAAGATCATCAATGCCCAAATAAAGAATTTTTAGTATTTTTCATAATTTCCTCAAAGCACTAAGCAAACCTAACAATGGAGTGTTAGGACATAGTATGAATCTCATTATACTATTATTCCAGGAAAATGCCAGGAATTATATCCATTCTCTTAATTCCGAAAGGGTACACAGAAAATTATACAGTCCTTAAGTGTGTGTATACAAATGTTTTACATCATAAATTAATTATAAAGTATCATAATTGATAGTTCAGTATACCTCTTAATATGTTTGATGTTTTATCAAGCCATTTTAAAATTTGTCTGAGTATAAACATAGAAAAAAAGAAAAAGAAATAGCAGCATGTTTACAATTATTTTCCAGTTAAAGTGCTCTTTGCAGTGACCTGCAAATACTTGGCTGCATTCCTCCCCACCCCTGTCCCAGCTCTCACTTTCCCCTCCTCGCTCAGCCTTGCTCACCAGTTAAACCAAAATACAGGTTATTCCTCCAGGTTTCAACATAACATCTTTATAGCAGCTGGTTGTACTGCCTCAAACTTTCTCCCTGCATGTAGCTGCTTTGTATATTCTTTCACTTTCTTCAAGTTTGACTCAAATATCACTTTGCTATGTACTGAATATTTGTGCCCACTTCCCAAATTCATGTTGAAGGCCAGATTCTTAATACAATGGTGTTAGGAGACAGAGTCATTTGGATGTGATTAGGTCATGAAAGCGGGACCTTAATTAATGGAAAGATGAATGAAAGATAAATCTCTGTCATGCATATTAGGATAGCAAGACACCAGATCTCTGGCTCCTTGGTGTTGGACTTTCTAGCCTCCATAACTTTGAAATATTTGTTTGTTGTTAAGCCACCAGCCAATGGTGATCTGAACTGAAAACATACTTTCTCCTGGAGGCCTGTTCTCATGGAGATCCTCCTATTTAGCACTGCCTCTGCTGCTTCCCCTTATGTCAAACCCCTTAATATCTTCTACTCTTGCTTTCTGTTTAGTACTTTCTACTTGATTGCATATTATGTAATTATACCATATGACATATATGGTTATACACTACACACACATGCAACTTTTAGAATGGTATACATATGTGTGTAACTTCCCTTTTCATAACATATATTCAATTAGGGCAGGGCATATTTGTTTTATTTAAATCTTGTGATGTATCTCATGTATATAGAATGGTGTCTGACACATATTATACTCTCTAAATATTTGGTGAGGGAAGGGGGTTTTGAATTATGGATAATTTATAATAAAAATACAGGAATACAAGTTGAAAATATGATTCTTTAAAAATGGAGAGGATATTCTGCATAATGAAATGAGTGGTGTAAAAATTATAGTAAAACTTCAAGATGTTTGAATGACTAGAAACAAATTGTCTTTGTAATTTATATCTATTAGCAAACATGCTTTACCATCGTGTCACCTCTCAAGATATACTTTCATTTGGGAATACTGAGGACTTACATCATGGCTTTTTCCTAGGGGAAGGAAATATTGAACAGATCCTTCTGCCCAGGTTCACTACTTCCACTTGCATAACAGGTAAAAGACCAAGAAGACAGTAATGAGTCTTTGTTAGGTTTGGCCTTGAAACCAGAAAGTTGTGAAATGGCAGCTATAATTCTAGGTTATAGTTCCACATCATCTGAAATTTCCTAACTGGTACCTAAGGAAATCACCAATACAGCAAATGTCCATTTTGTAAATTTTATAAATAATTGGTTTTATGTGACTTAGGGTCAATGTCCACCATTTAGAAAGAAAATATTGAATTTTAAGTTTTATGTGTTTTTAACTATTTTGTTCCTCTTAGCCATAACTAAAATCCAATGCTAATTAGTACTTATTTCAGGTTAATTTTATTTTGAGAGAATTTGCATTTGTATGAAAATGAGATAATATGTACATTTCCTCTCAAACATTGTTTGTTAGTCCATTGCTTGTTTGCCAGATTTTAATGGCCCTTTAAGTATTCCCAGGTAGAAGAAGAAGCTTACAACCCTTCATTGACACTGAAGAGACAGGGCAGATCTACCCAGTGGTGATGACAACAGGTGACCTGGTGATAGAGCAAGACAGCACAACTTGAGGAAAGAGCTTAGATCCCTCCAAAAATTTCCATTAACATTTGGTATAAAGTTTCATGTTTGATATAGACAAATACAATTTTCTCAAGTGAGGATAAAAAATATCTCTAAAAGGAATTGCTAATTTATTGAGCTGTATCACATAAGACATTATATTATCTAAATCAATACAAGGTTTAATAAATGTACATAAAATTTGAAAAAATATCTAAATTCTTCTACCTATCCCATTACTACTATCTCTTAACCATTTATGAAGGTAATGATCCAAACATAATCATCTCATTTAGACCATGGCCAGGACATGCTAACATATTCAGAGGTGGGGGAGGCAGTGCAAGTGGGAGAGTTGGATTTCACTTTCAGTTCTACAGGGTCAGCCCATGGCACTGAGGATTTCCAACACATCTGTCTCACTTTCTATTTCTAGAAAATAAGCATATTTTCTTTTATCATTTTGGATTTTTAAAAACTCAATTATAAAAGAGTGTTCTTTCCTCAGCCTTAAGTATTTTAAATTATCTTTTCATGCAAGCAAGACTATATAAAGTTATTATTCAGATTTCAATACCTTAAATTATAAATTGTGATGAATAACTTTTCATATACTATCCAATGCTGGCAAGATAATATTGATGTCAATAGAAACTACTCAATTGAATAAGGGAAATTTGTGTCAGGTAATTAGTTGGACCTGTATGGTATTTTGGTTATTGTTGTTACCATTTTCCAATCAACTAAGTAATTAGAATTGAGGTCATAATTTTTTTTAGTTTATAATTAATAATTTAGTTCATCAAGTGGACTTTTTATTTACATTTATTACTCTATGAACTAGACCTCAACTCATATAGTTAAAATGAAGAGACTTTGGAGATACTAACATTTCATGAAGGCACCAGAGACTAGCAAATGCTGGAGTCCATCATTAACTTTGGAACTCAAGAGGACAGGGAGATGAAGTAGTGGAAGAGGGCTACCAAGTAAAATCTAGATCTAGTTAAGAAGCTCAACCACTGGTATTTCTACAAAACAAAGAGGAAACCAAAAAGAAATACCCTGACCTCCTTCTCTTCTCAACTTCCTACTGGTGCTTCCATTGGCCCATCTGTAGGGGCATCTTCTAAGGGCACAAAGAAGGGCATGCCAAGGTGGAGAATGCATCCTGGGGACTTGAGGTACAAGGAGGTTTACTAGCACTAGAGGGATGTAAATTACATGCAATTTATTATTATGTCAGATACTGACATTTATGTGTCTTTCATGGAACTGCATTTGCAAAATAGCTTCCAGGGGTTTCAGAGTAAGAAGGCTACAAATAGTTTTCTTGTGTGCGAGCTAAAAAAAAAATGATACTTTTTCATTCACCTTCTAAATTCTTCTAGTTGGGCTAATAATAAAATTATCAGAGACAGATTAACAAGAGAAAATCAAGATTTTAAAAAATCTCCATGAAATTAAAGAGAGTGAAGCAACATTGAGTATGTATGGCATTTTTGGACAAAGGAGAAAGGGGAATTGGGTATTAGAAGTGAGAATGAGCAATTTGCAGGTAGTTGAGGAAGACTGAAACATACATGGCAGAAAAATACTTGCTAGACAACACAGGGAGTATATAGCTGATAGGACTGGAGTCTTAAGGTAATTAAGCCAAGGCTCCCTTTCTAGGGCAGTTTTCTCTGAACCTCTTGGACAGGAAAGAGGAGAAGGTCAAAGGTTCTTTCTGAGTCTTGTTTCCAAATAAACAAGTTAAAATCAATATCCCATAAAGGAGGCTTCATGGTGGCAAAATGCTTGTTCCCTTCATGGGTTACCACCTTAGAATGAGGGAACTCTTTGTTAATGGAAGCAATGGGTTCGTACAACACCTCTCATGATCACTAACTATTTGTGCTGATTGTTGAGTCCTCTAAGCTCAAATTTCTCAACAGTTGACAACTGTGGTAAATCTGTAATTATTTACATACAGTTTCTCTTTAATGTTTCCCTACCTAACTACAGAGAAGCTTCAGAAATGGGTTATTTCTGTTCTGCACCCTAGGCAAAGAGGTCAGCTTGTGTAACCTTCCTCTGAAGACCAAATTATAATAACTCACTTACTATGGATTGCGTTCAGTTCCATAGAATATAGAGTAGAGTATCTCCTGGCCACACCTATGAATAGACAATATCTAGCATCACTCTCACTTGATATTTCTTCTACCCTAGGCCTTTGTAAAAGCAGTAGCAAGTTTCCTTGGGAAATCCCTATTGCGATCACTCATACTGAGATGTAGGTAGAGGTAGCAGCTTAAAAAAGTGCTGCCAACTTCATGGGAGTGTGTATGTATGTGTGTTCATTTTAATAGAGATCACAAATGAAAATATCTATGAAGGCTCAACAGATAACATAAATAAAAACATTATTTCTAGACCTATTTGTGTAGACAATAAATCTTTGGGGGAAGTTCTGTCAAATTACAATTTCATTAAGTTATACATACATGACTTGCATACAAGTATAAAATTAACATGTTGAAGATTTATATAAGTCATTAAAGAGAGAACCAGCAGGGTGGTAAAGTCAGCTCAACGACCACTTGAGGAACACAGTCTGATAGTCAGGAAAATATACTAAAATAAGTTTGCTTTGTTAGAAGCAAGACTGGTTAATGTTTGTTTACAGACCAATAAAACCATAACTTTTGGAATTAGAAGTCATTTTTACCTCTACTGAACAAAAATCTATAAGTTAACATGTATTGTGGTCCTAATCAATAGTAAAGAACATATCAGACAAAGATAAATCCCTTAAAGAAATAATCTCATAGATAATTAAATAATCTTTTAGCTAATTAAATTAAGTATTGGTTGGGCCTGTTAAACAATGTTTCATTATGTCCTTGAGAAGGATTCCTATCATCCTTTTGTTTTATTTCCAAGTTGTAAGTGAATTTCCTTAACAAAAAAATATGCTGCCTTCTATTTTTCTTAAACCATGTAACTACCATGGTTTTCTTTGGCTTCCCAATTTTAATAAAGGTAAAAGTAAAAGGAATAGTTACATTCCTCTTATTCTTCTATAAATTTACAAAAATAAATAAATAAAAGTGAATCTAGGTACACTTTTTTCCATCCATAGTGAATGAACAGATGGCAGCTGATGCTCCCATCTGTAGATGATGTGATGAACTGGAGAAGACAGGAACAGGAATCACAAGCCCAACTCTATCTTTAGTGGAGAAACTGGTTTGTGGGACTGTGGGTCTGGTAAGATCTTCTAATTTTCCAAGTGGGCCCATAAATCTAGACTTCTTATGTTAAATCTCTTGATTTTTAAATGTTGACTAATTAATTTGAAAATTAATTTGAAAAGAGTGTTCATAAACACTCTATGGGTCCAGTAGTTGCAGGCTACCTCTGATCAGGGAGCTTCTGTTGTGCAAACTTTTTCTTAAGTTAAATAAAACAAGTTTAGGTAGGGGAATTTTAGTTTCTTAGATATATTTGTATATGACCAGTGCTAGGAAAACAGTGGGTTTGCCCTATATAAATTTAAATGTCAGCCTAGAATACTGAAGTATTCTAAGTTCAATAAAAGGGCTTAATATCTATTGTTTGTACATCTATTTGTCTATTCATTAAACATCTATTGTGTCTACATGATGTGCCAGGTACTTTTCTGAATGTAGGAAGAAGAATATGAGTTTGTCTCTCCTTGAACCTCTGAAACCAGGTTTTCCATCTTCAAACTTTTGACCCTAGCTGCGTCTGTAATCTATGGCAGAATGACTCCTTTTTTGCTATATAACTGAAGCTATTCTTTTCAGAGTATTTGGGACCAAGTCATTGTTAAATAGAGCAAATATTTCTTAGTCATTATTTAAGCTGAGTTTTCTGTGACATCTGAGCCTATTCTAATTTCTTTTTATTAAAATTTTAGTTTATTCAGTACAGTTTCTATCCTTTATTCCCATTCCAGCCCACCCACCCATCCCTCCCCTCCTCCCTCCCATTTCCAACCCCCCTAGTTTTGTCCATGTGCCCTCTATATTTCTTTAAAAATCTTTCTTTTGGAATCCAAGAAGTTTTTCTGTACTGCTTGGAAAGTGTTCTTCTCTATTGTTTTCCTTTGTACCTCTACCATCTCTAAGGAATCCTTTTTATTTCTCTTCCCAAATTCTTTGAGTTAATCTCTCCTCACATTGCAATTTGCCTTTCTCCTATAAGTCTCTTCAGATTATTACTAACAGACACTGTTCCCTCTCTCTTGCTCACAACATCCAAATGGTCATTGGGTCTTGTATTCTATAATCCTGCTATTCTTGTAACTACTTTCGTCTATCCCTATCTGCTTCAGTTCAGGCTCTCCTCATAGTGAATGAATTACAACAGTTGAGATGCTTGTGGCCACAAATGCAAATTGGTTAGTACCATAAAGTGATTTGTTATCTCATTTACAAAATGTTTTAAATTTGGACAGTTCCTAGTATTGTTTAATTCAGCATCTCATCACAAATTAATTTATTTCAATTTTTCATGTTTTTCTCAAGCCTCACCCTCATAATACCCAGATGATATAGAAGTTCCAGCATCTCAACATAAAGAATGATGTCTATTAGCAGAAGATTTTTTTATGGTTTATTTTAAGATTCTGGTCTGATATACTTTTATATTTAATAGGCCAGAACTGTATATGTCTATGCATAAAACAATGACTGAAAAACAATTACTTCAATCAGCTTAAATTAGTTAGAATTTATTTTTCTTTTGGACCCACCTCCCTTAGGCTCATGTAAAGTTGACACATGAACCAAATAATGATACCTAAATTTGAGTATTCCTGATTCTGTTTGAAGCATTTGCTCTGATACCTCATGCAATACTCACAACCACCATATTTGGTAGATAGTATTATCTCCATCTTACAAAAGTAAAAACTAAAGCTTAGAAAGTTTAAGGGCTTTCAGCAAGATTATATAGGTACTAAGATTTATACCCAAACTGCCTGATACAGTGATTTGCTCTTTACCCACTTATATTCTACCAAATATAGGTTTCTATAGCTTGAGAGAGGAATCTATGGGAGCAAGACTTGCTGGGTAGGCTTACAAAAGTGTGTGCTACAGTTCACTTTGGTACCATTCTAATAATATTTCTTTCTTTTTTAATTTTTATGGTTGTTCAATTACAGTTGCCCCCATTTCCCCTCTATTACTCTCCCCTGCCCTACCCACCCCCACCTTCCATATTCAATCCCTCTCACCCCACCCTGTTGCCTTTGTCCTTGGGTCTTTTATACATGTTCCTTGACTTGACCCTTCCCCTTCTTCCCTCTATTATCACCCCTCCTCCCCTCTGGCTACTGTCAGATTGTTTTTAATTTCAATGTCTCTGGTTATATTTTGCTTGCTTTTTTTCTTTTGATGATTAGGTTCTTGTTAAAGGTGAGATCATAGGATAGTTGTCCCTCACCACCTGGCTTATTTCACTTAGCATAATGCTCTCCAGTTCCATCCATGCTGTCACAAAGGGTAGGAGTTCCCTCTTTCTTTCTACTGCATAGTGTTCCTTTGTGTAAATGTACCACAGTTTCCTAATCCATTCATTCAATAATAGGAATTCAGGTTGCTTCCACCACTTGGCTATTGTAAATTGTGCTGCTTTGAACATTGGGGTGCATAGGTTCTTTTGAATTGAGATTTTAGGATTCATAGTGTATAATCCCAGCAGTAGAATTTCTGGGTCAAAAGGCAGTTTCATTTTTAGTTTTCTGAGGAAATTCCATACTATTTTCCACAGTGGTTGCACCAGTCTGCATTCCCACCAACAATGTGCTAGGGTTCCCTTTTCTCTACAACATTGCCAGCACTTGTTTGCTGATTTCTTTATGATGGCCATTCTGACCAGTGTGAAGTGTTGTCTCATTGTGGTTTTGATTGACATCTCTCTGATGGCTACTGATGCTGAGCATCCTTTCATATGTCTCGGGGCCCTCTGTATATCTTCCTTGGAAAAGTGTCTGTTCAGGTCCTTTGCCTATTTTTTAATTGGATTGTTTTTCCTCCTGGAGTGTTTTCATTATAAATGGGTGCTATAACAATATCCAATGTTTTTTTTCCACATCTGTTAATATGATCATGTGATTTTTGTGTGTGTGTTTTTTATGTGATGTATTACTTGTATTGATTTGAGAATATTATTGTACCATCCTTGCATCCCTGGGATGAATTGCACTTGATCATGGGGTATGATCTTGTTAACATATTGCTGGATGTGGTTTGCCAATATTTTGTTGAGGATTTTATCGCCTATGTTCATTAGCAATATTGGCTTGAAGTTTTCTTTTTTTGTTGTGTCTTTTTCTGGTTTTGGGATTAGGATGATGCTGGCTTCATAAAATGGGTTTGGAGGTCTTTTGCTGTCTTGGAATTTTGGGAATAGTCTGTGAAGGATAGGAGTTAGCTCTTCCTTAAATGCTTTGTAGAATTCTCCTGTGAAACCATGCAGTCCAGGGCTTTTGCATGTCGGAAGTTTTTGGATCACTGCTTCAATTTCATCTGCTGTTATTGATATGTTCAGGGTTTCTGCTTCTTCTTCACTGAGTTTTGGAAGGTTATATTTTTCTAGAAATTTGTCCACTTCCCCCAGCTTTTCAAATCTCTTGGCATATAGTTCTTTGTAGTAATTTCTTACAATCCTTTGTATTTTTGTGGTATCAGTTGTAATCTCTCCTCTTTCATTTCTGATTGTGCTTATTTGGGCCCTCTCTCTTTTTTCTTGATGATTCTACTTAAAAGTTCGTCAATTTTGTTTATCTTTTTTATAGAACAAGCTCCTAGATTTATTAATCCTTAGAATTGTGCTTTTAGTCCCTATGTCATTTAATTCTGCTCTGATCTTGGTTATTTCCTTCTTTCTACTTTCTCTGGACTGTTTTTGTTGTTGTTCTTTGAGTTTTTGTAGGTGTGGGGTTAGATTATTTATTTAAAATGTTTCTATTTTTTTTTAGGTTGGCCTGTATCTCTATGAATGTCCCTCTCAGGACTGTCTTTGCTGTGTCCCATATGTTTTGGATGATGTAAGTTCATTGTCATTTGTTTCCAGAAACTTTTAAATTTCCTCCTTGATCTCATTCTTGACCCATTCATTATTTAATAGCATGCTATTCAATCTCCATGAGTTTGAATCTTTTTGAGTTTTCCTTCTTGGGGTTGATTTCTAGTTTCAGTCCCTTGTGGTCAGAGAAAATGCTTGATATGATTTCAATTTTCTTGAATTTTTTGAGGCTAGTTTTGTGTCCTATCATGTGGTCTATCTTTGAAAATGTTCCATGTTCATTTGAAAAGAATCTGTATTTAGCTTCTGTGGGATGGAGGGCTCTATATATATCAGCTAAATTCATTTGATCTATGGCATTGTTCAATGCCACAATATCTTTGTTGATATTTTGTTTGGAAGATCTATCCAATTTTGACAGTGGGGTGTTCAAATCCCCTGCTATAATTGTGTTGCTGTCAATATCTTTCTCGAAGTCCTCCAAGATTTTCTTTATGTACTTGGGTACTCCCATGTTGGGTACATATATATTGACAATGTTCATGTCTTCTTGATGGATTCTGCCCTTGAGTATTATGAAGTGACCTTCTGGGTCTCTCTTTATGGCCCTTTTCTGGAAGTCTATTTTGTCTGATATGAGTATTTCTGCCCCGACTTTTTTTCCCTGTCCATTTGCTTGTAATTTGTTTCCAGCCCTTCACTTTCAGTCTGTGTAGGTCTTTTGTTCTGAGGCGGGTCTATAGTAGGCAACATATGTGTGGGTCATGATTTCTTATCCATTCAGGTATTCTATGTCTTTTGATTAGGGCATTTAATCAGTTTACATGTAAGGTTATTACTGATAGATAGTTATTCATTGCTATTATTTTGTACCTATGTTACTCTCTCTCTCACTCTTTTCCTTCCTCTTCTGCAAGCAGTCCCTTTAGCATCTCTTGCAGAACTGGTTTGGTGGAGGTGTATTCTTTTAGACTTCATTTTTCTGGGAAGCTCCTTCTTTGGCCTTGCATCTTAATTGAGAGCCTTGCTGGATAAAGCAGCTTTGGTTACAGGCCTCTGGTTTTCATTACTTGGGGTATTTCTTCCCATTCTTTTCTGGCTTGGAGTATTTCCATTGAGAAGTCAGCTGCTAGTCTTATTGGGGCTCCCTTGTATGTTACTTCCTGTTTCTCCCTTGCTGCCATTAAGATTCTCTCTTTGTCTTGGAATTTTGCCATTTTAATTATGACGTGTCTTGAAGTGGGCCTGTTTGGGTTCCTCTTGACTGGGACTCTCTGTGTTTCCTGGATTTGTGTAACTTTTTCTCTCATCAGATTAGGGAAGTTTTCCATCATTACTTTTTCAAACAGGTTTTCTATCTCTTGCTCTTCTTCTTCTCCTTCTGGTATCCCTATGATATGGATATTATTATATTTCATGTTGTCTTGCAGCTCTCTTACCACCTGTTCACTCTTTCTGAATCTCTTTTCCTTTTCTTGCTCTTTCTGGTTGTTGTTTTCTACCTTGTCCTCCAGCTCCCTTATTTGATCCTCTCTGCCATCTAGCCTGCTTGTAACTCCCTCTAGTGTGTTTTTTTATTTATGAGGTTTTATTGTTCATGTCTTCCTGGTTTTTGTTTATAGTTTCTATTTCCTTTTTCATACTGTTGTAGTTCTCAATCAGTTACTTGTAGTTGTCTGTGAGTTCCTTGAGCATCTTTATAACCATTATTTTGAATTCTATATCTGATAGTTTGGTTACCTCCATTTCATTTAGCTCTTTTGGTGGGGAGTCTTACATTTTTTCATTGCAGGTTCTTTTTTTGTCTCCCCTTTTTAGATGACTCTTTTTGTTTGTTTCTGTACTTCCTGGTTTTTTGCTTTACTAACTGTTTTGTAGAGTGAACTTCTGTGGTAGGAATTCTATGAGGATCAGTGCTTTGGTATCTTTTATCTCCTTCTCTGGACTCTCTAGATTTTCCTTTTCTTCTGTTTGTGTGGGCTCTCTTGTTGTACTGGGGTTTTTACCTTTTGGTGGTTCTCTTGTTGGTGTTTTTTCTCTTCCAGCAGGTATAGTGATGTTTGCAACTCCCATCTATTCTTGTATGTGATCAGTGGCAGGGGGTAGGCAAAATGGAATAAGACAACAGGAAAGTATTTTTATGTGATTTAAAGTACCATCAAGTAGAGAAGAGATAGGATATTATTTGGATAAATATAGCATTAACTGTAATATTTCTTCCAACTAGCCACTTTTTATAAAAGGTGAAAGAGGGATAAGACTCTTGTTAGAGGGGAGGAAGATTGTGAGCTGAATCCAAAAAAGAGTGCTTGTGCGAGGTTAGATGATGAGATGTAGTGAGAGTAAAGGATTGAAAGTAGGCATAGTGTGAGAGAGAATAGAGTTAACCACAGCAATAATAATACTCAGGATTAAAGTGAAGTGGGCTAAGATCAGGGAGGGTTGCTGTATAGTATGTACAATTATATGGAACAGCAATTATTTGTAATAGTACTGGAACAACAATAATATGAAAAGAAATATATGATTTGGATAACTAGAATAGAAAGTACCCAATCAAATGTTGTGTTTTATTGGAACATGGGTGAAGTGAAGAAAGGAAAGTTAAGATACAATAAAGGGAGAATAAGGAAAACCAGTGAAATAATGCAAGTAATGAGAAAATTAAAACTAGGAAAATTAAACATAAGGAAGAGAGATTTTAAAAATACCAATAAAATAAGAGGTTAAAATAACAACAACAACAATAATAATACACATAAACAATAAAATTCTAGCTCTATGGAGTAGCAAAGTGACATTTGTTGTCTCTGTTTCTCCCTTTTTGGGGTTAGTCTTGTGCTCCCCCTTTCGATCTGTCTCTGGAACCTTCGTAACTCCATGTCTTATTGTCTCACTTGGGGAAAGAAAAGAAAAAGGAAAAAAAAAGAAAGGATCCTCTCTGTGATTTTTCTCTCCTTGAAATATTTTCCTGTATATACAGTATTATATAAACATTTCACTGGAAGAAAACATAGGGTCATCAGGGTATGATTATTTACTCATTAGAAATAGTCCTAGATTTGACTTATATAATGTCATTTTTTTAATTTTTATTTTTTATCTTAAAGAGAGGAGAAGAAACAGAGAAAGATAGTCAGAGAAATAGCAACGTGAGAGAGAAACATTAACCAGCTGCCTTCTGTAGGCACCCTGAATGGGGACTGAACCTGCAACCTAGTCATGTGCCCATGGCTGGGAATTGAACCAGCAACCTTTCAATATGTGGGATAATGCCCAATCAACTCAGCCACACTGGCCAAGTCAGTAATTTATTTTTTAAGATTTAATTTTTTCATTTATTTTTAGAGAAAGGGCAAAGGAGGGAGAAAGAGAGGGGAAAAAACATCAATGTGTAGTTGTTTTTTGCACACTGCCCACTGGGGACCTGGCTTGCAATCCGGCATGTGCCCTGACTGGGAATCAAACTGGTGACCTCTTGGTTTGAAGGCCAGCACTCAGCCCACTGAGCCACACCAGCCAGGGCCCAAGTCATTATATTTTAAATTAAGATATAGTACCTTTCTGAAATTGTTTATATGAGAGTTGATATGGGCTTATATTTCTGAGGTCAAAAGTGAGGAAGAAGCCCTGGCCAGGTAGCTCAGTTGTTCAGAGTGTTGATGTAATATGCCAAGGTTACGGGTTATGGCACATACAAAAAGAATTAATGAATGTACAAAACAAGTGAAACAAAAAATTGGTCTCTCTCGCTGTTTCCCCCACCTCTTTCTCATATATACACTCACATACACACACACACTGACCCCACACACATACGTCTTCCCCAAATTCAAATTCATTTTATAAGATAGTCTAGAATATTCATTTTTTCAGCTTTCTTTGACTCAATTTTGAGAATTTTTTGCAAGTTTATGTTTCATTGTCTTCTTGAGGATAATTAGAATAGTAGGAACCCTTAAGGGTTAGCCACCAAAGTGGAGGTAAGGCACACCCAGAAGTTTCTGCAGTAGAGCTCAGGATGTAGCCTTTGACTTCATCTGCGCACTGACTAAGAAGGAAAGAGACTGGTTGTGCTGAAATGACCTGAGGGAAGTTCTCTGGTAAGGAGTTATTATGTTGGACAAACCAAAGGAAACATACCCTGTGTAGTCTGCTGTGCCAAGTAGGTTAAATGATGGGTCTGCACAATTTTATGTTTTATTTGTTTAGCTATTTTAAAACTTGGGGAATAAGCCCTGGCCAAGAGTCTCAGTTGGATGGAGTGTCATCCCATGCACTAAGAAGTTGTGGGTTTGATTCCCAGTCAGGGCACCTACCTGGCTTGCAGGTTTGATCCCCAATCAGGGTATATACAGGAGGAAACCAACCAGTGTTTCTCTCTCTCTCCCTCTGTTGCTGTTTCTCTCTCTCATCAATAAACATATTCTAGGGTGAGGAGAAAAACAAAACAAAACAAAAAATTTGGAGAATAATTCAGGTCATAGTAAATGAGTTCAAAAACTCAGAAAGGCACTGAATATTTAAAAGGAAATCCAGTTACAGTGCATACACTTTGCCCCTCAATTTGCATGCTATCTTCAACAAAACCAAACACCCTGTTGTTATTTCTTTCAATCTTGGAGTGAGGAAATCTGAGAAGTTTGTAGCCAAAATACCAACATTAAATTCTGCTGTGACATTATTATTGTATATGAAGATATAATAGGTTATATATGCTTATTTATTGCATTATCTTTATTTTAGTGAATATAATAAACTATCACTTACAATTTTCTTAGTTACTTCCTTTTTTCTTTTTTTTTTTTTAAACATCATGTGTGGTTGCCTCTCACATGGCCCCCAACAAGGACCTGGCCCACAACCCAGGCATGTGCCCTGACTGGGAATCGAACTGGCGACGCTTTGGTTCTCAGCCCGTGCTCAATCCACTGAGGCACCCCAGCCAGGGCTCTTAGTTACTTCTTATCACTTAAATCTACCCATATGTATTTTGCTGAAAGGTTCTAACTTTTTCAACCATAAGTTATATTCCCACATATCAGAGCACAATGCCATAACATAGAGGTTAAACCCAGGGACAGTTGGGCAAGAGTGTCTGGATTCAGGTCCTGATTCTGCACATTCTAGTTGTACAGCCTTGAGAAGTTATCGAATCCTTCCCTGAATTACTCTCTATCTGTAGTCAGGGATGATAGTAACTACCTAATAGGGTGGTTGGGATTATTAAATGAGCTAATATATGCAGAGTACTCTAGAACACTACTTGTAATGTGCACACTCAGTAATGTTTCATACTGGAATTTTTTATTAACAAAGGGCAAATAATCACCTTCTATTGTCACATACTGTCATATACTGAGGTCACTAACTCTAAACTATATACTTCTAAGAAAGGTTATTTAATTATTTATTTTTAAAAGTATATGTAACCTGAATTTCCCCAAACCTTGTTTGTATACATGAAGTCAGAACAGTAAGAATTCCAAATATGTAGAACTAAAGCAATTATTTATTGTTTTAAATTTTTTATTGTTATTCTGTTACAGTTGTCCCAATTTCCCCCTTTGCCCTCTTCCTCCCAGCAATGAAATTCCTCACTGGTATTTTCTGTATCCTGCATATTGAGGACTTCACCACTTCTCTGAAGTCTCAGAGCCAACTGCAGAGTTTCTGGTGGAGTCTCCCAAGAGGACACAATCTTCCCACATTCTTCTTTTTGTGCTGTATTTCACTGCTGGACTGTGCATTAAAACACTGCTTTCTTGCCAAGGGGCTGGCCTTGGAATCCTTGGAGTTTTAGCTCCTGGAAGCACAAAGCAGTGTGTGGATGCTTCTTTCATTGTTGATGAACCCCAGGGTGTAGGCCACTGTGGAGTGCAAACACCCTTCCTGTTCAGCTCTGTGTGAAGTAACCTAGCCCTGAACACAAAACTGTTGTCTTGCAGCTTTAGCCAGCCCTTAAGCCAAAAGGCCGCAGGTTCAATTCCTAGTCAGAGCACATGCCTGGGTTGCAGATTCTGTCCCTATTGGGGCGCATGCAAAGGGCACCAATTGATGTTTCTCTTTCACATTAATGTTTCTCTCCCTATCTCTCTTTCTTCCTTCTCCTTGCTCTAAAATCGATAAATATATTTAAACAAATTTAAAAAACACGTTGTCTCTCCTACTCCTAACACACATACACCTCAGACTCCTATTTATCAGACACCTCTCCTGAAGCAGATATTTTAATTAATAATCTCACTTTAGGCAAGAAACTGACATTTCAGAAGTTTAAAGAACTGATCCATTAAGTGATCTTGTGTCTATTTAGCTCCACAACAGACATGTATCTTCTTCATGCCAGTCCATGATCTCTTGAGCAGCTTTTCTGTGTTAATGAAAATATTTACCATGAATGCAACCTCTGCAGTGAAATCAGAATTAAATTCCACATGTCCTTCCAGCTAGGATGCAGGTTGTGATTTGTGCTTCTCCACTGTGATCTTCCATGTGAGGCTCTGACTGGGAGGTGAGCACTGGGCAGTACTGTCCAGATAGTTCCTATTCTCTGTCTGTGCTGCACTTCGGGACCATGTTTCCATGGGTGATGGTACATCCTGGCTTAGGATCCTTATAAAGAAGTGGCTGCATCTCATCAGCTTCAGCTAAGTAGATCTAGTGATGTTTGACATTCTCAGACACCAAGCCTGGAAGGGTTTCCTCATCAGACTAGTTTGACAACATGGTTGTCCCACTAACCTAATGTCCATTTATTCAACTGTCATCATTCCATGGCAGCCTAATATCTTCCTAATAAATACATTTAGCTAAAAATCATTGAAGTAAATTCTTAGTTTATAATAAAAATCTGACTAATATAAGTTTAAATTTGCCTGCTTTCTGTTATACTTTTTTGTTCTGTTAAAACTTCTCATTGGAACTTTCTCAAATTTTTGAAAATTGATATTTAAAAACTTGGACATAAGGTGATGTCAACCTCTTGACAAAATAAGATGTTTCGTATCTCCCTTTTAATTTAAAATAACTTGGAAAGCTATATTTCAACAAAGGATCCTCTATTCAACACATAAACACACCTGCAACCTCCAAGCATCATTACTTCTAAGAGAGAAAGCATCAGAATGAGCATGGCAGGTGGATCAAGGGGAGAAACAGTGACTGCCTACACAATAAAGAACACACTGTAACTCCAGCTGACACAGTAGCAATGAAGATGTCTGGTTGTAGCTCTCACACTGTGGCCTAAAGAGAAGCAAAGGCAGAAACAATGTACCTGCCTGAAAAACTAGCTCCCATTGCATCAGAACCCAGTGACAGGCATGGAGCTCCAGGAGACACACAGTGGCCATTGCTTATACAGAAGCAAAGTTGTCTATAGTACCATTGCTATGGAAGAGTGTCAATGCCACTTGAGGCAGTCATTGTCTGCTGAGAATCATTGCCCTTTGTGGTGGCCATTACTGGCAGAAAAGCAAAGCTATGGTCTCACAATGGCTATTACTGACATATTGGAAAAGTTGCAAAATTGTGATCCCACCTCCACCTGCTCATCCCATTGTAGCAGAACATGGTAGAGGTGGAACTTGCTGAGGCAAGTGGCATGCCTCTGTTAACATGGTGTAGCTGGTGGCCATTAGTAACTAGAAGATAACACCTGGGGTTTGCAGACCTGAGCCCTGTCGTCCTCCACAGGCCACCATGGAGTGATGCTCTGAGACCAAGGTCAACTGGACACAAAGGGGATGCCCACTACTCTAGGAAATATGGGCTATTTTCAACAATGTAAAAGAGAACACTCCACTGGGCTTCTGAAGCTGCCAGTGGTACAGGTAAAACAAAGCAAAACTGCACTGAAGCACCATTTACTGGAAAACAAAAATAAATAAATAAAAATACCTCTAGTTGTCAATATGCTGATTGTTGAGAAAAACAGTACCTAAGAAAGAATAGTTCAAGTTCTCAAATGTGCTGATGGAAAAAAAATCCATCAAGTACCAGGAACAACTAAGGTAACAAAATAACACCCCCTTAAATTGAAAAGTCTCCACAAACCCAACTTAAAGACATGAAAGATGGAGACTTAAATGGAAGAGAATTTAAGATTGCAGTTATGAAAAACTTCAATATACAAGACAACTCATAAATGCATTGAATGAGCTCAGGAATAAAATTAATGAACAAAGGAGAACTTTACCAAAGGGACTGAAACTATAAAAAAGAGCCAAACAGAAATTCTAAAGTCAAACAACTCAATAAATGAGACAAAGAATGCATTGGAGAACATTGGAAATAGAGTATAATAGATGCAAGAGAGAATTAATGAGTTCACAGATAGAAACCTAGAAAATGCTGCAAGAGAAGACAGAAAACTAAGACTTAAAAAAGGAAAAAGTTCTACAAGAACTAACTGATTTCTTTAGAGACAGCAACATAAGCAAAATGAGTAAAACAGAAAGAGAAGAGAGGGAAAAGGGAATAGACTACTCATAGAAATAATTAATGAGCCTTCCCCAAACCTGGGAAGAGTTAGACATTCAAATATAAGAAATTAACAGAACAACTATATCAACCCCCCATAAACTTTCTACAATGTACATTATATTAAAATTGTCAAAAGTTAATAACAGAGAAAGAATTCTCAAGAGAGCTGCAAAGGAAACATCATTATATTATTGTCAGATTTTTCAGTAGAAACCTTCAAAGCCAGGATCGAGTGGAAGGGATTATTCAAAATATTGAAAGAGGGACCCTGGCTGTGTAGTTCAGTTTGTTAGAACATCATCCTGATATGCCAATGATGCAGGTTCGATTCCTGGTTAGGGTGCATACAAGAAGCAACCAATAAATGTATAAAATAAATGGAACAACAAATAAATGTCTCTCTCTCTCTCTCTCTCTCTCTCTCTCTCTCTCTCTCTCTGCCCCTACTTCTAAGGATCAATTTTAAAAGTTTTTGAAAGAAGGAAAGAACCACATAAGAATAATAGACACAGGAAAGTTATCCTTTAGATATGAAGGTGAAATAGAGATATTTCCAGACAAAAAAAAAAGCTGAGAGACTTTACCACCACAAAACCTGCATTAAGGAAATTTTGAACAAGCATTTTTACTAGAAACAAAAAGACAAACTATACAAATCTTTGAGTAAGGTAATAAATAGAAGCAAGATAATGCAACTCTTCTTCAAAATAGGATATTAAACAACTATAATAAAAATGTTGACTGGAAGAAAACATTAAAATAACTATAATTACAGCAATGTGGTAATAAATGCACAGCATAAAAGGGGATAATTTGTGACAACAAGAACATAAAACGTAAAAAGTAAAAGGACTATATGTATACAGGTGAATGAAAATAAGATGTACTCAAAAAGACTATTAAGACATTTTACAGAAGCTTAATGGTAAACAAAAAAAGTTAAAATTCCAAAGCTGAGGTGCAAAACATAAAAAAGGGAAAAACAAAGGAAAAAATCATGAATAACCCCCAAACTAAAACAGCAGACAGAAACATAGGAGTAAAGAAATAATAGAGATACAGAAAAACCAGAAAACAAAAGATAAATGGCTGCTATAAGTCTGTATATATCACTAATCACTCTAAATATAAAGGGATGGACTTTACCAGTCAAAAGGCACAGAATAGCAGGACAGTTTTAAAAAACAAGACCCAACTGTATGTTGCCTTCAGGAAATGTGTTTTAGCTCCAAAGAGTTATATAGGCTCAAATGGAAGGGGTGCAAGATGATACACCAAGCAAATGACAGCCAGGAAAAAAGCAGGTGTAGCTGTACTTACATCAGTCAAAATAGATTTCAAGTAAAAAAAAGGTAACAGAGACAAAGATGGACATTTTACAACGATAAAGGGGGCAATCCATCAAGAAGGTACAGTACTTCTAATATAATTAGAAGTACATATAATATATATGCACACAACTTGGGATCACCAAAATATATAAAGGAATTACTAACAGACAATGAGAAAAACTGACAAAAATTATATTGTAGCAGGAAACTTGAATATCTACTTTACAGCAGTGAATAGATCAACCAGACATAAAATCAGTAAGGAAACATCAACCTTGACTGACATGTTAGACCAGGTAAATTTAATTTCTATTAATAGAAAAGTCTATCTCAAAATGACAAAATAAACATTCTTTTCAAGTGCACATGGAATGTGCATGGAATTTCAGTCTGTTCAATGACAGACTAAAAATATATTAACCAATGAATTCTATCAAACATTCAAAAAAGATTTAACATCAATCTTTATTTGTTGTCTTCTAAAAATATGAAGGAGAAGGAAATAATTTCTAACTTATTTTACAAGGCCAATTTACCCTAATGTCAAAAACAGGAAAGAACATCAAAAAAAGAAAGTTATAGGACAATATCTTTGATTAACACAGATGCAGAAATCCTAAACAAAACACTAGCAAATCAAGTATACCAACATATTAAACAGATCATACATCATGATCAATTGGAATTCATTCCAGGAATGCAAGGATGGTTCAACATCTGCAAATCAATGTGATAGAGAACATTAACAAAATAAAAATAAAAATAATATGATCATATCAGTGATGCAGAAAAAAGAATTTAACAAAATGCAACATCCAGTAAAATAGGCATGGGATAAAATTACCTCAACATAATAAAGACCACATATAAAAATGTGGCAGAATCCAGTCAGCAGAGTCCACCTGTTGCACCTGAAGATGAGAACAGGTGCACAGGCTACAGCAATCCTGTGGAGAAAAAAGGGATGGCATGGCCACTCTCTCAACAGGAGAGTGGCCCAACCCTTCCCTTGACAAGCTTTCATTGTTTTTCTTGCATCTTACATCAAAGTAGGATTTATTATCTATTACATAGAATATTATCGTCTACATTTTAGGTACAATCAAGGAAATGAAAATAACTCATGCAGAAGGGAAAGGCAGTGTGCTGACTAGCTCCATTCTTGGGAAAATTTACACAGGCTTTGGAAATTACCTTGAAGATGGACAATACACATCTACTGCTTCAGACCA